>JAYESA010000013.1:126118500-126563500 GCA_036927795.1 Iris macrosiphon
TTGTTCAGTATTTTTCCAGGCTTGTGGAATCGATGACTAGGCTAACCAGGAAGGACGTGGAGTTCGTCTGAACTGAGGATTGTCAGTCAGTATTTCAGGAGCTGAAGAAGAGGTTGACTACAGCTCCAATATTGAGATTGCCATCAGGGGTAGGGAGATTTTCTATATACAGTATTGCATCGGGTAAGGGTTTGGGTTGTGTATTACAGCAAAATGGGAAGGTGATTGCCTATGCTTCCAGGCAATTACGCCCGCATGAGAAGAATTATCCTACCCATGACTTAGAGTTGGCAGCAGTTATATTTGCTCTTAAACTGTGGAAATCCTACTTGTATGGAGGGAGAGTAGAGATCTTTACAGATCATAAGATCTTGAAGTATGTGTTTACACAAAAAGAGCTTTACATGAGACAATGGCGATGGTTGGAGTTGATGAAGGACTTCGACATTTTTTGCAGTACCATCCAGGGAGGGCCAACGTAGTCGCGGATGCCTTGAGCATGTATCCAGTGGCTATGTACTTGACGAGGGACAAACATTTATTGGCCGATCTTGATAGTTTGGGCATTGAGGTATTAGTTCCTGGAGTTGTAGCACAGATGTGGGGACTTCAGGTACAATCATATAAAAATACTATAATATATATACAAGACAAAATATATAGTACTCCCAGCAAACTAATGCTAAGTGGATACCTTGGCTTTGAACCAAATGCGGTATCACACCACCTACACACTCACCTTGATATACAAACTCAATACCTTGAGTAAAACCCAATACCTTGACATTACCTTGGTATCACAAGGTAATTCAATATCTAACATATAACTAACTACCCATACTCCTCACTATACACTAATATGTATTTAAACTTATAACAATACTGTACTAAACTAATATACTAACATACACCTTTAGATATTCATTACTCGTACCCAAGATACCTCAACTCTCATTACCTTGGTGTAACTCAAGGTAATCTAGAAATAATACTAACCAATACTTACTAGTGCTTATATATATATATATATATATATATATATATATATATATATATATATATATATATATACACACTAACTTATTAATAATATACACATAACTTACTAACTTATCAATATAAACTAACTAGCTTATTGCTACAGCTGCTGCTTACCACTGCAGCTTATCGACGCTGCTGCTTACAGCTGTCTACTTCGGCTGCTGCTGCTTACTGCTGTTGCTTCTACTTCTGTTGCTCATTCTTCTCCCCTCTATCTCACATATACACATCCACACATCCAATACACACATACACTCACTCACACACACACACACACATATATATATATATATATATATATATATATATATATATATATATATATATATATATATATATATATATATATATATATAACCACACTAGTGATGCACATACACTCTTCTATTCTTTCATGCCCACCAACACCTCAAAATAAATGTAGAACATACATATATAAATATATCATATAACAATTATAATTATAGTATTATAATAGCTATAAATAAAGTAAATTGAATCAAAATACAATAAAACAAACACGTGGAGTACATCACACCCGTATCACACTCATTCTATGATACGGTTGTGATACGGCTCCACCACACTACCAAACGTATTCCAATGGACATGATCAAGTCTAAAATCATAATTATGAACAATACGAAGAGCTAGCTACTCAACTATATGCCCATGTCAAAATATGACATGCTCAAACTCCCGTGTCAGAAAAAAATCTCCCAAATCAATCCGTATCACCAAATTATCGGGATACGGTCTACACGTATCCAATTATGGACATGACACTAGCCACACACAACCAAACACATGTTAAATTGGTCTAATTGACCTATTAACAAACACAAGATGTGTCAATCTCGGAATTCTCCCAAAATTGACACAAAATACCACATAACTTTCTCTATAGGCCTCCTATGAACCTAATTCCAATTCCTATGGGTATCCTTAGTACATGTGATGATTTCTAATGATTAAATTACATATTTAGAGTCTAATTAGAGAGAAAAAAAACTAAATTATACCAATTGGGAGATGGATTCCCAATAAAATTACCAAATTGAGTGTCAAGAGCCTTCAACTTGTAGATCTTTGCTCTTCCTTGTAGATCCTTGCTTCCTCCTTATAGATCCTTGCTTCCTCCTTGTTCTAATGGCTTTCAATGATAAATAGGGAAGGAATTGGGAAGAAATTTGGATAGAATTTTATGTAGGAATGAAGAAATTTGGAAGAGAAAAAATTCTAGATCTAGATTTAAAATAAAAAATAAAGAGAGAGAGAGAGAGTCTCCCTCTATTCCTTACTAGGTCGGATACTACCCCCTCCTCTAAGTCACTATAAAATATCCATAATACCACTTGGGGCTTGTCATGAAGAAATTAACTAAGGACGAAAGGCTCTAGTCTAATTGGTTTAACTAATTAACCATCCTCCTAATGATTGGGCTTATTATTGGGCTCAATTCTAACTAGAATTAAATGTTGGTCCATTGATCTAAATTAACTAGTTAGATCCACTAACACAAGTCCAAAATCAAATTCTAACATCTAATTATAAATAAATAATATAATAAATAAATTTATAATGTGCATAATATTTAATTAATTATGAAATGACCAAAATATTCTTTCCTAACAAATATGGCAGTGACATCAAGCACTGCCCATTAGCTATCCGGCACACGTCCTGAATGTGACCTCCCTTGCCATAATAAGTATATCCCACAAGCGTCTTCTGGCGTGGCTGCTACTGCCAAGTTGGTGTTGTAGAAGCGTAGAAAATTTTGGTCCATACGACAAAGGACAGTGGGCATCCAATACGGCATAAGGTCACTAACACTAACGATGGGGCAAAAATAAGGCCTTAAAGAGCATGCGACTGATGCCTCAGTCGCACCTATACTAAAAAAATCATTTAATGCTCAGAGGGAAAATTTTCCTCAAAAGTTGAAGTTACGTCAACAGTAACATATTACTCTAACGGTAGCAGTAGAGCGCTTTAAAGTATGTGAATAGGCAGCGGTTGCACACTGAAATATTATTACTTATGTAGTTTTAGCAAAGTCTTTTTGAGTGTCATGACCCACACTCATATGATCGGGGCACGAGTACATGGGGTACGTCCAGCTTACGTCGTAGCATAGGCGATAGAACGTTGTCTTGGTCATCGATATCTAGTTATCAATTATATCAATATAACTAATTCTATCATCTACTCAATCACAAAAAATTAAAGGAAGAATGAATAAGAAAGATAAACTAAATAACATTCTAAAGTAATAAAACTAAACATGATATGAAATAAGAAGCTCTAGCCTAGATCTCTACGATTGTTACTTCAAGGTCCACAGTGTAAAAGCAGTCTTGTCTATAGCATCTTCAAGGTCCACAGTGTAAAAGCAGTCTTGTCTATAGCATCTCTCTGAAATTACGGAATGTAGAGGAAAAATAATCACTGAAAAATATTATCCAGCCAAGATTGGAGCGAAGCACATAAACTAACAGCAGTTCCAATTAGATTGATAAAGACTATTAAATAGTGAGTAATGAATATACATGATGGAAATATAATACTGTAATGTAAGAAAAAAGAAAAAATTTAATAAATAGCATATTTTTTTAGGAGCTAGATGCTGACTTCGTGCAAACATATAATTATATCACAGTGGAATAATGAGCAGTGAGTAAGAAGGTGAATATCAGTCTCATCAGGTATAAGCTGGAATAGAAGAATAAAGTAAACTAGCTAAGTGTTTGAAATATTAGTTTGTCATGTGATCGGCTTGGGACAAGATCAGGCTCTGCCATATATGATTGGCTACGTACAAGTATGGATAAGGGATCAGGTCAATCATGTATGATTAACTATGCACAAGTATAAGGAGATCAGGCCAATCATATATGGAGGGCTATGCACAAGTAATTAGATCAGGCTATACCCCGCGTGTGCTAAGGGTAGCTATGCACAAGTAGTTGGTGTATGATCATATAAATTTTTAATACTTCGCCCGTGTCACCCACTTTTTCAGCTAGGGGTAGTTTAGTAATTTGGCATAAAAATTTATTTTTAGGAATAAATATTGAATATTAATGTGATGATTGTATTAATTATTTAATTAAGTTGAGCTATAATTATTTGGGACTAGTATTAGTTAGTTATTAGAGACTTGTGTTAATTAGTTAGTTAGAGAGAGACTAGATAATATTTAGACTTGTTACATATGGACCTATTTAGATTTGTCATGACAATTAGTGAGCCCAACTTGGATCCAAGCCCAATTAGTCATTCCACTAATTAAATTAAGGAGAATTAGTTTAATTATAATTAATTAGAGACTTCCAAAAATATCCACCATTAATTATTCCTTATAATACATCATGTAGGGATAATTGGGACCTTAGCATATAGCTTAGGGAATGAGTAAGGGGCCGACCACTTGAAGAGGGGATCTCCTTCTCTCTCCTCCTCATTTGTATTATATTTTGCTTCCAAATTCTAGATCCCCAATTTTTTATTTTCCCTCCATTAATTTTCTACACAATTCACCACCAATTCCCTCTTAAATTCATCACTCTTGGAGTCTTGGAGCTTGGAGAAGCAAGGAGCATAAGGAGAAGGAACTTTGGAGCTAAAGATCGTGTCCAGATTGTGTCCAATTGTATTTTCATTGGAAATCCATCTCCTAATTGGTAATTCTTGAATTTCCCTCTCATTATGGCTTCTTAATCATGCATTTAACCATTGGGAATGACCCCACGGCATAGGACTACCTATAAGAATAATTTTTAGGCTTTTTGGCTATGTATTGTGAGTTCTATGTGGTGTTTTATGTACATATTAGGAGAATTATGAATTTGACACATCAATTATATGTCATGAGACCAATTAGATCTAATTAGACTTATATCGGGGTTATGGAACTAGGTACGTATCCACAAATGGATACGTGTAGGTCGTATTATGGTATTTTGCGATACGGTGTGATACAGGGCCCAATTTTTTTGTGTTTTGCACATTTCTCTTCAATTTTTTTTGTAGCAAGCTACATTGGTTATATATAAATGTTATATATGTGTAGGATTGATTAATTATGGATAATTTGGACTTTGGCCGTTTACTTGGACACGTATCATGAATATCACAAGTACACACTCTAAATGTTTGATCAATTGGCACTAGAATATATTTACATAGGTATATGTGTAACTTCTTATAGATAAGTATATATTTGTGTTCTTAAGTGTTGTGCATAGGTTAGTGCAATATGCACTGTGATGAACTTAACCCAGCAGGCAAGGCAATGATCGGGCATTGGACTGATGGGAGTGTTCAACCTTGCTGTGTTGATAACAATAGGTGTTGTTCTTGGTGTTGTTGGTTGCTGAAGTTGTATCTTCTGCTGCTATTCTTAATGTGGTGATAATGATGGGGTTATGTTGGTACAAGTGATTTAGAGTTACAGTAATTGTAACTATATTGTAGTCGGGTTCATGTACAGCAGCAGCTGTAACAGAGAGGGGAGTTGGTGTATTGGATTTTGTCCCATAGCACACAGTTGTGGTCAAGGTTCTGAATAGGAGATGTGTTAGGGGTGTCATGCTGCAGGGAGCTCCAGGATCTTTAGGGGTTCAGTGAACTGAATTGGTTCACAGGAGATATAAGATTGGAAAGTATATCAGATACCATGGTGATTGTTTTGGATACCAAGTTGTTGAGTATCAGGTGAAGGGGGGTAATGCACTGTATACCAGTATAAGGGTGGACTGGTGCACCACTGTGGATACTCTGGTTGCAAGATGTGGCAGGAAGCAATGTGTAGTTGCAATTGCAGGCCAGACTTGAGTAACTGGGTATTTGGGAGTGTAGGCAGTGGAGTGGGTTACTTGTTGTGCAACAGCAAGATAGAGAGGGGAGCTTACCTACAGGTAAGTAACTGAGCAGTGGGGATCATGTAGTGATTAACTGATAACAGTGAGTAATATAAGTTATTATATTAGTTAGTTTAGTTAAGTGAATATCAGTTGATATATATATGCATCAGTTAGTTGGATGTCACTTAGTGTATCTAGAAGGTTAAGTTAAGTTAAGATGTCCAGCAAGTATTAGATGTTGGTGTGCTCGAGTGAGCACACCACTATATGGTTTAAGATACACATTAGATGAAAGGAAGAGGGAAATGTTGAACTGATGCACATGTATCAGTTGTCCTGTGATGTTAGGTTCAGATGCTAGAGCAGTGGGGTATTGGGTTGAACATGAGGTACTAAGCTAGGTTTGTGTTGGAGTAATTAAGTATCATGGAGTCTCCTAGTATCAAGAGTTATAACTTAGCATATATATATATATATATATATCAATGTATAACTACAACTATATTATTGGCATAAGTTTAAGGTAATATGATGAGTATTATCAAGGTATTGTTATAGGTATAGGTAGGGTATTAGCTTAACTTAGAGGTTAGTACATATGAGTTATGTATATATTAGTGATAGTTAATATAGTTAATATTAGCTAGTATAACTAAGTTTTGATAAATATTAATACCTAGAGCCTATAGCTATATTACTTAAAATGTTGGTATCCATAGAAGCCAGCAACCTAATTTAGCTAGTTTTAGTTACTTAAAGACCAAAACCTTAGTGTGAACCTAGTTGGACCTAATTTAGCCTAGAATCGACCTAAAAATATATTAGTGCATTGTTTAACTTAATTCATGTTCATTACCCCATTTAACATAATCCTTCTCAATAGGATTGTGTGACACCAGTTTGGGCATCGAGAGACACCTTTGCTCAGGACCAGAGGCGAGTATATTTTTCTGTTAGTTTTTATTTCATAATAGTGTATATATCGTATGTTTTATAACTATATACTTGATTCTGACACAGTGGTTACATGGACTGGTACTATATAGATTCTGCCAGGAGATGTTCTCCCTTACCGTATTTAGTAGGTACTACTTCACATATATTTTATCATGTGTATTGGGTATTGATTTTAGTGTACTTCGTGTTTACACACTGCTCATGTTCAGTATGCCCATATTTATGTTCGTAACGTGTCGTGATTGGATCCATTGGTATTGGTTGGGGATGAGGAAATAAGAGTTGGTTATGTAATCAAGCCCAAGTATATTCATGTACATGTCCATTATATATTACACATGTAATCAAGTTACCATATTGTATTCGTATTCAACCTAAACCGATCACATGATAAACTTGTATTCTATGGCACATTAGCTATTTTTATTTATTTCCATTATATTGCAGTTATTCTATTGCCTATTTTTATTCCAGTACATTACATGTTCACTCTAGTTTATTACACTCTAATATTTAGTTATCTTGTATTCTTTTCTATTATCTATTATATATGCTCGGTTATGTATTTGGAACTGCTTTCAGAGGTATATACTTCGCTCCAATCCTGACGGGATATATTTTTTAAATGATTGGCTTGTGGACCAGTGTCCCATCTACTACGGACAGCAGAACGACATACCATTAGAGGATACTCCTTTAGAGCTAGCGGACCTAGTACAAGAGTCTGAGGAGTATTAGATTATCTGTTTAGACTTATATTGGACTTTTATTAAGGTTATTGGCATATATATATTATCTTGGACTTGTGGTTGTATTATGACTCTTTTTCTTCGTTATTCCATCTCATGCTTATCTTCCTTAGTTTGCATTATGATTGAGTATAGTTACATTATCAGATACCATATTATTCCTCCGTTTGGAATTGAGATGATTGACAGGTACCATGTATATATTGTATAAGATATTTAGATAGTAGAGTTGACCCAGACAGCGTTCTACCGTCGATGTTGCGGCGTAGGCTGGGCCTTTCTCTCTACTCGTGCCCTTATTCAGGGTGCGGGACATGACACCCCATCCCCCGACTAGTATAATGGATCCAACCATGACACGTTATGACACGGGATTCACAGAGCAAGGGGCCAACCTATTCCTGAATCGATGTCTATATATATACAGTAATCATAGGACCTATAAAGGGTGCTCAAGGAAATAACATCCCATGACGGAATCAAGGATATAATAATTCGTGTATCATCGTGTCAGGAATCAAGTATAACACTACAAAGATGGAATCATAATAATCATCAAATAATAGAAACTATCATAGAATGTACTCGCCTATAGTTAGAGCAATGAATATCAAACTGAGTCCGTATCGGTGCCTCAAGGACCTAAATATGAAATTATATGTCAAAACAGTGTCTTGGAATTATAAACATGCTAAACTAGCTTGAAACAAGGTCTATAGGTCAATCTATGTCAAACTAGGTCAATTACCTAATTTGGGTTCTATGTTAGCTACTTGGTTGGCCTATACAACTATACTAGTCAATACTAGGTTTATCAAGTTCAAAACCTTGCTAATACTAAGTTTCTAGACTAATACCCATGCTAGTACCAATATCTTTCTAATACTAGGCTATATTAGGTATGCTAGTTAAGATAGTATACTATATATATCATATACTTAATATAGGCTCTATATAAATAATATCTTAAAATATCTTAGCTTATAATAATATTTACCCTTATCTAATATCAATACTAATCTCACAACAATACCTTAGTTTAAAACCCATTACCTTAACTCAACCTAATATCTTGGCCAATATCACCATACCTCAAAACCCAATTATGCTTTACTCATGATACTAACACTACACTAATGTATGCTATTGATACTCACTCTAGGATATCTAATACCTTACATTAATAACCCTCACTATCAACTACCCATGATACTTGAGTATCATGATACCAATGCCACTATGTACTCAAGTATCGTAAGATAAAACCTATATTCATACCCCACTAGTATCCTAATCATACTCAAAACCTAGGATACTCAAATTACCCATATCAAAACACATACTACTACTCTAACTACATAATCACAAGACCAAATTATACTCCACTCCTATACCCCACTTAGCAAACATGAACCCAACTTGGATACTAACATACTATCCCTTAACTCTATTTGCCAATGTTCTCAATACCCATCAACCTATGTGCTCAAGTATCTTGTTTTTTACCTTGACACTAGATTATCTCTGGGTATTACTTGGATACCAGATATTTCCCCTTATCTCTGATACCCGTATCCTGCATTTGTAACTCACTTATAGTTATAGCTATTACCACACTCACTAACACACACCCTCAAGGATACTTAACTTGCCTATACACTTTAGATTACACTAATGCACCTATCTATAGTTATATAGTATCAGTTATGTAGCAAGGTTAATAACACACCTATACTTGAATCAATACTGTAAGGTACAACATATATCCCTTCATATCTAGGTAGTTAATACAAACTCAAATGAGAACTTCCCGTCATACAGTCACTCTAACTCAATGGTACTCATAATGTATGTTGTTGCCCTTTCTGTCAGAATTGGAAGTAATTTCCCCCACTTGCCTGCAACTACTAACAGGAGTCACTGATACTTAGTATCAGACAACTGGTCTAGAGACTCTAGTTCAGACCACATTCTCTATTCCTTCACTGTCAAAATTTTGGCACACAAACCTCATGTTGAATCCCCATCCCAACTACTTAATTGTAGCAACATATGATGCCAAAATATAACACTCAAATTACCAACTGCCCATGCCCTCACACTAGGCTCCTATAGACTTTTCTTGTATACCTAAACAACTGCTCTTATACCTCGTCTTACTGCCTAATGTTGTTCACTACCATTTCCTCTCCTCTTGACATGGTACTCAATATCATACTAATACTGCATTATGCCAGGAATTACAATTGCAACCCTCTGCCATTTGAGCCACTGGCTCAAGCATCCATCTCCTTTACAATATCTGATATCTTATTCTCTATTATGCTCAATACTACCTTCTCATTGCCCTCAACTTGCAATAAATTCTCCCATCTCGAGTCAACTGTAACTGAGTATCACCCCTCCCTACTGTTGTGTTAAGTCTGCAGGTGTCTGATCTCAATTCCAGCTGAGCCCGAGCTCTGCTCCCCCTCAAAGTGCACTGTTGTCAAGTGCAAAATTGTACTATCGAGTGTAATTCATTACAGGCTCCCCCTTGATTTTACTGGAAACATATATAGCACTCAAACCTAACTCAAGGACTCTCCATAAATATACACACTCTAATACAATATCATCCTCTCCAGACCAAGATACCCCCACATATATCACTCAACTAATTACAAAGATCCAATGATCAAACACATGGTTTGCTCACTAGTTGCCACAACATGACACTCAATGCTACAACCCTAATACACCACACCACATAATATAAACCCCCAATTTTTATAGAATGCGTCTAATATATATAATATTGTACTATTAGAGCTAAAAAAATATTCTAAATGTAAACATTAGGAATTTAGCATTTAAGAACACAAAATATAAGGAAAACATCAATTCTACAATCTGTATCATGGCATAACATGATACGGCCTATTCGTATCCAATTTTGGATACGTTACTAGCCTAACATAACCAATACAAGTCTAATTAATCCTAATTGACCCAATGTCAGACACTTGGTGCATCAATCTCAGATTTTCTAAATTGGACACAAAACTCAATGTAATATTTGCAATAGGAATTATTAGAAGCTAAATCTTCACCCTATGGGTAGTCTTAATGCATGAGTGGGTTCCTAATGCTGAAATGCAATAATTAGAATCTAATTAAATAAGAAATTGAGGGTTATATCTATTGGGAGATGGATTCCCTATGTAAAGCCCAATAGACACAATTTGGACATAAGCTTCTAGCCCAAATTCTTTCTCTCTAAGTGCTCTTTAAAATCTAAGCTTTTAATCTCCTTAAATGATGAATATGGAAGGGATTGAGAGTAATTTGAGAAGGATTGGTGGAGGGATGAATCAATTTGGGGAAGAACATAATTTGGGGATGAACTTGGATGAAGAAATGAAGAGAAGAAAGAATTACCTCTCTAAAATATGGTCGGCCATATGCACCCCTCTCCAAGCAATTATATTTTCATATTTATCCCTATTGGGTTGTCATGAAGTGGGTCTTAAATAATGGAAGCTTCTATGCCTAATGAAGGTTTAGTTTAATCTCTAATTAAAGAAAGAGATTGTCTTAATTTGAGTCCAATGTGGCTAGTCTAAACAAGTTGGGTTCAAGTGTCATGTTAAGTCTAGTTAGGTCCACTAACATTAAGTCTAATAACTAGTCTAGTCCACTAACCAATAAATAACTAATACAATAATTAAACAAATGAATAATATAAAATGACAAAAAATACCCCTATCTATAAATATGGTAGTGACAAGTCTACCCTTCTTAAAATAATTTTGTCCTCAAAATTAAAGCACCACGCTACTCTCTCTCTCTCTCTGGCCATTCATAACCTATTCATCACCATCTTTACTATGTTCAAACCGATAACAATCTTGGTCTATGAAAGCCCTATCTAAAATCATAAAACATGCTACTCTATGGAAAGAAAATAACATGCATGGTTATAGTATCGGCTTGTCATGATATTACAGTCTCAATCATGGTCATTTACTAACTATACTATAGCACAAAATTACTAATATAATAATGGATATTGTAGAACAACACAGATCTATATATGGGAAGGAAAGGGAAGAGTAGCTTAAAATTCATCTAACCCAATGCCTGTAACATTAGTCTATCGACAGTTATCGCAAAATCCCTACCCCGCGGGGGTGTCTTCCGCTGCTGGTGCGGAGCAATTTATTGTACCACAGGTGGCCTAGTTGGACCTCTTACTTATCTAACACCAAGCATTCACTGAGCCTCATCCTAGCCAAAGTACTTAATATCAAGGGTTGCCACATCTAATACTAATGGTATAATATGGTTCTAGGCCATGGACACTAAACTCACTTGCACAAACTACCCAGAATACTATACTAACACATCTAGGACTATTTTCTTGCAGTAGAAGGATACTCTACCAACAATCAGATTTTCTATACGTCATTGTAAGACACATGAACGCATTCACTAATATGTTAATTCTTATTCTAGCACACACTCTAACATACATACATTCTTTTACCTATCTCATTTCGTGCAGTTACCAGAACATTGCTTAGCCATTTTACTTGCAAATGAACCCAACACTTATGTACCCTATTGGTACACCCTGAATACTTGTACTCTCTAGACACTCTTGGTACACATACTAACTTCTTAACACACACACTACTACCACTCTTGACACTAGCTTACTCACTAGATCACACCATCAAACTTACTAACTCCATAATTGTCCTTTTTTCATGCACATAATATTCTCTTCTACATGCTTAACACTAACTTGTCCACTGGCACACTATTGGTACCTTTGATACTAAACCCTTACCTCATAATACTTATGAAACTGGTATTTCCCTTCACCACTCATGCTTATATCCCTATTAACACTTCAACACTCCCGAGTACCATACTAGACACATATAGGTGCACTCATATCTACCAATACCAATATCCAACACTCAACACATAATATAGATCTTATTCCTAGCATAACACTTTCTAACACTAGAAACCATTCTATAATTGGCATACTCACTAGTACCTCTCCTGAAGATACATTCTTTTACACATGATAAAACCAAGTATCAAGCACCAAATGGCATATCATGCTCCATTGATATCCAAACACAGATTTTATGATACTTAATTGATACATAGATCACTCAACTATATGAATTTATATCTACCTAGAATATTCATGATGATATTGATACCAACTCCTGGAATCAAAACTGATACTCTACTCTTCCTTCTACCATTGGTACCAATACTAACTATATTGACACCTTCCATTGAACTCTTGCTACAAAGGTACTGCACTATGGGTTATCTCTAGACGGATGTCTATAGCTCAAATGCCCAACCAGGAACCACTCATAGACTCACAAGCTACACTTCCAATAATCAATACTGATACTCAATGATACAAACTTATCTGCAAGTTGCCAAACTACTACACTACCCACAGAACCTCAGCACTAATGATGGTGAGCTCTATAAGAACTAAACTAGGGGAACTAGGGGTACCTCTATCATGTGCTAATAAGGTAATAGAATAGAACTCAATGATAACAGGTTTGAATGATAGAGGCGATATATTAAGAACCAATTTAAGATACAAACTGATAATTATACACGTTTATCTATAATCATGTTATCCAGAATTCTTGCCACGCTAGTAAGCATAGTTATAATAATCAATAGAGTCCATAACTAAGGTATATATCTCTATAATCATGTTATCTAGAATTCTTACCACGCCAACCGGTATGGCTGTGAGAATCTCTAAATTCTATAACTAAGATAAGTATATCTAAAATCAGGCTCTATATCTTTGCCACGCCAGCTAATATGGCTGCGATAAACTCTAGACTTTATAACTAAGGCAGACTGTTATCTTCTCATTGTCCTTATCCAATATGTCATTAGTGTATACCTTAATTCTGCCCATAAATTTTTATCTCCAAATAAAATCAAAGTCAACAACCGACATCAAGAATCAAAATCAACAACAAATAAGTGGGAGTGAACGAAAACAAGTGGAAACATATTTTGAATAGATTTTGTAGTGAGATTCTCAAGGGTCATCCCAAGAATCTCTCAAGAAATCCTAATTGGTGATTGAGTATTCTTTCATCCTTTTATCTTATTTTCTATATCCTATCGTAGGCTCACAGTAGTACAACTAAGTCATTACATTACCACGATATCGTACTAATTGTGAAGACGAGATCTGTATGGGCCACCATAAAATGTGTCACAATCTGTACCTGCATGATCAGGACACGAGTACGTGGGTATGTCTAGCCTATGCCGCAACATCGATGGTAGAACACTGTCTAGGTTATCAATATTAAGTTATCAATCATATTAATACAACTAGTTCAATCAGGTACTCAATCACAATAATCTAAAGGAAGAATGAATAAAACGAGAAGCTCCAACAACTAGAGAAGGAGAAAGGAATTATTATCCGCTTCACGATTGGCCACAGGTATGACACCAATAGGCACATAAAGAGTACCTTCGCCTTCATAGTTCATTTGCATCCTATTCCCTTTCTTTTGAAATTTAAGATCAATTCAGCTGATTGTATTTTCAATTATATTCATGTCTATATCCTATATCTATTATCTATTTTAGTAGTTAAATATAGGCTGTATAATGTAGATCCTGTTATCACACGATTTTGTATGCTAATTCTAAAACAAAATTACGTCTATGTTCTAAACCACAATAAACTATGCCAGTGATAATTGCATATTATCTTATAATTTTAGAGACGACAAAGTGGGCAATTTTGTGGAGTAAGTGTTGGAACTTGGAAGGTAAGATTGCAAAGTTAGTAGGTTAAAGAAACAACCGAATCCTAACATTTCATGTAGTAGGTTGTAATATAAAATACAAGCTTCATGAAGGATACAAACAACCATTCTTAGGTTTAAGGTCCTTTCTTTGAAATTATAATCACCGATGATGGTTAGCTCAAAATCTAAACATGAGATTGGTAGCAAAAGGCTAGCTTTATTATTTTCTCCCAAAATAAAGCAGGTTTCATAATGCTCAATCCTACTAGATTGTATTATGAATTTTTTAACCCTACACGTGTCTTATTAGTTTTGTATTGCTAGTAAGGGTGAGCGTTATTCGGTTTTGGACCGAGAACCAAATTGAATAAGGGATTCAGTTCGGTTTGAAAATTTTCGGTTTTGAAAATACTAAAATTTCTTATTCGATTTGGGTTTCAGTTTTG
The DNA here is from genome assembly GCA_036927795.1 of Iris macrosiphon. NCBI lineage: Eukaryota > Viridiplantae > Streptophyta > Magnoliopsida > Asparagales > Iridaceae > Iris > Iris macrosiphon. The sequence goes on from JAYESA010000013.1 coordinate 126,133,377, forward strand.
ATCAAAAACCAAATAACATACTAAAGGAATAAAACTAGATATTATATAAAATAAGAAGTACTAGAATAGATCTCTACGTTGTCACCTCAAGGTCCAAAGTGTAAAAGCAGTCTTGTCTATACCATCACTTTGAATTTCCGAAATATAGAGGACAACAATCACTGAAAAATATTATCCATCTAGGATTAGAGCGAAGCACATAAACTAATAGCAGTTCCAATTAGTTTGATAAAGACTATTAAATAGTAAGTAATGAATATACATGATAGAAATATAATAATGGTAATGTAAAGAAAATTCAATAAAAAGAACATTTTCCTTGGAGCTAGATGTTGACTTCGTACAGACATATAATCATATTACAGTGGAATAATGAGCAGTGAGTAGGCAGAAGAATATCAGTCTTATCAGATACAAGTTGGAATAGAATAATGAAGTAAACTAGCTAAGTGTTTGAAATATTAGTTTGTTATGTGATCGACTTGGGACAAGATCAGGCTCTGCCACATATGATTGTCTATGTACAAGTACAAACAAGGGATCATGTCAATTATATATGATTAACTATGCATAAGTACAAGTAAGGGGATCAAGCCAATTATATATGGTAAGCTATGCACAAGTAATAAGATCAGGCTATACCCTGCGTGTGGTGAGGGTGAGCTATCCACAAGTAGGTAGGGTTGATCACATAACTTGCTAATACTTTTTCCATCCCCCAACTAGTATAATGGATCCAACCATGACACATTATGACACGAGATTCATAAAGCAGGGGGCCAATCTATTCCTGAATCGATGTCTATACATATACAGTAATCACAGAACATGTATAGGTTCCTCAAGAAAATAACATCCCATGATAGAATCGAGGATATACTAATACGTGTATCATCGTGTCAGGAATCAAGTATAACACTACAAAGCTGGAATCATAATAATCATTAAAATAATGGAAACTGTCATAAAATGTAATCGCATATGGTCCAAAGCAATGAATGTCAAACTGAGACCGTATCGGTGCCTCAAGGACCTAAATATGAATTTATATGTCAAAATAGTATATTGCAATTATAAATATGCTAAACTAGCTTGAAACTACGTCTCTAGGTCAATCTAAGTCAAACTAGGTCAATTACCTAATTTGGGTTCCAAGTTAGCTACTTGGTTGGCCTATACCGCTAAACTAGTCAATACTAGGTTTATCAAGGTCAAAACCTATCTAATACTAAGTTTCTATACTAATACCTTATCTGGTACCAATATCTTTCTAATACTAGGCTATACTAGTTACGCTAGTTAAGATAGTATACTATATGTATCATATACTTAATATAGACTCTATATAAATAATATCTTATAATAGCTTAGCTTATAATAATACTTACCCTTATCTAATAGCAATACTCATATCACAACAATACCTTAGTCTAAAATCCATTACCTTAATACCTTATATTAATAACTCTCATTATCAACTACCCATGATACTTGAGTATCATGATACCAATGCCACTATGTACTCAAGTATCATAAGATACAACCCACATTCATACCCCACTAGTATCTTAATCATACTCAAAATATTGGATACTCAACTCCTATACCCCACTTAGCATACATGAACGCAACTTGGATACTAACATACTATCCCTTAACTCTATACTTTGCCAATATTCTCAATACCCATCAACCTATGTGCTCAAGTATCTTGTTTCTTACGTTGACACTAGCTTATCTCTAGGTATTACTTGGATACCAGATATTTCCCCTTATCTCTGATACTCGTATCCTATATTTATAACTCACATACAATTATAGCCCTTACCACACTCACTAACACACACCCGAAAGGATACTTAACTTGCCTATACACTTTAGAGTACACTAATGCACATATCTATAGTTATATGGCATTAGTTATGTATCAAGGTTAATAACACACCTATACTTGAATCAATACTCTAAGGTACAATATACATCCATTCACATCTAGGTAGTTAATACTAACTCAAATGAGCACTTTCCCTCATATAGTCACTCTAACTCACGGGTACTCACAATGTCTATTGTTGCCCTTCCTGTCAAACTTGGAAGTGATTTCCCCCACTTACCGACAACTCCTCACTATGGTCACTGATACTTAGTATCAAACCACTAGTCTAGAGCCCCCAGTTCAGACCCTATTCTCTATTCCTTTATTTTCAAAATTGTGGCACACAAACCTCATGTTGAATCCCCATCCCAACTGCTCAATTGTAGCAACATTTGATTCCAAAACATAACACTCCAATTATCAACTACCCCATGCCATCACACTTTGCTCCTACAGACTTACCTTGTACACCTACAGAACTACTCTTTCACCTCGTCATGCTGCCTACTGCTATTCACTCCCTACTCCTCCCCTCTTGACATGGCACTCAATATCATACTAACACTGCTTTATGCCAGGCATTGTAGTTGCAAGCCTCTGCCATTTGAGCCACAGGCTCGAGCATCCACCCCATTCACAGTATTTTATACTCCATTCTCTATTATGCTCAATACTACCTGCTCACTACCCTCAACTTACAATAAATTCTCCTATCTTGAGTCAACTGTAATTGAGTATCACCTCTCCCTGCTTCTGTGTTAACTCTGCAGGTGTCTGATCTCAATTCCAGCTGAGCCCAAACTCTGTTCCCCCTCAAAGTGTACTGTTGTCAAGTGCAAAATTGTATTATCGAGTGCAATTCATTACAGGCTCCCCCCTTGATTTTACAGGCAACGTATATAGCACTCAAACCTAACTCAAGGACTATCCACAAATATAACACACTCTAATATAATATTACCCTCTTGAGACCAAGATACCCCACACATATCACTCAACTAATTAGAAGGAGCCAATGATCAAACACATGGTGTGCTCACTAGTTGCCACAATATGACACTCAATGATACAACCCCAATACACCATACCACATAATATAAACCCCCAATTCTCATAGAATACATCTAATATATATATAATATAGTACTATTAGAGCTAGAAAAACTATTCTAAATCTAAACATTAGGAATTTAGCATGTAAGAACACAATATATAAGGAAAATACCAATTCTACAATATGTATCATGGTGTATCACGAAAAGCCCAACTCGTATCCAAATATGGACAAGTAGCTAGCCTCATATAACAAATACAAGTCTAATTAAATCTAATTGACACAATGTCTAACACTTGGTGCACCAATCTCGAATTTTCTCCAAATTGGACACAAAACTCAATGTAACATTTGCAATAGATATTATTAGAAGCTAAACCCTATGGGTAATCCTAATGCATGGGTGTGTTTTTAATGCTCAAATGCAACAATTAGAATCAAATTAAAGAAGAAATTAAGATTTATACCTATTGGAAGATGGATTCCCAATGCGAAGCCCAATGGACATAATTTGACACAAGCTTCTAGCCCAAATCCTTCCTCTCCAAGTGCTCTTGGCAATCCAAGCTTCTAGGTACCTTAGATGATGAATAAAGAAGGGATTGAGAGTAATTTGAGATGGATTGGTGGAGGATGAACCAATTTGGGGAATAACTAAATTTTTGGATGAACATGGATGAAGAAATAAACTGGAGGGAGAATTCCCTCCCTAATATATGGCCGGTCACATGCACCCCTCTCCAAGCAATGTACATTTTCATATATATCCCTATTATGTTGTCATAAAGAGAGTTTTAATTGATGTAAGCTTCTATGCCTAATGAATGTTTATTCTAATCTCTAATTAATGAAAGGAATTGACTTAATTTGAGTCCAATGTGGCTAGTCTAAACAAGTTGGGTTCAAGTGTCATGTCAAGTCTAGTTCGGTCCACTAACATAAAGTCTAATAACTAGTCTAGTCCACTAACCAATAAATAACTAACACAATAATTAAATAATTGAATAATATAAAATGACAAAAAATATTCTTATCTAGAAATGTGGTAGTGACAAGTCTACCCTCCTTAAAATAATTTTGTCCTCAAAATTAAAGTACCTCGCCACTCTCTCTCTCTCTCTTTCACTGGCCAGTCATAACCAATTTATCATAGTCATTACTACCCCTAACAATCATGGTCCATGAAAGCCCTATCTAAAATCATAAAATATGCTATTCTATGGAAAGAAAGCAACATGCATGGTTATAGTCTCTGCATGTGATGATATTGCAGTCTCAATCAGGGTCACTTGTTAACTATACTTTAACACAAAATTACTAATATAATAATGGATACTATAGAACCACAAAGATCTATATATGGAAAGGAAACAGAAGGGAAGCTTAAAACCCTGTTATCCCAATACCTGTAGCATCGGTCTCTCGACCGTTATCGCAAAAGCCCTGCCCCACTAGGGTGTCTCCCTCTGCTGATGATGAGCTATTTGTTATGCCACAGATGGCCTAGTTGGACCTCTTACATATCTCACACCAAGCATTCACTGAGCCTCATCCTAGCCAAAGTACTTAATATCAAGGGTTATCGCTTCTTATACTAATAGTATACTATGGTACTAAGCCATGGACACACTTAACTCACTGGCACACACTACCCAGGAGACTATACTAACACCTCCAGGATACTATCTCCTTGCACTAGAAGGGTACTCTGTCAACACTCAGATATCCTATACATCCCTGTGAGAAACATGAACGCATTCACTAATATGTCGATTCTTATTCTTGCTCACTCTCTAACACACACACAATCTTTTACCTGTTTCAGTTCTTGCAGTCACCTGAATATTATTTAACCATTCTACTTGCAAATGAACCCAACACTCATGTAACCTATTAGCACTCTCTAGGCGCTCATGGTACACAAACACTAACTTCTTAACACTCATAACAGATCATCACACACACTACTACCACTCTTGACACTAGCTAGCTTACTCACTAGGTTAACCCATCAAACTTACTAACTCAATAATTATCCTTGACTCATGCACTTAATATTCTCTTCTACATGCTTAGCACTAACTTACCCACTGGCACACTATTGGTACCTTTGATACTAAACCACTACTTCATAATGCTCATAAAACTGGTATTTCCCTTTACACTCATGCTTACATCCCTATTAACACTTGAACACTCCCGAGTACCGTACTAGACACATACAGGTGCACTCATATCTACCCACACCAATGCCTAACACTCAACACATATTATAGGTCTTATTACTAGCACAACACTTTCTAACACTATCATACTCACCTATATACTTATGGGTACCATTCTATCATGGCATACTCACTAGTAACTCTCCTGAAGACACGTTTTCTTACTCACGACACAACCAAGTATCAAGCACCAAAAGGCATATTATGCACTACTAGAATAAATGGGATTAGCGATATTTTTTAGCGACGTCAAAGGAAAAAGTCGCTAATAAAATATAAATTAGCGACTCCATGTAAAAATGTCGCTAGACATCGCTAATTAGCGACATTTAGCGACGTTTAGCGACTTTTATTCAGTTTTTAAAAGATTAGTCGCTATAAGTTCAATTAAGGTCGCTAAACGTCGCTAATATGTTTCATTTAGCGACGTTTAGCGACGTATTTAGCGATGTATCTCTTTTAGACAATTAGCGACGTTATTAGCGACGTTAAAGATGTCGCTAACTTAGCAACGTCTTTATTGGCATCGCTAAAATGTCGCTAAATTTTATTCATTTAGGGCTGATTCCTCCTATTTTCTTCGATCTCTCCCTCTCCCTCTCCCAAATTTCAAACCCGAACCTCCTTCCTCCTCCGGCGACTCCCCTCCGGCTCCTCCTTCCTCCCTCCGGCAACCCCCCTCCGGCCGCGTCCTCCCCCTCCGGCTCCCCTCCTTCCTCCGGCGTCCCCTCCTCCCTCCCCATGACCCCCCTCCGGTCGGGTCCTCCCCCCTTCGCCGTCAGCTCCTCCTTCCTCCGGCTCCCCTTCTCCCTCCGGCGTCCTTCCTCCGGCTCCCCTCCTCGGTGAGCTACTCTCTCTGTCTCCTTTCTCTGTCTCTCTCTTTCTCTCTAACACAGACATGACACAACACGATATGACACGACATGACAAACACTAACCCTAACCCTAACTCGAACACACACACATACACACACGCGGACACACACTAACCCTAACTCAAATTGAAGCTGGTACACTCGAATTGAAGCTGGTACACGACACGACACGATAAGCTATATTGCTGTCGTCCCTTTTGAACTACAGTCATAACCTTGACCAACTCTTTGAGGTCAGATTTAGGGAGATTTAACCAAAATGGATCCATGATCCTGTTGATATCAATAGCACTGGTTTAGATGAGAGAAACAGCACACAACCAACTTTATAGTAATTTTGTTTACCAAGGAGGCCATTGCTGGTGCTGGTAGAACACTCGCTGGTTGCTTCCTTTGTGTTGTACGCCTTGGATGTAATATTGATCTTCAATGTGGTCTCCATTATGTGAGGGTTCATGTTTATGATGTGATGTAGTAGCTGTCGTCCTCGTCGATCTCGTAATTTGCCTCCTCCTTGCTAGTACTACTTCCTGAGCAATATATATATATATATATATATATATATATATATATATATATATATATATATATATATATATATATATATATATATATATATATATCACCCTCGTTAATTAGCTAGCTAGCTTCAAATTCGAATTACGTCGCAAGCATTAATTAAGGATCCGTTTGGTTCACTGTAACATGATCTCAATAAAATTGAATGAAAAAATTATAATCCTAATTCATGGTAAGACGAGATTGGTCGCGTACCATCTGACGATCCAGCAACGTCGAGCACAGACCTCCCGTGAAACATGTGCGACTCCTTCAGAGTATGTTCTCCTTTCGGATACTCTTTAAATAAAAAGTACAAAACCTAAGTGCCAAATTAATTAAAAAAATTAATTATTAAAACAACGATCATGATATTTCTTAGACACCATTTGAACAATTAACTCTTATTTAAATTATACACACAAAAAATTATATATACAAAAAAATTACTATAAAGTAACAAATTTTAGTATAATTTGCTAGAACGGCATATGTTTGAAAAAATTGCTCTCCGCATGACATTATAATTTACACCCTCTAACCAACGAGAACTAATTGCTCTCATCACTGCATAACAGTACACAACCAACTTGGAAATTTTGTGGGTTGACAAAATGGCACAAGCAGCAACCACCCAAACGAAGTGATATTTAAGAAGAAATAATGAGTGATGTGTGTGTCATCCAGCTCACTGTCTAAAAAGGTTGATGGCTACTTTGCATAAGACCTTGTGATTACCAAAGCAGAGCAGTAATCAGTCACTTGGATATTGCATTGATAAGTTCTTTAGTTAAATAATTGCGTAAAATTAATATGTTTTACACTAAATATGAGATGGCTTGTGACCTTGTCCAAATGGGGAATGACTGCTACTTTCTGAAACTCTCTTCCATATTATTTGCCATCCATGCCCTGCGGTTGGACATACTCACTACCAATTGACAAGTCAGATGATATACACACACACATACATAGGGCATTATGTATCAAGTTAGAGCAGTTCTTACCTTCCTCCAGAGAATCATACTGTATGTAATGATTTATAGGATACATACTGTCATTTTTGCTGAAGTATCTAGAAATGGATATGAATTACTATCTGTGTCATCGTTCGTGAATGTACAACCATCATCCTGATGACATGTGCGGTGTGCGGGATGAATTCATTGAGGGTGTACAGCAGTTTCTGCAGTTCGCCAAGGCATTCCCTCAGTACATGGACGGTACAAAATTAAGTGTCCGTGTGTTAGATGTCGCAGCAGAAAATATTATCCAGAAGTGGAAGTCACATATCATTTATACTCGAAGGGCTTCACGCTGAATTACTATCAGTGGACCGTGCACGAAGAACTTGTGTCTCTAGCATCAAAGTCGGAGCCTTATGTGGAGCCGTATATGGATGTCCACGACCACGATGCTTACGACGATGGGTGGGTGAACATGGTTTTTGATGCAACGGGGCCTAGTTTCAATCCGGACAGTTATGATATGGCGGGACCTAGTTTTAATTCAGACAATTATGATGCAGCTGAGGAGGCACCGAATGTCGATGCTGCAAAATTTATGGAGTTGCTGGAGAATGCAAGGACTCCACTATATCCTGGTTGTGAGGATCATTCACCATTGGAGGTGGTTACAAGATTATTGAGCATCAAGTCCGATTTTAACATGTTGCAAGAATGCTATAATCGACTGATCGATTTGATTATAGAGATCTTGCCCGAGGGTGCAAAGTTGCCTAAAGACTTCTATCGATCTAAGAGGATGGTAAGATCGCTCTGGATGGGATACGAGAAAATCGATGCATATTGCAACGGGTACATGTTGTACTACAAAGACGACAAGGATGAAGATGCGTGCAGATTCTGTGGTGTTGATCGCTACAAGGCCACTGTTAGAGAAAAGTCTGTCGGTGCAAGGAAGCCTACCGATTCGATGCACTACTTACCTTTGACGTCGCGGTTGCAGCGGTTGTTTATGGTTAAGAAGACTGCTGAAAACATGAGTTGGCACAGGCGAAAACAGATCAAAGGAGTATTAGATCATCCATCCGATAGAGAAGCATAAATATTTGCTGGATATTTGTATTCTTTGTATTATTTAGGATAAAACTCATTGTATGGATACATATTTCCTGTATTCTTTACGACGATATTTGCTAGATGTTTTATTTTCTTCAAATTTAATTATATTATTCATATTAAATATATGTTAATTTATCAGTATTGAGTGTTCAATCCAAGGGGGTCGGCAAACCCAAAAAATTCAACGGAGGGTTGTTCCGGGTACAGATTGTGAATTAATAAATTGCAGGAATAATAATTTGGAAATAATTCAATATTCATTTTTATTATTTTTTTACTGTACAATTAGCGACATTTTTAGTGACGTTTAGCGACGTTACTACACGTCGCTAAATACGCTGCTAAGTTGCGACGTTACTACAAGTCGCTAATAACGTCGCTAAAAACGTCGATGTACCTCATAACTTGCTGACATGGCAGTTTTGCCAGATCATTAAAGATGTCGTTGTAACGTCGCTATATAAGTCACTAATTAGCGACGTTAAGCGACAGATGAGCACGTCGCTAATTAGCGACATTGCGTCGCTAAACGTCGCTAATCTAGCGACATATTTACGTCGCTAAAAAATGTCGGTATAGCGACGTTTAGCGATATTTTTCCTTTCAGCGACTATCTGAGTTTCGACTTCTGTAAAATGTCGCTAATTATGTCGCTAAAAGTGATTAGCGACGTTTATTGGTCATTTAGCGACGTTTTTTTACGTCGTTAATTTGACTTTTTTTGGTAGTGATGCTCCATTGATATCTAAACACATATTTTATGATACTTAATTGATACATGGATCACTCAACTATATAAATTTATATCTACCTAGAACATGCATGATCACACTGATACCAACTCTTTGAATCGCAACTGATACTCTACACTCCCTTCTACCATTGGTACCACTACTATACTATACTGACACCTTCCATAGAACTCTTGGTACAAAGGTATTACACTATGAGTTATCTCTAGACTGATACCTATAGCTCACATGTCCAACCAGAACCCACTTACAGACTCACAAGATACACTCCCAATAATCAACACTGATACTCAATGACACAAACATATCTATAAGTTACCAAACTACTATACTACCTAATGAACCTCAGCATTAATGATGGTAAGCTCTATAAGTACTAAACTAGGGGAACTAGGGGTACCTCTATCCTAAGCTAATAAGGTAATAAAACAGAACTCAATGATAACAGGATTGAATGATAGAGACGATATATTAAGAACCAATTTAAGATACAATCTGATAATCATACACGTCTATTCGATGTTACCAAGAATTCTCGCTATGCTAGTAAGGATAGCTGCGATATACTATAGAATCCATAACTAAGGTATATACCTCGATAATCATGTTATTTAGAATTCTCACCACGCTAAACAGTATGGCTGTGAGAATCTCTAAATTCTATAACTAAGATAAGTATATCCAAAATCAGGCTCTGTGTCTTCGCCACGCCAGCTAATATGGCTGCGATAAACTCTAGACTCAATAACTAAGGCTGATGGTTACCTTTTTCACTGTCCTTATCCAATATGTCATCAAAGTATACCTTAATTCAGCCCATAAATTTTTTTTTGATATAAATTCAAAGTCAACAATGAACATCATGAATTAAATTCAACAACGAACAAGTAGGAGTGAATGAAAACAAGTGAAAACATATTTTAAAAAGATTTTATAGTAAGATTCTCTAGGGTTATCCCAGGAATATCTCATGGAATCCTAATTTGTGATTGAGTATTCTTTTATCCTAATATCCTATTTTCTATATCCTATCGTAGGCTTACAGTTGTACAACTAAGCCTTTGTACTACCACGATATTGCACTAATTGTGAAGACGAAAACTGTATGGGCCACCAAAAAAATGTGTCATAATCCGCACCTGCATTATTGGGGCACGAGTACATGGGTACGTCAAGCCTAAGTCACAGCATCGTCGGTAGAAAGTTGTCTAGGAAATCCATATCTAGTTATTAATCATATTAATACAACTAGTTGTATCATGTACTCAATTACAGTAATCTAATGGAAGAATGAATAAGAAAGATAAACCAAATAATATTCTAAAAGTGTAAAACTAGACATAATATAAAATAAGAAGCACTAGCATATATCTCTATAATTGTCACTTCAAGGTCTACAGTGTAAAAGCAGTCTTGTCTATAGCATCACTCTAAAATTCAGAAATGTAGAGCATAACAATCACTGAAAAATGTTATACAGTCAGGATTGGAGTCAAGCACATAAAGTAACAGCAGTTGCAATTAGATTGATAAAGACTATAAAATAGTGAGTAATGAATATACATGATGGAAATATAATACTGGTAATGTAAGGAAGTAGGAGAAACATATAAATCATAAAATTAATTACTATTACCCTTATTTCCTAAGCCTAACTCCACTACCCCATAATTTTTTTAATTACTATTGTCCCCCCATGCATTCATAGTTTGTTAACGGTAATTATACTTACCCCTCCAAATAAAATTTGCCTAATTAGGGGGTAACACTAATAAAAAAATTGGGGGGGTGAATGCAAATTAGTAATTAGCAATTGGGGGATAACAAAAAATGCCCCATAATTATACCACAGTGGAATAATGAGCAGTGAGTAGGCAGGTGAATATCAGTCTCATCAGGTATAAGCTGGAATAGATAATAAAGTAAACTAGCTAAGTGTTTGAAATATTAGTTTGTTATGTGATCGTCTTGGACAAGATCAAGCTCTAGCATATATGATTGGCTAGGCACAAGTACAGGTGAATCTCAGTCCCATCCCAGCTAATTAATTATAGTAAAATCTGATGCCAAAATATAACACTCCAATTACCAAATGCCCTATGCCCTCACACTATGATCCTGCAGACATCCCTTGTATACCTACACAACTGCACTTGCACCTCGTTTTGCTGCCTACTACTATTTACTCCTAATTCCTCCCCTCCTGACCTGGCACTCAATATCATACTAACATTGCTTTATGAGTCTCATCAGGTACAAGCTGGAATAGAATAATAAAGTAAACTAGCTAAGTGTTTGAAATATTAGTTTGTTATGTGATCGGCTTAGACAAGATCAGGCTCTAGCATATATGATTTGCTAGGCACAAGTACAGGTGAATCTCAGTCCCATCCCAACTAATCAATTACAGTAAAATCTGATGCCAAAATATAACACTCCAATTACCAAATGCCCTATGCCCTCACACTATGATCCTGCAGACATCCCTTGTACACCTACACAACTGCACTTGCACATCATTTTGCTGCCTACTGTTATTTACTCCCAATTTCTCTCTCCTGACGTAGCATTCAATATCATACTAACATTGCTTTATGACAGGCATTGCAGTTGCAAGCCTCTGCTATTTGAGCCATAAGCTCGAGCATCCACCCCCTTCATAACATCTGATACCCCATTATCTATTATGCTCAATACTGCCTGCTCACTGCCCTCTACTTGCAAAGAATTCTTCCATCTCAAGTCAACTGTAACTGAGTATCACCCCCTGCTGTTGTATTAATACTGCAGGTGTCTGATCTTAATTTTAACTGAGACCGAGCTCTGCTCCCCCTCAAAGTGCATAGCTATCAAGTGCAAAATTGTACTCCGAGTGCAATTCATTACAGGCTCTGAGTGCAATTTATTACAAGATAAGAGGATAATAATAAGTTTACAACGTATTTTTGTAGGATTATATTCAAGGTTAAGGCACGACTAAGTAGGCATATAGAGATTCAAGTCATAATGATAAGGTTAAGAGGATTAAAAGGGAAAAGAATTTATAGCCCATGGTGATATAAACATTTGTAAAGGGTTGGTTTTAGGAATTAAGCACGACTATGGAATGAACAAAGATTCTAGTTAATCGCATAATTCGAATGGTTGTTAGGGCCATCCCAAGATATTGTGACTATGAAAGAAGAAAATAACCCAAGATAAAAGGATAACTTCACAATCAATAGGAAACTGCAACTTCTAGTTACGAGGACAATCTTGGATTTTGGCTTATTCATAAGGTTAAATATGCTACATTCCTACTCCTACTAACATACGGCCTATCTATTCTGGTTTCTTAGGTTTACATTTGATTCTAAAAAATGCCACTAGCAAAAGTCAAGGCTAGAATCTAACTTATATCACCTATTCATCTTATATATTATCTTCCTTATGATTCATATTGTCACGACCCATACCCGGTGTAGGGGCACGAGTACGTGGGTACGTCCAGCCTATGTCACAGCATCGAGAGTAGAATGTTGTCTAGGTCAACAATACTATCTATACATCTCAAAGATAATATATATGATACATGCCATGCTATCTCAACTCCAAATGGAAGACAATATGATAATATGATAATAGTAATCAATACTCAATCACAATATAAAACTAGAGGAAGATATGGCACAATATAGAATAGAAGGGATGAAATACTAACTCACAATATAATCCAAGTCCGGTCTAATAGTCTAATCACAACTCAATGATCTCAAATATAATACATGTCATAATGTCTAAGATGAGCCAAATAAAATATCATAAATGAACTAGCTAAGTATCTTCGACTCCTGGTACTATCTCAATAGTCTCTACAGGTGCTATCTCAACTGGCTCGCCATCCAGTGGCACATAGTACGTAGGACATCAATCCTCTAATAAAATATCTAAAAAATATATCCAGTCATAATTGGATTGAAGTACAACCCAATAGTAGTTCCAATAATTGATAGAAACTATAAGACGGCAATAGCAATAAAAATAAATGACGGAAGTAACTGAACAATTAAATATTAGCAAAAGGAGTATCATGTTAAATAATAGAAATAAACTGAGCACATATAGTGAGGAACATCAATGTAATAAACTGGAATAAAAAATACAATAGTAAAATGTGCCATAAAATATTAGTAAAATTTGTGATCGTCTTGGGCCTAATACGAGCTATATATAAAATGGGAGCTTGCGTGATCATACGTGAGTTGCATGATGTGCTAGATATCACGAGCTATACTAAATCATGGGCTATAAGGTATGATCACATATCTACTAATATATCCCCAACCCCCGACTAGTACACGGATCCAAATCATGACATATTATAACAAGTATATCACGATGCACATTCTATAATATCATGCACTATGATCACGGTCTAAATAATAATGAAGATATTACGGTAATCACTGACTAATCACGAAGAGTGACACGGCGATCAACTAGTAATCACAATAATAATATCTCATGACGGGGATCTACGTATACCAATCCATGTCACAATGTGTCAAGAATCAAATATCTTAATACTAAATACATGTAACATAGATACTATCAAATAAGAAAACTATCAGAGAATGTACTCGTCTCTGGTCCTGAGCAACAGGTATAACTTAGTATCCGAGCTGGTGTCACACAACCCTATATACGAAATATTATGTCAAAGGGGTGTAAAGAAATGATAAATGGATTAAAATGCACTAAATATAATTTTTTAGGTCAAGGCTAGGTCACACTAGCTAAACTAGTTTCTAGGTCAATACCTTAAGGGTAGTAGTTATACTAGCTATTAACACTATGGTATAAAAATATACAAGTTAATAATAATAGTTAATATACGTATTACCTTATACTAGTTAATATAATACAATCTACGCAATACTCTAACCATAGTATCACTATAATACTGTCACGACCCGCACCCGGAATTTGGGCATGAGTCGTGGGTACGTCCAGCCTACGCCGCAGCATCGGCGGTAGAACGCTGTCTAGGTCACAAACATAGTATATCCTGTCAATAGTCTCAACTCCGTATGGAGGACAATGATAAAATAAACCACAGTTCTATAATATACTCAATCACAGCTATAAGAATAATGGCACGATGAGAATTGAAAAGAGTTCTAATAAAACCATCCACAATAAGTCCAACTCAAAACCTGGGTCTAAATGACCTCACAAAGTCACAATTAAAAATAAATGCATCTCAGTCTCAGTCTCAGTCTAAAGCAATAAATGCAGAAAAAATAATCTAAGCATGGGCAGGCATGTTCTCCTCTAGGATAGGCACCTCCTCTGGGATTTCTGGGGTGAAGTCCTCCTCTATTCCTGGACCGTAATGAGTAGGGCAAAAGTCCTCCAGGTTCTCTGAAAATGTTGTTATCCAGTCAGGATTGGAGCGAAGCACAAGCACTAACAGCAGTTTCATTAAATTGACAAAATCTATAAACAGTGTAAGAGATACAAGATGGAAATAAAAGCTGATCATGTGGAGTACTGAAGAAATGAAATAGACAATAAGCATCTAGCAATGAGCAATAAATAGTGAATGCTAGAACAAGTAAATCTGAATAAAGATAAAACATCTAACTAAGTGTTTGAAATATTAGTTTATTATGTGATCGGCTTGGGACTGGATCAGGCTGGTTATATATGATTAGCTATGATTCTTTTAGGTCAGGCTAACCGCATGGTTAGCTATGGTGCATATAATGGTCAGGCTAATCATATATAACAGCTATGGAGCATATAAGTGGTCAGGCTGCACCCGACGTGAGAAGTGGGGTGAGCTATGGTGCATATAAATGTTTGGATATGATCACATAATCTACTAATAGTTCCCCATCCCCCAGCTAGCACGATGGATTCCAATCACGACTCCTCATGATGGGGATCTAGGGTGCTAACCCGTGTATCCATAGTGTCGGAATCAAGTATGAAATACACTACAATTTATAGAAGTAATCAACCATGAAAACTGTCAGAGAATGTACTCGTCTGTGGTCCTGAGCAAAATGTGAGGATCGAGGTCCAAAGTAGGATCACAAGGACCTATATATATAAGATAACAATATTAAAATGATGTTTGGAATAATAAAAGCGATTAGCTAATTTGAAATGGGGTGTTAGGCCATTTCTAGGTCTATACTAGGTGTTACTAAGTCAACTCTAGGTTTTTGGTCAAAACTAGTTAATACCTTGCTTCTAGGTTCATACTAGCTATTGTTAACTAATACTAGTTAAAACTAGGTTGTGACTAGGTTTCTAGGTCCATCTCATGAGTATCTAGATACTAGGTATCATATAGCTATATAGACTATATAGTGAGTCGTAATAATATATATATGGCTTATAAATATACTTGCCCAATATATATATAGGATAGTGTTTATTTAGTGACTTAACTTATACCTTACTCATATACTTAATACCATTAACCCACATCAATAGCCATACACTCTGATACTCCCTTTGATGCTTATTTTCATGTCTACCAGGGTTATCTAGTATCTATCATGCAAGAGACCTACTTGCTATTTCTGACATACTGAACTGTCACACACATACCCATCTAGACACACACACACAGGCACTAATCACACAAATACTGATGTTCCCCTTTTTACTGAGAACACACACACAGGAAATGGAAAATAATCCTGGGCACAACACACTGTTTAAAAACTGAACACCTCACATAGCTAACACACACCCAAGTATCAATTCTTCTCACACCCATAACTGATACACAGTTTACATATCTCTATCTACACAAAAATCTGCACCTAATACACAGCTCTCACAATCACCCACAGCCCTCTGTTCTGCATACAGACACACACATATGTTTATAGACTGATACATAAACACACCCATGGTACAATGCTGCCACAGACCTGAATTCTGGACACACATACACAGAAACCCCACTGTGCACCACCTGCACAACATAAATCCTTGCTTCTTAATTACCTACACACACACAGGTAATCTCCTCTGCACATGTGTGCAACTTGACACTGATACACATCAAGACTGCACAGGTAATCCAGTCCTTTGGCACTCACATCCACTGGTTCATATAAGATACCCACATACATATACACACAATTATTGATACACAGATTTGAATATTGAAACACACAGGAAAAATACACAGTTTACAGAACTGAAACTGCTACACACTATACATTGGTTCATTCACTCCCCTATACACTAATACATAAACACATAGAATCCTCTATTGAACCTGGGACACTCTACACACACTCTAATTCATCCATTACAGTGAACTACATCAACACACATACACAGTTTCCTCACAGTGGCACTCTATATGAAACACAGCCATACATAATCCAACACAGGGACACACACAACTCATTGATTCCCAACTCAATCTGCACAGTGTACACACCCTCTAATATCTGATACACAGAGAAAAATATAACTACCTACTGCACACTGACACTTACTGAAATTGAAATCCTACACATACAGTCACATTCACCCTTAACTACCTACACACAGGTATCATTCTATTGAACCTGTGAACATTCCACACTACCACCCACACACAGTTAACCTTATAAACTGACACCTGAACACACACAATTATCTGAAACAAAACACTCTATACACACTCTATACACATAGGAATTTCACAGAGTAATACACAGGGATATTCTGAGATTCACACTGAAACATAAACTAACAGCCATACACAGATATTCTGAACAAGGACACACCCTCTCTATTGAACTACATATCTCTAATGAACTACATTAACACATCTACAATAATGGTTTATGCACAGCCCGACTGAACACAGAAACTCCCCAATACACCTACCCGATTGCACAGTGAATTATTCACAGAAATCCCCCTTCCAAACACCCACACACATCTACAACATAGATAGAGATATACAACATACATCAATCTATATACATATGTATAATATATATAGACATCATACATCATTTTAGATTATCTTAGAGTGGATTAGATAGGTGAAACAGGTGTTCATCCCTTTTGGCATTTCATCAAACATATACAGTACAGAACGAAAATTACTTAAAACCCATGAATCCCTCTAACCAAAAACCCTAAAAATCGGGTATCAACCTACCCACATGAGATGAAATCAACCTACCTTCGAATATCTAGGGTTAGGGTTCTGAAAAATTGGGGAAAACCCCATGCGGGTCACCAACCTAATCCAAAACCCTAAATTTGAACTACACACAGATTTGGGGGTTCCTAATGGCCATTTCCATCTAAAAACAGAAATTAAAGGAATAAAAACTAGAGTTTTACCTGCAGGGAAGGTTCTTCTATGAAAGTTCTTCCTTCCCGAGTTTCCTTGACCCAAGTTTCCTGATTTCCTTGCTTTGGAGGAGGAGAGAATGGAAGCCCTAGGTTTAATTTTGAAAATGGGGTGGGGAATTGGTTTCTCTTGTGGAGGCTAGGGTTTCCTTTCTCTCTACGTAAAGAATAGCTTTGTGAGAAGCTTCTTTTTATATTTAACCTAGGTTTAGGGTTTCTATGCCTAGTTTTTTTTTTTTTTTTTTTTTTTTTTTTTTAGGTTAAACCCCTTGGCCCTCTCATGTAGAACCTAATAGACTCAGGTTAAGTCAGTCTAGGGTTTTGAGGGTTCACCCTAATTTAAAATTCTAGGGTTTGATAGAATAGGGTTTACAAATTAGGGTTGACTCACTAGGGTCTGTCCTAATGAGTTCTAGGGTTTACCTTAAACCAAATATCACTAATAATAATATAATTAGTTATAAAACTCAGCAATTTAATTAAATTCATAATTATTTAAAATAGCTAAATTACATAAATACCCTTATATGGAAAAGTGGTAGTGACAAGTCTACCCTCCTAAAAGAAATTTCGTCCTCGAAATTGGACTGAACTACAACAAGGATGAAATCAGAAAAGGAAATATACCTCAAGTCTGGAAGAGATACGGGTATTGCTCGCGCATTTCGTCTTCTCTCTCCCAGGTCGACTCCCCTGGAGAGTGATGTCTCCACGCTACGCGAACCAAGGGAATAGTTTGGTTCCGCAACACCTTCTCTCTGCGGTCCAAGATCTCTACGGGCTGCTCAGGGTAGCTGAGCGTCGGACCAACCTCAATCTCCGAGTGATCAAGTACGTGACTAGGGTCGGCCACGTACCGTCTCAGCTGCGACACGTGAAACACATTATGCACTCCCTCCAATGCAGGCGGCAAATCCAGTCTATATGCCACTGCACCTACCCTCGCCAGAATACCGAAGGGTCCGATGTAGCGTGGGCTAAGCTTTCCGCCTCTGCCAAAATGAATCGTTCCACGCGTCGGAGAAATCCGTAGGAATACTAGATCGCCAACCTAACACAAAAACAGTCTCAACACGCAGTCTAAACAAACAAACAAACACAACCAGAAAACAACAATCTATACCTGAAACTCAAGGGGTCTACGGTGGCTGTCGGCCCAATGCCGCTGTCTGTCCTGCGCCACTCGCAGTCTGTCTCTGATGAGTTTCACCTTTTCTGCTGCATCCACGACCATTTCTGGTCCTAGCAAGGCTCTCTCTCCAACGTCGTCCCATGATAGCGGTGTACGACACCTTCGTCCATAAAGAGCCTCAAATGGTGACATCTCGATGCTGGCCTGGTAGCTGTTATTGTAAGCAAACTCTACCAGGTGCAGATGATCCTCCCAAGAACCTCCGAGATCTAAAACGCAAGTGCGTAGCATATCCTCAAGAGTCTGAATAGTCCTTTCAGACTGTCCGTCTGTCTGGGGGTGATATGCGGTACTAAACTTGAGCTGAGTGCCCAAGCTAGCCTGCAGACTCCTCCAGAAGTGGGAAGTAAAACGACTATCCCGATCTGAGACGATGCTCACAGGAACTCCATGAAGTCTAACAATCTGTCGCACGTACATCTCTGCTAGCCTCTCTGTCGACGTGCCCACTTTGAAAGGTAAGAAATGGGCTGATTTGGTCAACCTGTCCACGATGACCCAAATCGCGTCCTTCCCTCCTGGAGAACGTGGAAGCCCTGAAACAAAATCCATGGTCACGTGCTCCCATTTCCATTCTGGAATCGGTAAAGGTTGAAGCAAACCTCCTGGCCTCTGCCGGTCTGCCTTTACCTGCTGGCACACTAGACACCGAGATACGAAGCGTGCTACTTCGCGCTTCATTCCATACCACCATACGTGCTCTCTCAAGTCTCGATACATCTTGTTGGCACCGGGATGCATCGAGTATTGAGAGCGGTGTGCCTCCTGCAAAACCTCCTCGCGTAGCTCCCCGCTAGGCACACATATCCTTGTGCCGTGCCGTAAAGAACCGTCATCTGCGATAGTGAAGTCGTCTGACAAACCCATCTGAACTTGGGTTCTGATACTCCTCAGAGTCTCATCATCGTACTGCGCAGCTCTGATCCTGTCCATCAGTTCGGACTGTATCTGCAATTCCCACATCTGAATCTCAGCACCGGGAACTAACACTTCAATCTCCAAGCTTTCCAGATCAGCCAATAAATGTCTATCTGTCGTCAAGTACATAGCCATCGGATACCTGCTTAAAGCATCGGCGACTACGTTAGCCTTCCCTGGATGGTACTGCAATGATATGTCAAAGTCCTTCATCAGCTCTAACCATCTCCTCTGCCTCATGTTCAGCTCCTTCTGTGTGAATACGTACTTCAAGCTCTTGTGGTCTGTGAAGATTTCCACACGCTCTCCGTACAGGTAATGTTTCCACAGCTTTAGAGCGAAGATAACTGCTGCCAACTCTAAATCGTGGGTGGGATAATTCTTTTCATGAGGGCGTAACTGCCTGGAAGCATAGGCAATTACCTTCCCGTGCTGTTGAAGAACACATCCCAGACCCTTCCCTGAAGCATCACTGTAGATGGTAAAACCACCTGTCCCTGATGGCAACGTCAAAATTGGAGCTGTCGTCAACCTCTTCTTCAGCTCATCAAATGCAGCCTGGCACTCCTCCGTCCACACAAAATCCACATCCTTCCTAGTCAGTCTGGTCATCGACGCTGCAATCTTGGAGAAGTCTTGTACAAACCTCCTGTAGTATCCTGCTAGCCCGAGAAAACTCCTGATCTCAGCTACCGAACTGGGGGTAGCCCACGACTCTACTGCCTCGATCTTCTTTGGGTTAACCGAGATTCCGTCACCCGATACCACATGCCCAAGAAATTCGACCTTGTCAAGGAAGAATTCACACTTAGAGAGTTTCCCGTATAGCTTCTCCCTCCTGAGAGTCTCTAAGACCAATCTCAGGTGCTCTTCGTGCTCCTCCGGTGTCTTGGAATACACAAGAATATCGTCGATGAACACCACTACGAACTTATCAAGGTACTGGTGGAACACCTTGTTCATCAAGTTCATGAATACTGCCGGCGCATTGGTTAAACCAAATGGCATCACCATGAACTCAAACTGGCCGTATCTGGTCCGAAAAGCTGTCTTCGGCGTGTCTTCTTTCTTTACCTTCACCTGGTGATAGCCTGACCTCAAATCAATCTTTGAAAACACCCTCGCCCCGCTCAACTGGTCAAAAAGATCATCTATCCTCGACAGCGGGTACTTGTTCTTGATAGTGATATTGTTCAAAGCTCTATAATCAATGCACATGCGCACCGTGCCGTCCTTCTTCGGTACGAACAATACCGGAGCTCCCCATGGTGATGAACTGGATTTAATGAAGCCTTTGTCCTGCAGCTCCTCAACTTGCTTCTTCAGTTCTGCCAGCTCGCTGTTGTTGACTCTATAGACATGTTGTGAAATAGGCTCCGCTCCTGGAACCAAGTCTATAGAGAATTCAACATCTCTGTCTGGCGGCAAGCCTGGCAATTCTTCTGGAAATACATCCAGAAACTCCGCAATTAGAGGATGTGGCAACTCCTCCTCTTCCGTCCTGGCTCCACAAAATGTGCTCCTGCTCTGTTCCGCGGCTCCTCTGACGACCTCAAATTCTGGCTCTCCTGGTGGTCTAAACAATACTCTGCCTCTATAACAATCTATAGTAGCATGATGCCTGCTCAACCAGTCCATTCCGAGTACAATATCGTACCCCGGAAGTGGCATGACGAGTAAGCTCACCTCAAGTCTCGGCCTCCTACTGACACTCTCCGGTCCTTGTAGTGATCACGGACTAGGATAATACCTCCACCAGTCATGATCTTGCAAGTCCTAGCTAATGGTTCTGTGTCTAAATGATGTCGAAGTGCATATGATACAGACACAAAACTATGGGAAGCGCCAGAGTCGAATAAGGTAAATGCAGGAATACAATCGAGAAGAACCGAACCTGTGATCAAGTCTCCTGCTGGCTCGATCTCCTCGACTGCCATGGCGTATGCTCGCCCCTGGGGTGCACCTCTCTGCTGCTGATGCTGGGCGAACTTCTAATTTTGCGGTGGAAGTGGTCCCCTCTGTTGTTGGCCTCCTGGTACGGTAGGTACCCTGCCTGGTCCTCTCTGGGCGGCTGCTCCACCCTGACCTGGACGAGTCCGAATGGTAGGGCAATCCCTCAGCTGATGTGTCGTCGATCCGCAGGACAAACATGAGCCCAATCTATGCCTGCAGATATCTCTAGTATGTCCCATCTTCCCGCAGTACGCACACTGGATGGCGGGCTGAGTCTGCCTCTGCTGCTGTTGCTGAACCTGCCCTCGAGCTGGTGCCTGGTGCTGTTGCTGAAAGTGTCTCTGCTGCTGCTGAAAGTGTGGACGCTTGCCTGTTCCCGCACTACTGTTTGCCCCTCCGGTAACATTGCGTCCCCTCTTGGGCCTGAGGTCCAAGTCATCCTCGGCTACTTGGGCATCCATCAATATGCCCTCGTAGGTAGCTGTGCGACGTCCCGACGTGCGAGACTTTATCTCTCTTGTCAGCCCCTTTCTGAATTTCTGGGCCCTGTCCCTCGGATCTCTAATCATCGATGGCGCAAAGCGGCTCAGGCGGGAAAACTCCGCGGCATATTCGTCGACGGACGAGCTCCCCTGGGCTAAGTCATGGAACTGACTCTCCAAAGCTCCCAGGGCGACATCAGGAAAGAACTTTTCTTTGAAGAGCTCCTTGAAAGCCTCCCAAGTGAGTCCCCCGCGCAAGAGTCTCGGCTCCGTGCGAAACCACGTCAAGGCAATATCGAACATCTGGCTGCCAGCGGCCTCGATCTTGAGCGCCTCTGGAATCTGCGCCAAACGCAAGTTCCTCTCGATGTCCTCTAGCCAATCATCGGCGTAGAGTATCCCTTCTGTCCCCTTGAACTCCCGAGGCATCATCCTCTTGAAGTCCACAATGGTGCCCGACCTCTGTTGTTGCTGACCAGGTTGTTGCTGCTGCTGAGTGACTCTCTCCACAGCTTGGAGAGCCACTTGGTGAGCATTCTCCATGTTCACCCTCATCATCTCTGTCTGGGCCTGATGTGCCTCAGCCTGCACTCTCTGGGCCTCTGCCGACGTCCTCTGGACATCGACCATGCCCTGTATCAAAGCGAACATCTGTGCCCCATCGACGGGCACACCTCCTGGATGCTGAGCTGGTGGTGGTGGAGGTGGTGGTGCCGTCGTAGCTGTGGGGACCCTCTGAACTGGTGGTGGAGGACCCCCGAATGCTGCAGACACTCCCACCTGTCCTGGAGATGTAGGAGGTGCTGCTGATGTCTGTCCGGCAGCGCGAGAGGTGGCAGACCTCTCTGAATCTGCTGCTCCGAGTCTCTGGGACCTTCTTGGCGGCATCCTGAAGACAGACCGAAAAATTTAATTAAGGCAATAGGTATGATATCAAGGAAGGACAGAAAAATTTCTAAAGGAATTAATCGTTAAGAATAGTATCATAAGAATCAGAATTCCCTAATTGTGATTGAGCATATTCTTGGCCTAATTCCTATTTCCTAAAACAGTCTAAGACTATGACTAGACCTGCATGGGCCACCACTAAAACGTGTCACGACCCGCACCCGGAATTTGGGCATGAGTCGTGGGTACGTCCAGCCTACGCCGCAGCATCGGCGGTAGAACGCTGTCTAGGTCACAAACATAGTATATCCTGTCAATAGTCTCAACTCCGTACGGAGGACAATGATAAAATAAACCACAGTTCTATAATATACTCAATCACAGCTATAAGAATAATGGCACGATGAGAATTGAAAAGAGTTCTAATAAAACCATCCACAATAAGTCCAACTCAAAACCTGGGTCTAAATGACCTCACAAAGTCACAATTAAAAATAAATGCATCTCAGTCTCAGTCTCAGTCTAAAGCAATAAATGCAGAAAAAATAATCTAAGCATGGGCAGGCATGTTCTCCTCTAGGATAGGCACCTCCTCTGGGATTTCTGGGGTGAAGTCCTCCTCTATTCCTGGACCGTAATGAGTAGGGCAAAAGTCCTCCAGGTTCTCTGAAAATGTTGTTATCCAGTCAGGATTGGAGCGAAGCACAAGCACTAACAGCAGTTTCATTAAATTGACAAAATCTATAAACAGTGTAAGAGATACAAGATGGAAATAAAAGCTAATCATGTGGAGTACTGAAGAAATGAAATAGACAATAAGCATCTAGCAATGAGCAATAAATAGTGAATGCTAGAACAAGTAAATCTGAATAAAGATAAAACATCTAACTAAGTGTTTGAAATATTAGTTTATTATGTGATCGGCTTGGGACTGGATCAGGCTGGTTATATATGATTAGCTATGATTCTTTTAGGTCAGGCTAACCGCATGGTTAGCTATGGTGCATATAATGGTCAGGCTAATCATATATAACAGCTATGGAGCATATAAGTGATCAGGCTGCACCCGACGTGAGAAGTGGGGTGAGCTATGGTGCATATAAATGTTTGGATATGATCACATAATCTACTAATAGTTCCCCATCCCCCAGCTAGCACGATGGATTCCAATCACGACTCCTCATGATGGGGATCTAGGGTGCTAACCCGTGTATCCATAGTGTCGGAATCAAGTATGAAATACACTACAATTTATAGAAGTAATCAACCATGAAAACTGTCAGAGAATGTACTCGCCTGTGGTCCTGAGCAAAATGTGAGGATCGAGGTCCAAAGTAGGATCACAAGGACCTATATATATAAGATAACAATATTAAAATGATGTTTGGAATAATAAAAGCGATTAGCTAATTTGAAATGGGGTGTTAGGCCATTTCTAGGTCTATACTAGGTGTTACTAAGTCAACTCTAGGTTTTTGGTCAAAACTAGTTAATACCTTGCTTCTAGGTTCATACTAGCTATTGTTAACTAATACTAGTTAAAACTAGGTTGTGACTAGGTTTCTAGGTCCATCTCATGAGTATCTAGATACTAGGTATCATATAGCTATATAGACTATATAGTGAGTCGTAATAATATATATATGGCTTATAAATATACTTGCCCAATATATATATAGGATAGTGTTTATTTAGTGACTTAACTTATACCTTACTCATATACTTAATACCATTAACCCACATCAATAGCCATACACTCTGATACTCCCTTTGATGCTTATTTTCATGTCTACCAGGGTTATCTAGTATCTATCATGCAAGAGACCTACTTGCTATTTCTGACATACTGAACTGTCACACACATACCCATCTAGACACACACACACAGGCACTAATCACACAAATACTGATGTTCCCCTTTTTACTGAGAACACACACACAGGAAATGGAAAATAATCCTGGGCACAACACACTGTTTAAAAACTGAACACCTCACATAGCTAACACACACCCAAGTATCAATTCTTCTCACACCCATAACTGATACACAGTTTACATATCTCTATCTACACAGAAATCTGCACCTAATACACAGCTCTTACAATCACCCACAGCCCTCTGTTCTGCATACAGACACACACATATGTTTATAGACTGATACATAAACACACCCATGGTACAATGCTGCCACAGACCTGAATTCTGGACACACATACACAGAAACCCCACTGTGCACCACCTGCACAACATAAATCCTTGCTTCTTAATTACCTACACACACACACAGGTAATCTCCTCTGCACATGTGTGCAACTTGACACTGATACACATCAAGACTGCACAGGTAATCCAGTCCTTTGGCACTCACATCCACTGGTTCATATAAGATACCCACATACATATACACACAATTATTGATACACAGATTTGAATATTGAAACACACAGGAAAAATACACAGTTTACAGAACTGAAACTGCTACACACTATACATTGGTTCATTCACTCCCCTATACACTAATACATAAACACATAGAATCCTCTATTGAACCTGGGACACTCTACACACACTCTAATTCATCCATTACAGTGAACTACATCAACACACATACACAGTTTCCTCACAGTGGCACTCTATATGAAACACAGCCATATATAATCCAACACAGGGACACACACAACTCATTGATTCCCAACTCAATCGGCACAGTGTACACACCCTCTAATATCTGATACACAGAGAAAAATATAACTACCTACTGCACACTAACACTTACTGAAATTGAAATCCTACACATACAGTCACATTCACCCTTAACTACCTACACACAGGTATCATTCTATTGAACCTGTGAACATTCCACACTACCACCCACACACAGTTAACCTTATAAACTGACACCTGAACACACACAATTATCTGAAACAAATTAAACACTCTATACACACTCTATACACACAGGAATTTCACACAGTAATACACAGGGATATTCTGAGATTCACACTGAAACATAAACTAACAGCCATACACAGATATTCTAAACAAGGACACACCCTCTCTATTGAACTACACATCTCTAATGAACTACATTAACACATCTACAACAATGGTTTATGCACAGCCCGACTGAACACAGAAACTCTCCAATACACCTACCCGATTGCACAGTAAATTATTCACAGAAATCCCCCTTCCAAACACCCACACACATCTACAACATAGATAGAGATATACAACATACATCAATCTATATACATATGTATAATATATATAGACATCATACATCATTTTAGATTATCTTAGAGTGGATTAGATAGGTGAAACAGGTGTTCATCCCTTTTGGCATTTCATCAAACATATACAGTACAGAACGAAAATTACTTAAAACCCATGAATCCCTCTAACCAAAAACCCTAAAAATCGGGTATCAACCTACCCACATGAGATGAAGTCAACCTACCTTCGAATATCTAGGGTTAGGGTTCTGAAAAATTGGGGAAAACCCCATGCGGGTCACCAACCTAATCTAAAACCCTAAATTCGAACTACACACAGATTTGGGGGTTCCTAATGGCCATTTCCATCTAAAAACAGAAATTAAAGGAATAAAAACTAGAGTTTTACCTGCAGGGAAGGTTCTTCTATGAAAGTTCTTCCTTCCCGAGTTTCCTTGACCCAAGTTTCCTGATTTCCTTGCTTTGGAGGAGGAGAGAATGGAAGCCCTAGGTTTAATTTCGAAAATGGGGTGGGGAATTGGTTTCTCTTGTGGAGGCTAGGGTTTCCTTTCTCTCTACGTAAAGAATAGCTTTGTGAGAAGCTTCTTTTTATATTAAACCTAGGTTTAGGGTTTCTATGCCTAGTTTTTTTTTTTTTTTTTTTTTTTTTAGGTTAAACCCCTTGGCCCTCTCATGTAGAACCTAATAGACTCAGGTTAAGTCAGTCTAGGGTTTTGAGGGTTCACCCTAATTTAAAATTCTAGGGTTTGATAGAATAGGGTTTACAAATTAGGGTTGACTCACTAGGGTCTGTCCTAATGAGTTCTAGGGTTTACCTTAAACCAAATATCACTAATAATAATATAATTAGTTATAAAACTCAGCAATTTAATTAAATTCATAATTATTTAAAATAGCTAAATTACAGAAATACCCTTATATGGAAAAGTGGTAGTGACAAATACTCCCACTAAATAGCTAATACCTTGGTTGAAGCTATACGTAGATTCTAAACCAATACTAATAGTTGTTACCAGTTATCTTAGTATCAACCATCCTCTAACTGATACACTTGGTATCAAATCTAGCATACTCTTAAATTGGGACAAGTATCAGTTATACCACACATTGATACCCCTCACCCATAACTGACTTGAGCTTACACTAATACCCAACTCTCCCTAACACTCACATAAGTCTCATATTGCATTAACACATAACTAAGGGTAGTACAACCCTGTATTCATCATACAGATACTTACTTGGCTAAACCTGTGCATGAATGCACTGCACATAGGGTGTAAATTTTATAGATCTGAACCTACCAACTTACATGTCACTTCCCCCTTCCCCAACTCTCACTGATACATAGTGGTGTATCAAACTTAATGCTATTGCACTTGGATAGAAGTGCACTGCTGCATTATCTTAAGGTATGAATAGACCGAGTTGGCCTAAAACTAATACACCATGGTGTATCACACTGTGGCACTACTTCTTGATTCTTGCTATTGTTGTTATGATACTTGTTGTGTACAAGGCAGCAACAGTCTGTCCTTTAGTCCCCTTTCCAACCATATCTCTTACACATCTAAACTCGAGCACTGATGACAATAACTCTACCAAGCCACTGCTCCCTACAACAGACCTAGGACCCCTATGTCACTGCTCATGTTCTTTGTTAACCCGAGCACTGAGCTCTCTTACCTGGTGACACAGTGCCTCAAGCCCCCCCCCCCCCACTGTTATCAGTCCTAAGCACCAACTTTCCTACTCATATTCAGTTATCAACTCAACACATACATACACACAGGCATGTGCACACACACACTTTACAACACAGTCCACTTCTCACATTCCCCGGTCTCACAAGCACAACACATGACATATATACATATCTATATATACATAAGAATACCTCTATATATATTTATATATACAAATATGATAATATAACAAGTTATACATATTTATATCACAAATATTGCTTAGGTGAACATAACAGATATGCTATTAGCCATTTTATCAAACACCTATAGTATATCAATAGGGTACTCATGATACGCACTCAAACGAAGTGTCAAAACACCCAACTCTCCATAGTTATCATTCCCCATATCAAATACATATATATATAACTAATGTAATATGTTACAATAGAAATTGAAGAGTAATTCCACTACTATGCACATATTCCCTAAAATAGGTCCTTGTGTCATCGCGTATCACAAAATACAATGATACGCTCTACTCTTGTCCAATTGTTATCTAGTCCCACACTATCAATCTAAGTCTAGTTAGGCCTAATTATCTTAATAACAAACACTTGATGCACCAATCTCGAAATTTTCCTAAATTAGAAACAAAAACCTATGTATAAATCACAATAAAGGTCAATTGGGCCTAGAACTTCTTTCTCTGGGTAGCCCTAAGCTAAGAAAGGTTTCTTAATGGTCAAATGCATAAATTATAGTCTAAATTATATGGAAAAAAAAAGAATTTACCTATTGGAAGATAGATTCCCAATAAATCGCTCAAATGGACACAATTAGGACACAAGCTCGTAGCCAACTCCTTCTTCTTCAAGTGCTCCTTGCAATCCAAGCTCTAATGCTCCTTAGATAATGTAATTGGAAGAAAAAAAGAGCAAATTGGGGTAAATTTGGTAGAAGAATGAGTCAATTTAAAAAAGAACATAATTAGAAATCTAAAATAAAATAAACTAATAAAAGAAGGGAGAGAAAGACCCCCCCCCCCTCTATGTGGCCGGCCTTCTTTTCCCTCTCCCAAGCAACTATACAATGTCTAATATACCCC
Organism: Iris macrosiphon; assembly: GCA_036927795.1. NCBI lineage: Eukaryota > Viridiplantae > Streptophyta > Magnoliopsida > Asparagales > Iridaceae > Iris > Iris macrosiphon. The sequence continues at coordinate 126,162,630 of JAYESA010000013.1, forward strand.
TATTAGTTAGTTATGATGTTTAATTAGGGAGGGCTATATTAGGAAGCTTCTAATATAATGAAAATTAATTCTAATCTCCTTAATTAACTAAAGGATTAGGTCTAATTGGGCCTAGTCCAAGGTTGGGCTCAATGTGTCATAACAAGTTCTAGTGGCTCCACTAATGTCAAGTCCAATAATTATTCTAGCCCACTAACTATAAATAAATATCACAATACATAATAAATAATTAGTAGTACAATATATAAATATTTAATCACTAAATATAAAATATGTTAAATGACAAAAATACCCTCATCTAGAAATGTGGTAGTGACACCTATATCTTAACTTCCACCAGTTTACTCACCCTTGTGACCTAATTTCTTCAATTTTCGATTCCAAATTATGGTGTTAACTATTAGGAATGTAAGATACCAAGGTTCCTAACCATCATTGATTCTTGGGTATCATGTATAGCATTTAACTTCTGGCTTCTTTTTTCGTTTATCATGCAACTACCTTCAAAAAATATGCGTCCACAATTCAAATCTTGACCCTAGTATCAATCTCTCTAACCTAATTTCATTTTGTCTTATGATTTCAATATCAAAAATTTAGCTCTCTTCTTATCTTATGCCATTTTATTGTTTGTTTAGTTCCCGAAGTCTTCAGACATACATACTCGTAATCATGAGTCTTCCGATAATCTATGGTACTAATTCCTTCTTATGAACATGTTTATATGTCATAATAATTTTTTAATATTTCTCTAATTCATTACCAAGCTCGTACCCTCTAATTCCTGGACCTCAATATCTCATCCTTCCTTCGAGTCTCAAGCTTTTGGTTGCATTTACAGCTACCCAACTTGCTTAAGTCATACACCTCTGTTATCCTCGTTACGTCATTATAGATAATCTTTATTATAATTTTTGTAACAATTTATCTTTGACACTCCTCAATTTCCATCCTTAAAATCGTTTTCTTGTAATTTCCTCATTGCTCTTCTTTCATCATTCAACTAAAATATGGTATTACTTTTATAACTATTTCCATTTCATAACTACTCTGTTTCCTTAATTCAATATAGCTTCTCTACTTATGACCTCTATGGGGTTCCTAGCTAACTGATATCAATTAAAGGTTTATCGTACTATAGGTACTAGTCTACCTAAGGCAAACATCTAACTCAAATCCCAAGCCCTTATTTATGACTACACACGTAAGCTAGAAAAATCAAATTCGATCAAACTCAATACTATACTCCTATAGTTATACCTCAAATCTCCTTAACAATATGACTAACCATTTAGACTTTCTAGCTATAGCACGCTATACAATAATTACAAGTAAGTCTAAGCTTTCTTATACCTAGCTAATTAGGTAAGTAATCAAAGCTAAACTAGACAGGTAATCAATTCTAACACTTGACAACTATGCGTCTATTGAGAAAATCTCTCAGTTATGATTTGATTTACTGTACTCATTCCAATCTACTATATATAAAATATGTCTAAATCTTAAATAACTCATCCAATCCATTCAGTATTCCATTGTACTATTGTTCACCTTGTCTCGGCTATCACAATTCTTATATGATCATCTAATATCTATCTCCCTCGGGATAGTCCTCTTGGCTAAAATATTATTGTATTCCAAATTTTTACTCCATTCCCAATCACTGTACTTATGATTATATACTCAAAGTAAAACCTCTCAAACTAAATGTAGTGTTAGAATTCGATGCAGACACTAGTATGGTCTTAAGTACATGGCCTATCTATTCATTCAATCAATAAAGATCTCAAGTCATACTTTCTAAGGTCTTGTTATACATCGGGTATCATTTTGTTTAGGAATCTATACTAACCTCCAAAGTTCAACTACATATTCCCTCAAATTACTTTGATCATTATGATTAAGGAATCCATCGTACCCCTAACTAAACCTTGTTATGCCTCTATTCATCTCTATCTAACTTATGTAACATGGTTTTGCCCACCGATTCTAGAATTTTCTACTAGAGTAAAACCATATATATAAGACCCAATTGTAATCCCTTTCTAACCATCTATGTAATAGAGGCATTTGTCCAAACCATTCCAAACTTAGATAGTCACACACTTTAAAAATATTTCCTCTACTATGAGCATAAATTCATCGTGCTCTCAAAATTCATATTGCATATCCTCTGTAAACTCTCTAATTTTCATATAGGGTTATTTTAGTAATTTTATTCTATTTTTATATTAAAATAGTTATTTAGTTAATTAATATAATTATTAGATAATTTTCTTATACTTTGGAAGCCAATCACCATAATCTTAAGATCTTGAGCGCAACACTAGCATTTTCCTTCTAACCAAATTTGCATACTAGACTTAGACAAGCCAAATTAGACTCATGCCATAACTATCACACATAAATTCATATTCACATGCTTCATTTTGATCGCACAACTTTTGCGACACAATTACAAGAAAACGGTAATTAATTACATTTTTATCGTTGCGCACGATTTTAATACGCAACATCAATTATTTTCTTCTGACTAATTTAATATTCATGAGCCAAATTGGACCAACTACGTCCATGATAATTGTGTCACATTCATTTGAGTACCCACATGCTCCATAAACTTTGCAAGATTTAAATCTTTGATTTAGAATGCATAGTTTCCATTTATAGAAACCAAATCTTTGTATCTATCTTTTACACCTCATTTGAACCAAAATAAATATTTTTCAAATCAGACCCATTGATTAGAGAGGCCTAGCATGCTATAATAGGCTCTCAAATAATCTCCTCCATAAATTTAAATCAACTTTAAATCACAACCACCCAAACCCAAAACAACTTATATATATATATATATATATATATATATATATATATATATATATATATATATATATATATATAGGGTCCTTCTATAATACAAACTGTGTATCGATACATCTCATACAATTGTGTTTGTAAAATTGTGAAAGCACAAAAAAGTTCTTCGAATCTGGATCATTGGATTAACAATCAATGGTTCAGATTTTGCTTGTATCGATACACAGTTTGTATTTAAGAATAATATGTATATATATATATATATATATATATATATATATATATATATATATATATATATATATACCCTATTTAATGCTAATCCTATATATTCGCCCCCCTTCACCTCCACAGCCGCCTAATCACCCTCCCCGACCTTCTCCTCCTCTTCCTCTTCCTCCTCTTCCTCTTCCTCCCCTCCACATAACCAAAACAGTCGCCCCTAGCCGACTGTGCACTAGGCCGGCCCCGACCCGAGACCTAGCAACAGCAATTGCTATTGCAGTTGTTGTGCAGCCATGCAAAATACCTTGTACCCACTCCAAACTTGAGAATACCCTTCACCTTGAAGTTCCCCAACACTCCGTCGAGTTTCGTGAAGTTTGGAGATTGTTTGGTACTCCGAAAGCCCAAAATTGCGAAGAAGGTCCCTACCATAATCTCGTTGGTACGTGTTCTATCCCCGTGAGTTTTGATCTATTTATCAAAAATTATATGGAATATATATATGATATGTTATAAATTTAGAAAAATATCTCCATGTCTAGTAGAACCCAAAATTATTGATCCAAACTATACTTTTAATAGGTTGCAACTCTAGTCACACCGTAGGGATAGTTATCTTAAGGTTAGTACTTATTTGTGATATTTTGTATATATGTAATTAAATTCCAGAAATTAATATTTTTAAATATCAGAATAAATTAATAATTTAGAGCATGATTATGAGGTATAATTTTTGTTCATATGTTGGGGTTGTCCCAATGGAACTTTTGAGTTGTAGAACGCATACGCAAGCATATATACACAACGACTTAATATATGCATGTGTGTGTACATAGAAGCATGACTATATATAGAATTTAATATATATAACTACCATGGTATGTTAGAATATGGCATGGGCCGTATAATAATGCAAGTTGCAACGCCATGCATGCGTAGGATCATTGGCACGAATACTAAGAAACTAGTCGATGTTCGAGCAACGAACCCCTATCTAACACCATGTATTATAGGTGATTGAGTTTGTTAGTTTATAATTTAAGTATTTTATTTAGGGTACTTGGGATACGCAGCATCGGCAGTTGTTGGCACCAGACAGACGACTGAGCAGTATCAGGATACAAGCAAGTGTACCTTGCCATTGGTTACAGTTCTTTGCCTTGTATTTATTTACTGGATCTTGTTTTATTTTTATTTTCTATTCTACATCATATTTTCACCATAGGACTATAGTCGATACTTAGCGTTCGAGTCATATTCGGGTGCCGACATCCATCATCGGAGTCGTGTATCGTTAGTTGCATTATCTTCGCACTACCCTATTCGTGCTACTTCTTGCATGATATACCTTAAGAAACTTGACGTGACTTGCATTGACAGAGTCCATACTTGAGACATTCAAGGATACTGGATTCTATGCTAGGATATGACTCATAACATGAGATAGATGATGTGATTATATTTACACTGTTGACTTGATACCTAGTTAGTGATTGGTCTCGCATGTTGTAAACATGAGACATGAGATATATGGTGCATAGAGAACATACTCGTGACGTTGGGCTACCACTTATATCATAGTTAGCGTTGCCTGTGCTTCGGTCATTCATAACTGCTGCAGACACCGTGGTGGGGTTATATATGCATAATTTTTATAGTTATTGTCATGTCTATTGAGATTGACATTCATTGGTAGTTTAGCGAATGGGGGTATTTTTAGATGCAATCATATAGCTGGTTATGTTATTTACTCTTGGTTATGTTAGTTACCCTTGAGCATCCTTGTGCTATTTACTGTTTACTTTTGGCATATTTTATTTATACCTTGTTATGTCCCTTGAGGATCTACATCTGAATTTTATCCCAGGTTATTGCTAAGCTGGGTTAGTGGAGTATATTGGTGGATGATTGTTTCTCCAGGATTCAGGTATATATATAGTTTATGCGTACATCATATTCTTTCATTTTTATAATTCTCTCTTGTTACTTATTTCTGCTGCTATAGACTACTTTTGCTTTCGAGTCTTTTCGGACAAGTATTGAGAGGGGTGCACACCATGATATATATTATCCATTCTTGTATTTAGTTTATTGTGGATTGAGACATAGATATATTTATTATGTTATCTAGATAGTGGCCATTATAGTACAATTTATACGTATTTAAGTCGGACAAGAGTCTGGTTGAATGTGTAGCTGACATGTTTATGTATTCCTAGTCCAACGTATTTTGGGACTGGGACGTAACATCCTCTAAGTGCAATCCTCTAATTCAAGAGTAGTGGTACTCAAATTTTATCTCAGGTTATAACCTGGGTATAATGCTACTATTTATTACGTCCAAGTTAACCCGTTCACATAATATGCGATATAATGCATGTCATATATTAAATCATAATGTATTTTTCAAGTTTTCTTTTTCTATTGTTATCATAGTATGGAAATGGATACCCTCCAAGCACGAGTTTTGTCACGACCCGCACTCGGATATTCGGGCACGAGTACGTGGGTACATCCATCCTACGCCGCAACATTGGCGGTAAAACGATGTCTGGATCAACTATAATATCTAACATCTCATACAATATATATATATATATATATATATATGGTACCTGTCAATCATCTCAACTCCAAACGGAGGAACAATATGGTATCTGATAAATATAAACTATACTCAATCACAATACAAACTAGGGAAGATGAAGCAGCACGAGATAGAAATACGGAAGAAAGAGTCACAATACATCCACAAAACAGAAATAATAAATACATGCCAATAACCTAAATAAAAGTCCAATACAAGTCTAACAATAATCTAAACCTCCTGAGGCTCTGGTACTAAGTCCTCCAACTCTAAATGAGTATCCTCTAATAGAACATCGTCCTACAGCCCATAGTATGTAGGATACTGGTCTACGAACCAATCATCTAAAAAATATATCCAGTCAGGATTGGAGCAAAGTATATACCTCTAAAAGATGATTCAAATACATAATCGAGCATATATAACAGATAACAGAAAAGAATATAAGATAACTAAACAAAAGAATGAAATAAACTAGAGTGAACAGGTAATATACTGGAAAGAAGGACATACAATAGAATATCTGCAATATAATAAAAATAACTGAAATCTAGCTAATGTGCCATATAATACAAGTTTATTATGTGATCGATTTAGGTTTGAACACGAAATACAATATGGTAACTCGATTACACGTGTGGTATATAATCAACATATACACGAATAAACTGGGGTTTTATCACATAATTAACTCCTATTCTCCCATCCCCAACTAATACCAATGGATCCAATCACGATACGTTATGAACACGAATATAGGCACACTGAACACGAGCAGTGTGTGAACACGAAGTACACGATAATCAATACCCAATACAAATGATAAAATACATATGAAGGAGTACTCGCTGAACACGGTAAGGAATAACATCTCCTGACAGGATCCATATGGTACGAGTCTGTGAAACTACTGTGTCAGAATCAAGAATACAATTCTAGAACATGAGATATATACACTATTATGAAATAAAAACTAACATAGAAATGTACTCGCCTGAGGTCCTTAGCAAGGTGTGTCTCTCGATGCCCAAGCTAGTGTCACACAGACCTATATACGGTTTATTACATCAATACAAGGTTTTGGAATGAAAATAAGTTAAACTAGTTCAATTCTAGGTCATAAAGCCATTTTTAGGTCAAAATAGTCAACTAGGTCAACTCTAGGTCAAACTAGTCAAACTTGGTCAAACTAACTATTTCTAGGTTGTATGAGTACATCTCTAGGATATTGTGTCCATACACTATGTAACTAGACTATACTAGCTATACTAGGATACTAGGATACCAACAAAATACCGTATCATAAGATACGAAAGTTATTAGATATGAAAATACTATAATATATATATATATATATATATATATATATACAAGACAAAATATATAGTACTCTTAGCCAAATTAATGCTAAGTGGATACCTTGGCTTTGAACCAAATATGGTATCACATCACCTACACGCCCATCTTGATATACAAACTTAATACCTTGACATTACCTTGGTATCATAAGGTAATACAATATCTAATATTAGCTAACTAACCAATATACCTAATATACCCATCGGATATTCAATATCCATACACAAGATACCTCAACTCCCATTACCTTGGTATAACTCAAGGTAAACTAGAAATAATACTAACCAACGCTAACTAGTGCTTATATATATATATATATATATACTTAACTCACTAACAATATATACATAACTAATTATCAATATAAACTAACTTAGCTTATTAACTAGCTTAACTTAACTTATCTACAACTTAATTTTTAAGCACTGAAACTACTGTTGCTTATTGCTACTACTAATGCTTATCGTTGCTGCTGCTTATTACTTCTGTTGTTGCTGCAGCTTACTGCTTCTGCTGTTGCTGCAGCTTAATGCTTCTGCTACTGCTGTAGCTTACTGCTTGCTGCTGCTGCTACAGCTTACTGCTTGTTAAGCTTCTGATGTTGCTGCAGCTTACTGTTTGCTGCTGCAGCAGCTTATTGCTTCTGTTGTTGCTGCAGCTTACTGTTTGCTGCTGCAGCTTACTTCTTCTGCTGCTACTTCTTGCTGCTTCTGCTACTGCTTCTTGCTGTTTCTACTGCTTACTGCCTGCTTATTGGCCTGCTTATCTGGTCTTCTTATGCTTATAACTTCCCCCCACTAGCTAATGTGCCATAGAATACAAGTCTATTATGTGATCGTTTTAGGTTTGAACATGAAATACAATATGGTAACTCAATTACACGTATGGTATATAATCGACATATACATGAATACACCGGGGCATGATCACATAATCAACTCCTATTCCCCCATCCCCAACCCATACCAATGGATCCAATCACGATATGTTACGAACATGAATATGGGCACACTGAACACGAGCAGTGTGTGAACATGAAGTATACGATAATCAATCCCTATATACACGATAAAATACATGTGAAGGAGTACCCGCGAAACATGTTAAGGGATAACATCTCCTGACAGGATCCATGTAGTACCAGTCCGTGAAACCACTGTGTCAGAATCAAGTATACAGTTCTAGAACATGAGATATATACACTATTATAAAATAAAAATTAACAAAAAAATATACTCGCCTGAGGTCCTGAGCAAGGTGTGTCTCCCGATGCCCAAGCTAGTGTCACACAGACCTATATATGGTTTATTGCATCAATACAATATTTTGGAATAAAAATAAGTTAAACTAGTTTAATTCTAGGTCATAAAGCCATTTTAAAGTCAAAATAGTCAAACTATGTCAACTCTAGGTCAAACTTGGTCAAACTTGCTATTTCTAGGTTGTATGAGTCCATCTCAAGGATATTTGGTCCAAACACTATGTAACTAGGATACTAGGATACCAACAAAATACCGTATCATAAGATACACAAGTTATTAGATATGAAAATACTATAATATATATATACAAGACAAAATATATAGTCGTCCTAGCCAAACTAATTCTAAGTGGATACCTTGGCTTTGAACCAAATGCGGTATTGCACCACCTACATGCCCATCTTGATATAAAAACTCAATACCTTGAGTATAAACCAATACCTTGACATTACCATGGTATCACAAGGTAATACAATATCTAACATTAGCTAACTAACCAACATACCTAACATACCCATAGGATATTCAATACCCATACCCAAGATACCTTAACTCTCATTACCTTGGTGTAACTCAAGGTAAACTAGAAATAATACTAATCAATGCTAACTAGTGCTTTTATATATATATATATATATATATATATATATATATATATATATATATATATATACTTAACTCACTAACAATATATAGATAACTAATTATCAATATAAACTAACTTAGCTTATTAACTAGCATAACTTAACTTATCTACAACTTAATTTCTAAGCACTCAAACTACTGCTGCTTATTGCTACTGCTTCTGCTTTTGCTTATCGTTGCTGCTGCATATTGCTTCTGTTGTTGCTGCAGCTTACTGCTTCTGCTACTACTGCAGCTTACTACTTGTTGCTACTACTGCAGCTTATTGCTTCTGTTGTTGCTGCAGCTTACTGCCTGCTTATTGGCCTGCTTATCCAGCCTGCTTATGCTTATAACTTCCCCCCTCTAGCTCACATGCATACATCTAATATATATATATATATATATATATATATATATATATATATATATATATATATATCCACATTAATGATGTACATGAACTCTCCTACTCTCCAAGGACCACCAATATTTTACAATAAAATATAGAATATACACATAATTATATAAATACATATATATTATATAACAATAATAATTATAATACTCTAATAGCTATAACCAAGGTAAATTAAATTGAAATGCAAGCAAACAAACACGTGGAGTGCACCGCACCCGTATCACACTCAATCTATAATACGCTTGCGATACGGCTCTCCCACGCCACCAAACATACCCTGAAGGACACGAGCAACTCTAAAATCATAATTAGAAGCTACACGAAGTGTTAGCTATTCATCTACGTGTCCGTATCAAAATATGACATGCTCAAACCCCGGTGTCGGAAAAAAACACTCAAATCAACCTGTATCACCAAATTATCGGGATACGGCCTATAGGTATCCAATTATGGATACGATACTAGTCATACACAATCAAACATATGTTAATTTGGTCTAATTGACCAATTAACAAACACAAGATGTGTCAATCTCGGAATTCCTCCAAAACTAACCCAAAATACCACATAACTTTCTCTATAGGCATCCTATGAACCTAATTTCAATTCCTATGGGTAGCCTTAGTACATGGGAGGGTTCTAATGATTAAAGTATAGATTTAGATTCTAATTAGAGAAGGAAAACTTAATTGTACCTATTGGGAGATGGATTCCTAATAAAAATTTTAAATTGAGTGTCAAAAGCCTTCAACATGTAGATCCTTGCTCCTCCTTATGATCCTTGCTTCCTTCTTATATATCATTGCTTCCTGCTTGTTCTAATAGCCTCCATTGATGAATAGGGAAGTAATTGGAAAGAAATTTGGATAGGAATTGGTGTAATGATGAAGGAATTTGGAAGAGAGAAATTCTAGATCTAGATTTGAAAAGAAAAATAAAGAGAGAGAGGGAGAGAGAGTCTCTGTCCACTCCTAATATGGATGGCCTCTACCCCCTCCTCCAAGCTACTATGAAATGTCCACAATATCCCTTGTAGCTTGTCATGAAGGAATTAATTAAGGAGGAAAGGTTCTAGTCTAATTGGTTCAACTAATTAATTTATCCTCCTAAATGAATGGGCTTACTATTGGGCTCAATTCTAACTAGAATTAAATGTTGGTCCATGGATCTAATCTAAACTAGTTAGGTCCACTAACACAAGTCCAAAATAAAATCTAACATCTAACAATAAATAATATAATAAATAAATATTCAACATGCACAATATTTAATTAATTATGAAATAACCAAAATACTATTTCCTAGAAAATATGGTAGTAACAAGGCTACCCCCTTTAAAATAATTTTGTCCTCAAAATTCAAAGATGAAACTACCCCCAGAAAATAAAATAGAACAGAATCAGGAAAGAACATACCTCTTGGTACAAACATGCGACTCAAAATTCAAAGATGAAACTACCTCTTGGTAACGCTCTCGCATTTCATCCTCCCTCTCCCAGGTAGACTCACCCGAAGAGTGATGCCTCCATGCGACTCATACCAAGAGAATGGTATGGTTCCTCAGTACCTTCTCTCTTTGATCCAGAATCTTAATTGGCTGCTCTGGATAGCTAAGAGTAGTGCCCAACTCTATCTCCTAGTGATCCAACACGTGACTAGGATCCTCCACGTACCGTCTCAACTGTGATACATGAAACACGTTGTGCACTCCCTCCAATACAAGTGGCAAGTCAAGTCTGTAAGCAGCTGCACTGACCCTCTCAAGAATATTGAAAGGTCTGATGAATCGCGGACTAAGCTTTCCGTCTCCACCAAAATGAATCGTGCCTCGTATCGGAGAAATCCTCAAAAAAACTAGATTTTCAACCTCAAACTCCAAAGGTCTCCGGTGGCTATCGGCCCAATGTCGATGTCTGTCCTGTGCCACTCGAAGTCTATCCCTGATGATATTCACCTTTTTAGCTTCATCCACGACCATCTCGGGTCCCAATAAGGCTCTCTCTCCAACATCGTCCCATGATAATAAAGTACAAAATCTCCGTCCATACAATACCTCAAATGTTGACATCTCGATACTGGCCTGGTAGCTGTTGTTGTAAGAAAACTCTACTAAGTAAAGATGATCCTCCCAAGAGCCTCCAAAATCCAAAACACAAGTGCGTAGCATGTCCTCGAGAGTCTGAATAGTCCTCTCCGACTGTCCGTCTATCTGAGGGTGATATACGGTACTGAACTTGAGCTACTTGCCCAAGCTAGCCTGCAAACTCCTCCAAAAGTGGGACATGAAGCAACTATCCTGATCCGAGACTATGCTCACAGGAACTCTATGCAATCTGACTAATTAAAGCACATACATCTCCGCGAGCTTCTTTGTAGACGTACCCACTTGGAATGGCAGAAAGTGGGCTGATTTCGTCAACCTGTCTACGATGACCAAATCTTATCTTTACCTCTTGGAGAACGAGGAAGCCCTGAAACAAAGTCAATCGTTACATGCTCCCACTTTCACTCTGGAATGGGTAAAGGCTGAAGCAATCCTCCTAGCCTCTATCTCTCTACTTTTACCTGTTGGCATACCAAGCATCTGGATACGAAGCTAGCCACTTCGCGCTTCATACCATACCACCAAACATACTCTCTCATATCCCTATATATCTTGTTGGCACCTGGATGCATAAAGTACTGAAATCGATGTGCCTCCTGAAGAATCTTCTTGCGCAATGCTCCACTCGACACATACAACCTGGTATTGTGCCGCAATGATCCATCATCTGTAATACTAAAGTCCTCTGCCAATCCTATCCGAACTTGTGCTCTGATGCTCCTCAGAGACTCATCCTCGAACTATGCAGCTCTGATCCGGTCCATCAACTTTGACTGTACTTGAAGTCCCCACATCTGTGTCGCAACTCCAGGAACTAAAACCTCAATACCCAAGCTATCAAGATCGGCCAATAAATATCTGTCCCTCGTTAAGTACATAGCCACTAGATACCTGCTCAACGCATTCGCAACTACGTTGGCCTTCCCTGGATGATACTACAAAGCAATGTCCAAGTGCTTCATCAACTCCAACTACCGTCGCTGCCTCATATTGAGCTCTTTTTGTGTAAACACATATTTCAAGCTCTTGTGATCTGTAAAGATCTTTATATGCTCTCCATACAAGTAGTGCTTCCACAGTTTAAGAGCAAAAATAACTACTTCTAACTCCAAGTTATGGGTAGGGTAATTCTTCTCATGCGAACGTAATTGCCTGGAAGCATAGGCAATCACCTTCCCGTTCTGCTGTAACACACAATCAAACCCTTACCCGATGCATCACTATATATAGAAAATCTTCCTGCCCCTGATGGCAATGTCAATATTGGAGCTGTATTCAACCTTTTTTTAGCACCTCAAAAGCAGACTGACAATCCTCAGTCTATATGAATTCCACGTCCTTCCTGGTTAGTCTAGTCATTGGCTCCGCAATCTTGGAAAAATCCTGAACAAACCTCTAATAATAGCCTGCCAGTCCAAAAAAAACTCCTGATCTCCGCCACTGAACTCGGGGTAGACCACGACTCGACTGTTGATATGTTCTTTGAGTCTACTGAGATCCCATCTCCTGTAATCATATGCCCGAGGAATTCAACATTATCAAGGAAGAACTCATACTTTGAAAGCTTGCCATAAAGCTTCTCCTTCCTGAGGGTCTCCAGAACTATCCTCAGGTTCTTCTCATGCTCCTCTGGGGTTTTCGAATAAATCAATATATCATCAATGAATACTACCGTAAGCTGATCCAAGTACTGATAAAACACCATATTCATCAGGTTCATGAATACCGTCGGGACATTGGTTAACCCAAACAGCATCATCAAGAACTCAAACTGTTCATACCAAGTCCTGAAAGTTGTCTTCAGAATGTCTTCCTTCTACACTTTTACCTGGTGGTACCCCGACCTCAAGTCTATCTTTGAGAATACCTTCGCTCCACTCAACTGATCAAATAAATCGTCAATCCACAACAACGGGTATTTGTTCTTGATAGTAAGGTTTTTGAGTGCCCTGTAGTCGATACTCATGCATATCGACCCATCCTTCTTCGTTACAAATAATATCGGAGCACCCCATGGTGATAAACTGGAGCGGATAAAGCCCTTGTCCTGCAACTCATCCATCTGCTTCTTCAACTCTGCCAGTTCATTATTGTTTACCCTATAGATGTACTATGATATTGAATCTGCACCTGGCACCAAGTCTATAAAGAACTTTATATCACTTTTTGGTGGCAACCCCGACAACTCTACCGTAAAGATGTCCATATACTCAGCAATCAATGGATATGGCGGCTCCTGCTCTTCTACCAAAGCTCCAGAGAAGTCTCTTTCACTCTGCTCTACTGTTCCTCTGACAAACTCAAACTCTGGCTCTCCTAGTGTCTAAATAAAACTCTACCTCCTCAACAATCGATACTAGCATGGTGCCTACTCAACCAATCAATCTCGAGTACTATATCGTAGTTCAGAAGTGGCACTATGAGTACGCTCAACTCTCGGCCTCTCAAGAAAACTTTCTGGTCCTTCCAAACATCACTGACCAGGATAATGCCACCCCCGGTCAGGATCTTGCAAGTCCTCGCCAATGGTTCAGTCTCAAGGTGATATTTCAGAGCAAAAGATACAGATACAAAACTATGTGAAACACCAGAATCAAATAAAGCATGAGCTAAAAAAGAATCAAGATAGACTTAACCTGAGATAATATCACCGACTGGCTCCTCCTCCTCGACGGTTAAGGCGAAAGCTCGCCCCTGTCGGTGGGAACCTCTCTGCTGCTGCTGGTGCTGAGCGAACTGCTGTTGTTATGGTGGTAGAGGAGGTCCTCTCTGCTATCCCGCTGGTGGTCTCACAGGTGCTCTCTGTGCCTTTGCTCTGCCCTTAGCTGGACGAGCTGGAACTTTAGAATAAGACCTCTACTGATGGTCTCCTAATCCGCAGAATAAGCATTGGCCCAATCTCATCCTGCATGCATCACATCCATGTCCCTGCTTCTTACAGAAGGTACAAGGAATAGCTGGCCTCTGGATTTGGTACATCTGTTGTGTCGGCGCTCTAGCTGGTCCATGATACTGCTGCCTCGGCTACTGGAAGTGCCTCTGGTGTTTCTGCTAAAAATAAGGTCGTTTTATTGGACCCGTGTTGGTACTGTATCCTCCTATGTCTCTCGGCCTCTTAGAACCAAGCTCTAGATCATCCTTTGCCCGCTGTGCCAGTCTCAGAATCTCTTCGAAAGTATCAGTGGGATCTCCACTCGTATGTGATTTGATCTCCCTGTTCAAGCCCTTCCTGAACTTCCGGACTCTTCCTCTGGGGTTATGTCCCTCCACAATATGGCCTAATCTGTAATACTCTGTCGTATACTCATCCACCGTCATACCTCTCAGAATGAGGTACTGAAACTGCCTCTCTAGAGATGTCAGAGCCACATCTGAAAAAAAAATTTTCCTTGAAGAGCTCTTAGAAAGCTTTCCAAGTAAGTCCTGGTGCCGAGATCCTGGGATCTGTACTGAACCAAGTCAACGCAATATCGAACATCATTCTCCCTGTGGCCTCTATCTGCAACCTCTCTGGAATCTGTGCCAGCCGCAGGTTTCGCTCAATGTTTTCTATCCATTCATCAGCATAAATAATCCCTTCAATGCCTTTAAAGTCCTTCGGCCCCATCCTCATAAAATCTATGATAGTCCCTGGCCTCAGTTGCTGTGGAGTAAACGGAGGTGGTGCCGTCTGTAGCTGGGCTAAAGCGACTCTCTCGACTGCTGCGAGCGTAATCTGGTGAGCATTCTCAATGTCCTACCTCATAACCTCTGACTGGCATTATTGTGCCTCCATCATCTGCTAGAAGAGCGCAAACATATGAGTTTGATCGACTACGGATAGCGGGGGTGGAAGATCCCCTGAAACTGTCGGCGGTTCTCTCTGTACCGGAGGTGGAGCACCTCTGAAAGGTGCTGCAGAAATGCCCACCTGGATCGGTGAAGCAGACCTCTGGAATGTAGCTACTGGAACAACGTTTGATGGTGATGCCCTCATAGGCGACGAAGTGACCGACCTCGGTGATATTGCACCTGAGCGTTAGGAACGCGTCTTCGGCGGCATCCTGAAGATAGATTGAACAAAGGAATCATTATTGAGTAAGAAACGATATCATCAATGAAGGAAAAAAATTCTTCAAAGTAAAGAAAATATTATAATAGAGAAGGATAGCAAAACTGATATTGGAAGTATTTTCTAGTTGTGATTGAGTATACTCTCATTCTATATCCTATATCCTAAAGCAGGCTCGTAGAAGTACTCTAGATGAGCACTACTGTGATATCGCTCTAATTGTGACTCTAGATGACAGAAAGGATGGAGAGACCTGCATGGGCCACTACTAAAAATATGTCACGACCCACACCCGGATATTCGGGCATGAGTACGTGGGTATGTCCAGCCTACGTCGCAGCATCAGCAGTAGAACGTTGTCTGGGTCAACTCTACTATCTAACATCTCACACAACATATATATATATATATATATATATATATATATATATATATATATATATATATATATATATATATATATATATATATATATGGTACCTGTCAATCATCTCAACTCCAAACGGAGGAACAATATGGTTTCTGATAAATGTAAACTATACTCAATCACAATACAAATTAGGGAAGATGAAGCACGAGATAGAAATAAGGAAGAAAGAGTCACAATACATCATAAAACTGAAATAATAAATACATGTCAATAACCTCAATAAAAGTCTAATACAAGTCTAACAATAATGTAAACCTCCTTAGGCTCTGGAACTAAGTCCTCCTGCTCTAAATGAATATCCTCTAATGGAATACCGTCCTGCGGACCGTAGTATTAGGACACTGGTCTACGAGCCAATCATCTGAAAAATATATCCAGTCAGGATTTTAGCGAAGTATATACCTCTTAAAGTAGTTTCAAATACATAATCGAGCATATATAACAGATAATAGAAAATAATACAAGATAACTAAACAACAGAATAAAATAAACTAGAGTAAACAGATAATGTACTGGAAAGAAGGACATACAATAGAATAACTGTAATATAATAGAAATAACTAAAATCTAGCTAATGTGCCATAGAATACAAGTTTATTATGTGATTGTTTTAGGTTTGAACACGAAATACATTATGGTAACTCGATTACACGTGTGGTATGTAATCGACATGTACACTAATACACTGGGGCTTGATCACATAATCAACTCCTATTCCCCCATTTCCAACCAATACCAATAGATCCAATCACGATATGTTACGAACACGAATATCGGCACACTGAACACGAGCAATAAATACAAGGTTTTAAAATAAAAATAAGTTAAACTACTTATATTATAGGTCATAAAGCCATTTCTAAGTAAAAATAGTCAAACTAGGTCAACTCTAGGTCAAACTAGTCAAACTTGGTCAAACTAGCTATTTTTAGGTTGTATGAGTCCATCTTTAGGATATTGGGTCCATACACTTGTAACTAGGCTATAGTAGCTATACTATATACTAGGATACCAACAAAATACCGTATCATAAGATACGCAAGTTATTAGATATGAAAATACTATAATATATATATACAAGACAAAATATATAGTACTCCTAGCCAAACTAATGATAAGTGGATACCTTGGCTTTGAACCAAATGCGGTATCACACCACCTACACGCCCATCTTGATATACAAACTCAATACCTTGAGTATAAACCAATACCTTGACATTATCTTGGTATCACAAGGTAATACAATATCTAACATTAGCTAACTAACCAACATACCTAACATACCCATCGGATATTCAATACCCATACCCAAGATACCTCAACCCTCATTACCTTGGTGTAACTCAAGGTAAACTAGAAATAATACTAACCAATGCTAACTAGTGCTTATATATATATATATATATATATATATATATATATATATATATATATATATATATATATATATATATATATAACTCACTAACAATATATACATAACTTAACTAATTATCAATATAAACTAACTTAGCTTATTAACTAGCTTAACTTAACTTATCTACAACTTAATTTCAAAGCACTCAAACTACTGCTGCTTATTGCTACTGCTTCTGCTTATCGTTGCTGCTGCTTATTGCTACTGCTTCTGCTTATCGTTGCTGCTGCTTATTGCTTCTGCTGCTGCTGCAGCTTACTGCTTCTGCTGTTGCTGCAGCTTACTGCTTCGTACTGCTTCTGCTGCTGCTGCTTGTTGTTTCTGCTGCTGCTTCTTACTGCTTCTGCTATTGCATCTTGCTACTTCTGCTGCTACTTACTGCCTGCTTATTGGCCTGCTTGTCCGGCCTGCTTATCCGACCTGCTTATGCTTATAACTTCCCCCCTCTAGCTCACATGCACACATCTAATACACACACACACACACATACACACATACACACATACACACATATATATATATATATGCCAAAGGCGAATCCGTTCACGGTCCTACATTTCCAATCTCTCCGGAACCCTTCTCTAAGCGAATTAAAAAAGGGGCTCCTCTCTCTGCCTTCAACAATGAGATTTTAAAATCTGATTCTATATATATATATGTGTGTGTGTGTGTGTGTGTGTGTGTGTGTGTGTGTGTGTGTGTGTGTGTGTGTGTGTGTGTGTGTGTGTGTGTGTGTGTGTGTGTGTTAACACATACCCACACTAATGATGCACGTGAACTCTCCTACTCTCCAAGGACCACCAACACATCACAATGAAATATAGAACTTATACATAATTATAAATATACACATATATCATATAAAAATTATAATTATAATATTCTAATAGCTATAACCAAGGTAAATTGAATTGAAATACAAGAAAATAAACACATGGAGTGCACTGTAGACGTATCATACTCAATATATGATATGCTTGCGATACGGCTCCACTACGCCATAAAACATACCCTGAAGGACACAGGTAAGTCTAAAATCATAATTAGAAGGAACATAAAGTATTAGCTATTCGTCTATGTGCCCGTGTCAAAATATGATATGCTCAAACCCCCGTGTCGGAAGAAAACTCCCAAATCAACCCGTATCGCCAAATTGTCAGAATACGGCCTACACGTATCTAATTATGGATATGACACTAGTCACACACAATCAAACACATGTCAATTTGGTCTAATTGACCTATTGACAAACACAAGATGTGCCAATCTCAGAATTCCTCTAAAATTGACACAAAATACCACATAACTTTCTCCATAGGCCTCTTATGAACCTAATTCCAATTTTTATGGGTAGACTTAGTCCATGGGAGGGTTCTTAATGATTAAATATATATTTAAAGTTTGATTAGAGAGATAAAACTAATTTTTGCCTATTGGGAGATGGATTATCAATAAAATCTTTAAATTGAGTGTCAAGAGCCTTCAACTTGTAGATCCTTGCTCCTCCATGTAGATCCTTGCTTTCTCCTTATAGATTCTTGCTTCCTCCTTGTTCTAATAGCTTCTAATGATTAATAGAGAAGGAATTAGAAATAAATTTGGGTAGGAATTGGTATAGTGATGAAGAAATTTGAAGAGAAAAATTCTAGATCTAGATTTGGAAATAAAAATAAAGAGAGGGAGTCTCTCTCCACTCTTAATGTGGCCGACCTCTACCCCCTCCTCCAAGCTACTATGAAATATCCATAATACCCCTTGGGGCTTATCATGAAGGAATTAATTAAGGAGGGAAGGAAGGTTCTAGTCTAATTGGTTTAACTAATTAATTCATCCTCCAAAATGAATGGGCTTACTATTGGGCTCAATTCTAACTAGAATTAAATGTTGGTCCATGGATCTAATCTAAACTAGTTAGTTCCACTAACACAAGTCCAAAATAAAATCTAACATGTAACAATAAATAAAATAATATAATAAATAAATATTCAACATGCATAATATTTAAATAATTATGAAATGACCAAAATATTCTTTCCTAGAAAATATGGTAATGACAAGTTTACTTGAAATTCTTGTACCTAATAATCTTTCCAAGGTGAGAGCCTGAAGTTCAATTTTCTTAAGTTTATAATACAGTTCTTTGTATCATCATGGGTTATAACTAGTCTCTAACATCTCGCTATGCTTTTTCGTAAATCATTCTGGACTGCTAATAGTAACCCATCACTTCTAGCCTAGGCAATTGATAGAGTCCATCTTGTTTTAGGTTCCTACTGCTAATATCAATTATTTATATATAATATATTCTAGCTACAATATCTAAAAAATATCTACCATAATCTTTCATACTCAGGTAACCATCTACTTTTATTTATCCTATCAAGCATGCCTTCTTCGTCTTGACAAGAATCTTCTCCTGGAAGATCATTGCGCATGAGTGTTCATCTATCTGAGATAGGAAAAGATAAGAATCAATGAATAAGATTTCAAAGGAGGTATGAATGAATACAATTTGGAGGTTCAAAGACGATAATAGAAATCAAAGGAAAGTTCCAATAGCAATTATGGATTGAGATCCTAATACCCTTATCCTAATGCAGGCTCGCTTAGTACAGTAAAGTAACCAAAATGATAAATCTTGACCTGCATGGGCTATAAAAAAAACTATGTCATGTTCCAGTCCTAAAATATGCGGGACCAGGCCAGGTGGCAAGGGCCATCTACGTATTCGACCAGACTTTTATCCAACTCAAATACGTATAAGCTGTCCAAATCTAAATATTATAATATTATACATAGCTATGTCTCAATCCACAAGGACACAAAGTATCAACAAAGAACTATATGTGCTAAAGTTGGCCGCACAGTAAAACACAAGCTCGAATAGACTCGATAAAGAAATAGAGTCTACAAAATTAGGCTATAGCAGTAGAAGAGTAAACAACGAGAATAAGTAAATATAAATGTGAAAGATATGATAACAATCATCTATGCTGCAAAACTAACAAGGAACCAGGTCCTCAGAGGGACGTAACGAGGTACATAGAAACTTGCTAATAGTAAAACAGTATAATAGGTACAATAGTACACAGTAGGGTAAATCTAATATAACCGTCTAAGTGATATGCATATGAGAACAACACTCGTACGCCTGGCTGCCATGGTGTAACCCTAAAGATCTTAATAGACACTCCAGAAACCAATGAAACCCCACAGGCCCCGTCAAGGAACTTGTAGCAACTAATAAAAATCATGATGCTCTATAACAAAACAATGACAACTAATGATGAAAGTAGCCCAACACACAGTGTATGCTCTCCCCTCCTATGTAACCTTATGTCTCATATCCATAACACGCAAGATCATGACCTCTATCTAGTATATCAAGTCATAACAGTATATCATGTCATTAGTCCTAATACCCACATGTCAAGAAATACCATACGCATATTTAGGTGCAATTGGTATGCGACGAAGTTATTTAGTTTGGCAGGACGAACTCCGTAACGAGAAATTTCAGTTTTAGAAAATATGATATTTTGCCAACTTTCAATAGAGATAACTTGGTAATAAAATTGAATTAATTAAAAACAATTAAAGAAAATTAATCTTGGATATATTGTCTACAAAATTGTTCAAGTGGATTTTTAAAATTATTATTATTTTGGAAGAAAACAGTGTATGAACATTGAAGTTTAAACTATTTTTATGTACTATTTTAGAGCCATTTTGTAACCTCCGATTTCCAATTTCCAAAATAATTAGATTTTAATTTATTTTAAAAATATCAAGTTTTATAAAATATTTCTCCTTGAAATTTTTATTAGGATTGAACGATGTTTGATTGTAGAAGATAATTTATAATCTTGTATAAAAATTATTTTTTCATAAATGTCGTTTTTTATAAAATAAGTACATAAATAATAATATATATATTTCTAGTTTCAAATATTTATTGGGTTGAATCATAAAAATTATTGTTTTAACTAAATATTTATTTAAAGGACTAGTTCATGAAATAAAACAAATTTTTATTTTTTGGGATAGTAGATAAATAAATGTCATACTTTCAAGATTTTTTTGCAAAATGTATTAATTAGTAGCTAATTGGAAATTAGCTAGCTTTCCTAAAAATATTTTCTGAAATTATAATCTTTATTTGTTATTTTTTTCAAATTTCCATTTCCTATTAACTAGCCCATACCCTCATTTTTCCCACGTGAGAAACCCGTTTGATTAATTCTGGGCCATTCATTATTGGGCCAACCCGCAACCCTTTATCCCACACCATCTCTCCCTATATAGGTTCTCATTCTCACATTTCCCTAGAAACCCTAATCTTCAATTCATTGGCTAGCCTCCACAAATTCCCAAGCCAAAGCCACCACCATTTTGTGTGCTCGTGTCCGTGTGTCCAGCATCACCGTGTCAGCCGTGATGGCCTCGGGTCCGACCCCGGGTGTCCCACAGTATCCATTCATTTCTGGGTTCGGTTACAATATTATAATCATATTTTTGTGTCCGACACACCCGGACACATCCACCTCCACCAGTACACCCAACCCCGTGTCCGACACACCCGGACACGTCCCTCACAGTTCAGCGAACCCGCCGTGTCCACCCCGGACACGAACCCAACCCCGACACGTTCACAGACACCGACCCTAACCCTAGATCGAAGCCGCCGTCGCCGCCCTGTCGCTGCCCTGGGTTGAACCGCCACCTCCTCGAGTTCCACCGCCGCTGGAGCCGCCGACCACCGCCGTCACTTCAGACCCGCCGCCCAGATCTCGATCGCCTCCTCGAGCCAGCCGACGACCCGTCGTCGAGCTCGCCGTGGCCGACCAGACGCCACCGCCGCTGGAACCAGTCACCGCAGTCTCCTCGAGCGCCGAGCCGCCTCCTCGAGCGCCGAACGCCGCTGTCTCGAGCCGAGTCGAAGCCGCCACCGCCGAGTCGAAGCCGCCCTGCCCTCGAACAGGCCGCCACCGCCGAGTCAAAGCCGCCCTGCCCTCGAGCAGATCCGCCGAGCAGAACCCCCGCCGACGCCGGAGAACTTTCCCTCGTGAGCCCCTTCTCTTTCTTCCTCTTCCCTCTTTCTTTTGAGTAAGGATACTGTATGTAAACAGTTAATTTAATTAGTTTAGTGTATTAGTAAATTAAATAAGATTAGTTAATTAATTAATTAATATGATTAGTTAGTGAATTAATTAATTAAATTAGTTTAGTTAATTATTAATCAGTGGTTAATTAGTAATCAATTAGTTTAATTAAATTATTAATTAATCAGTTTAGTATATATAATTAGTTATTTTATAAAATTAGTTTAATTAATGTAATTAGTTTATGTACTTTGGTTATATTAATAAAATTAGTTATATTAATATGTAAATTGGTTATTTTATACAACTTGATTTTATTAGTATGTACTAGTCTAGTAAATTCATGTAACTAGTTGGTAAATACAACATAATTAGTTTTATTGTTTTATTGTATGAAATTAGTCATATATTATGTGTAAATTAGTTATGTATTATTTTTGATATATATACAAATATGTATTTTGGTATAAAAAGTATATATGTATATACATCTACTAGTGTATATACACAGATACGTATTTTTGTAAATTACTAATAGACACTTATATATACGTTTATTGGTATACTAAGTATTAATGTATGTTTCAGTATTTAAATATAAATAAATGTATTTGGTATATATATATATAACTACGTATTCTAGTATAAGTAAATTGGTATATGTATATTTATGTATTTGTAAACCTACTTAGCATATTTTTATAGATATAAAATTAATATATATGGTAAATATATTGTTCAACCTACAAATATATATATTATGCATGAATTAAATGGTATATATATATATATATATATTGTATATGTATTTATTTTGGTGCAAGTAATAGTGTAGGTGTTAATGTTAGTTAACTAGGTATAATGTGTTATAGATGTCTGTCTAACTAGATGACCTAGTTGACTAGAGCCATGCCTGGCAGAGCCCTGAGTTCATGTATTTGTGATGTGTTAGTGTAGCACCTGATGCAAATGTGGTTTTGCTTGTGATATGTTTATAGGACTGTTGGTTTACCCAGGGGACACTCTGGAACAGGACCTCGGTATTCACCAGCTAAGGACCCAAGGCGAGTACATTCTCTGATTAGTTTCTAATTTATGATATCTCCTATGTTCACTGTATCTAGTGTAAATATCCATGATCTTGACACGATGGTTACACGGATTGGTATACACGGATCTCGTCATGAGATGTTATTCCTTATTCATGGTGTAGCTTGTACGAGACTTGTTTCCTTGATATCTTGTGCATGTACAGACACTAATTTCCGGGGAGATTTGCTACCTTCCTAGGGAATCCTGTGCCATAGCGTACCATGATTGGATCTACTATACCAGTCGGGGGTTTGGGGAGTACTTTAGTGTAGATATGTGATCATACCCAACTTTATATGCACCATAGCTCACCCCACATCTCACGTCGGGTGCGGCCTGACCATTTACATGTCTCCTCCCTGTTACATCGGTTAGCCCTACTAACCCATGTAATGAGTTTACATGCCTCCTCACTGTTACATCGGTTAGCCCTACTAACCCATGTAATGAGTTTACTAGTCCCAAGCCGATCACATGTTGAAGCTAGTACTCACACACTTAGTCATAGGTTTCTTGCTCAGTGACATATGGTTCTTTTCCTGCATTTACTTACAGTATTTCCAGTATTTCTCTCATTGTACATTTCTCGTACCTATACATGCATCTGGTATGTTTCCATCTAGAACTGCTACATAGTTTATGTCATTTATATAGAACTGCTATTTAGAGATGTACTTTGCTCCTTCCTGACTGGAAAATATTTTTCCAGACTGTGACCATAGTAGACTGGTTTCTGACACTTGGGGATTGGAAGTTAAGGATTGCAGGTATGATTATGTTGTCATTAGACTTGTATTGTATTCTTTATTTCTTCATTTCCTATCGTGCTGTAGTTGTGATTGAGTATTTCTAGATTTATTAGTGTTATCCGTGTCTCCTTATGGAGTTGGATACTAGTGTGAGATTATTTAGATAGTACTTAACCTAGACAGCGTTCTACCGCCGATGCTGCGGCGTAGGCTGGACGTACCCACGCACTCGTGCCCCTAAATCGGGTGCGGGTCGTGACACGTTTTTAGTGGTGGCCCATGCAGGTCTGACTTCGCTAGTTGTGCGATGTCGTAGTAGTGCGACGTCATAGTTGTACTACTACGTACCTGCTGTAGAAAATAGGACATAGGATACTAGGATGAGAGAGGATACTCAATCACAAATTCTTGAAAGATTTCCTGGGATGACCCCATGAGAATCTTATTTTCAATTTAAATCTTTTTCCTTGTTTCCGTCCGCTCTCGCTTGTTGTTACTGGACTTGATTCTTGTTGAGCAGTTATTAAATTAAATTCTTGGTATCATTGTTGAGTTTGATTCTTGTTGACCAGTTGTTAACTTTAATTCTTGGTATCACTGTTGAGTTGATTTCAAATTGAGATGAATTTTACGGGCTAAAATTTATGGTATCATCTGATGACATATATTGATGAGGACAGTGAGAAAGGTAAAACGTCTACTTGGTTATGGAACCTAGAGTTTATCGCAGCCATATTAGCTATCGCGACGAGAACGTAGGAACCTGACTTGGGTGTACATACTGTAGTTATGAAACTTAGGGTCTCTCGCAGCCATACCGGTTGGCGTGGCGAGGATTCTAGATGACATGATTATAGAGTTGCATACCTTAGTTACGGAACCTGTCGTTATCGCCTCTATGCTTACTGGCGTGGCGAGGATTCTGAGTGTCATGATTTCAGACAGACGTGTATGATTATCAGGTTGTATCCTAAATTGGTTCTTAAAATATCATCTCAAGACTTATCTATTTCTGTTAATCCAGGACTTTGTTCCACCGCTTCTTTCTTTACTAGCAGTAAGGATACCCTCTGTCCTCAATTCAGTCCTTGAGCTCCTATTCCTTGAGGATTTCTTGTTAAGTATGATAATTAGTGGCTTGTAATTTTGTTGTGTCTTGTATTAGTATTGACTGTGTTGCTAAGGAGTTGTAAGTGTTTCTTAGTTGGACATGTGAGCAGTAGGCTTTAATCTAGAGTAGCCCTTAGTATAGTACCTTGTACCAATGATTCTAGGAGTAGTGTCATTAGAGACTGAGAGTTAAGGAGAGTATAGAGTATCGGTGATAGTTCTCAGAGTTAGTATCAGAGCCAATTACCCGTCCTGGATAATCATGATTATGTAATTGAGTGATCTATGTAAACGATTAAGTATTCGGGAATTGTGTTAAGGATTTATGGAGCATGATGTCCAATTTGATGATTGATATCGGAAATGTTAAGGGTAAAGAAATGTATATGTATAAAGGGTTTAATGAGATGTCATAAGTAGAGAAATATCAGGATTGGTAATGAAAGTGGTTAAGCGTATCACGGATTAGTCTAATAGGCTTTAAAGGATTAAAGGAAATACCTATACAACCATCGAGATGAGGAACCATACACATACCCATGAGAGTAAAGAAACATGAGTGTGATAGAGGATACAGGTGATCATAAGTCTAATGAGCTTGATGAGATAATCCATTAATGCAGCTAGTGATATAATACCAAGAGTGCTAATGATTCTATATCGAGGATTAGTCAAGGATGACGTTAATAACAGTAAGCACTCTGTGTGTTGATAATTAGAGGATATACCAATTGACATAAATTGAAATCATGAAAGAAAAATACAGGGATGATAACTTGATCATTGGAGGTAATAGTGCAAGTGATTCGGGCAGTACGAATTTAGTACACAGTTCTAGACAATAGAGGTATTGAGTGCACCTTGAGTATCAGAGACCGTGAGCACTAATATGTACATTCAGGAGTTATAAATTAAAAGGTGGAAATGAATTTTAAATTTTCAGAATTTTTAAGGAGTTGAGATTTTATGTTGTTAAAATATTGAGGATTTAAATTTGATTCACTAAACATAGTTAAGGCTACAAAGATTTTAGAAGTGATTAAATTTTATTTTGTGAAGTATCTAATTTTGAGGAGGTATATAAAATTTATTCGACCGAGAAGTTAAACCTTGACGATTATTTTGAGGATTAATTTTTGGCAGATGAGAGATATGAATATTAATATATGAGTAGTTGATATGGGTACCAGTGTACATGAATAGAAATTTGTAGTGAATGTGCTAGAGTTAAGTGTTTGTTAGAGATAGTAGATACTACAAGTAAGATGTTAGCAGGTTCTTTTTCTAATGTTCCCGACTCTTGATTGATTGATTTTCCTAGTACTGTGGTTCACATGCATGATTTTCTTGTTAGAATATAACTAGTAGTACCCCCTAACAGAGGCTGAAATACCATGACAAGACACATGACCTATATTTTCTTAAATTGCATGGCTGTAGGTAGAGTTTTCTTAAACCATGATCATTGGGTTTGACCATAGCAAAGATCTATGACGAGTTATGACTGACCAAAAAGAGACAAGAGGATTAAATTTGTGGATAAGCTTTAATTTAAATAAAGAGTTAAGGCGTTAATAAAAGAATTGGCGGATCATTAATTTTACGAAGATTGAGGATGATTGAAACTCGAGGATAAATATTGACTTGAAAGGAGAGTTAAGAAATTGACGGAACCAAAAATTTGAGGATTTAATTAATTCTAAGGAGGTTTTGATATGATTGAATTGATTACTTAAAATTTGAGAAATTCGAGAGATTATCATTTTATCTATTTGATTGCAAGATAGAAATTTTATATATTATGAATGTTGCATTGAAGATTCTGGAAGCATCGCATCGTTGAATATTTGAGGAAAACGAAAATCAGAAAATAAAATCGTAAATGGAATAGTGTCGAATTAAATTCTTGGGATGAGGAGTTAGATTGGAATAAGCATCAATTGAAATTGAGTTAGAGGAGTAAGATAATTGATGAGTGTTTAAAGTTCAATTTTGGGATGCAGATTTTAAGTTTTATAAATATGCATTGATTGGATTTCAATTAAAAGGGATTGGATAGTAAATTTTGTATTTAGTTATTTACTCAAAATTGAGGAGATTATGATACGACTGTAATTCAATTAAAATATTGAGGATTTGAGTAGTAAAAATTTTTACATTGGGATAATAAATTCAGAGGATGAAAAAAATATATTAGTTCAAAATTCGGAAACATTATACATACGGATAAAGAAATGTGGAATGAAATGAAGCTCATGGTAAAGAAGATTTTAATATAATTGATTATGGGATCATATAATTGAAGGTCGTAAAGTAAGATCATGGTATATTGAGGTTGTGATTTAAATTAAAATCTTGATCATGACAGTAACATTTGAAATCGAAGAAAATAATCGAGGTATAGTTGATGTTAAGATAAACAACTCGAATTTGATGATAAGGCTTTTGATTCAGAAATTCTAAGATCTAATCTAATAAAGTTGTGGAATTTGGAACTTTTATAAATGTTAGTTAATGATGAATCACAAGATTGAGAAAAGTAAAATGAACGAGGATAAAAAGGAAGAATTATTTTCAGAAGGTAGTAAAGACTACTCTTTTTCCTAGAATCAAGAAAGGCGATTAGATGTCTCTTGATTACATTCTGAAGGATGTATTTAAGTTTCTTAAATCAAATTGTTGACCGTATCTTTCGAATTAGCTATAACTTTCATGTCTATATCATTCTTTATACTGGGTCTTCCTTGGCTTAGTTACTTTGAAAAGGTAACGTGCATTATTCAAATTATCTGTTTTTGTGATCGTGTCTACTTCCCAAAACCTAAACTTTCTAGAGGATTCAAGGCCGAGCCATGATTCCTTCAAGATATTCCTGTCTTAAACCATATTTTTCTTTTCTTCATGTTTTCTTCTGTTTGGTAAATATTATCCTTATAGAAATATTTTCTTCAATGATATATTCATCATTATGAACAACAAATGTTTTTCTATCCTAGTCATCCCTAAAATTTCGAGGACGAAATTTTTCTAAGGTGGATAGACTTGTAACCTCCGATTTCCAATTTCCAAAATAATTAGATTTTAATTTATTTTAAAAATATCAAGTTTTATAAAATATTTCTCCTTGAAATTTTTATTAGGATTGAACGATGTTTGATTGTAGAAGATAATTTATAATCTTGTATAAAAATCATTTTTTCATAAATGTCGTTTTTTATAAAATAAGTACATAAATAATAATATATATATTTCTAGTTTCAAATATTTATTGGGTTGAATCATAAAAATTATTGTTTTAACTAAATATTTATTTAAAGGACTAGTTCATGAAATAAAACAAATTTTTATTTTTTGGGATAGTAGATAAATAAATGTCATACTTTCAAGATTTTTTTTGCAAAATGTATTAATTAGTAGCTAATTGGAAATTAGCTAGCTTTCCTAAAAATATTTTCTGAAATTATAATCTTTATTTGTTATTTTTTTCAAATTTCCATTTCCTATTAACTAGCCCATACCCTCATTTTTCCCACGTGAGAAACCCGTTTGATTAATTCTGGGCCATTCATTATTGGGCCAACCCGCAACCCTTTATCCCACACCATCTCTCCCTATTTAGGTTCTCATTCTCACATTTCCCTAGAAACCCTAATCTTCAATTCATTGGCTAGCCTCCACAAATTCCCAAGCCAAAGCCACCACCATTTTGTGTGCTCGTGTCCGTGTGTCCAGCATCACCGTGTCAGCCGTGATGGCCTCGAGTCCGACCCCGGGTGTCCCACAGTATCCATTCATTTCTGGGTTCGGTTACAATATTACAATCATATTTTTGTGTCCGACACACCCGGACACATCCACCTCCACCAGTACACCCAACCCCGTGTCCGACACACCCGGACACGTCCCTCACAGTTCAGCGAACCCGCCGTGTCCACCCCGGACACGAACCCAACCCCGACACGTTCACAGACACCGACCCTAACCCTAGATCGAAGCCGCCGTCGCTGCCCTGTCGCTGCCCTGGGTTGAACCGCCACCTCCTCGAGTTCCACCGCCGCTGGAGCCGCCGACCACCGCCGTCACTTCAGACCCGCCGCCCAGATCTCGATCGCCTCCTCGAGCCAGCCGACGACCCGTCGTCGAGCTCGCCGTGGCCGACCAGACGCCACCGCCGCTGGAACCAGTCACCGCAGTCTCCTCGAGCGCCGAGCCGCCTCCTCGAGCGCCGAACGCCGCTGTCTCGAGCCGAGTCGAAGCCGCCACCGCCGAGTCGAAGCCGCCCTGCCCTCGAACAGGCCGCCACCGCCGAGTCAAAGCCGCCCTGCCCTCGAGCAGATCCGCCGAGCAGAACCCCCGCCGACGCCGGAGAACTTTCCCTCGTGAGCCCCTTCTCTTTCTTCCTCTTCCCTCTTTCTTTTGAGTAAGGATACTGTATGTAAACAGTTAATTTAATTAGTTTAGTGTATTAGTAAATTAAATAAGATTAGTTAATTAATTAATTAATATGATTAGTTAGTGAATTAATTAATTAAATTAGTTTAGTTAATTATTAATCAGTGGTTAATTAGTAATCAATTAGTTTAATTAAATTATTAATTAATCAGTTTAGTATATATAATTAGTTATTTTATAAAATTAGTTTAATTAATGTAATTAGTTTATGTACTTTGGTTATATTAATAAAATTAGTTATATTAATATGTAAATTGGTTATTTTATACAACTTGATTTTATTAGTATGTACTAGTCTAGTAAATTCATGTAACTAGTTGGTAAATACAACATAATTAGTTTTATTGTTTTATTGTATGAAATTAGTCATGTATTATGTGTAAATTAGTTATGTATTATTTTTGATATATATACAAATATGTATTTTGGTATAAAAAGTATATATGTATATACATCTACTAGTGTATATACACAGATACGTATTTTTGTAAATTACTAATAGACACTTATATATACGTTTATTGGTATACTAAGTATTAATGTATGTTTCAGTATTTAAATATAAATAAATGTATTTGGTATATATATATATAACTACGTATTCTAGTATAAGTAAATTGGTATATGTATATTTATGTATTTGTAAACCTACTTAGCATATTTTTATAGATATAAAATTAATATATATGGTAAATATATTGTTCAACCTACAAATATATATATTATGCATGAATTAAATGGTATATATATATATATATATTGTATATGTATTTATTTTGGTGCAAGTAATAGTGTAGGTGTTAATGTTAGTTAACTAGGTATAATGTGTTATAGATGTCTGTCTAACTAGATGACCTAGTTGACTAGAGCCATGCCTGGCAGAGCCCTGAGTTCATGTATTTGTGATGTGTTAGTGTAGCACCTGATGCAAATGTGGTTTTGCTTGTGATATGTTTATAGGACTGTTGGTTTACCCAGGGGACACTCTGGAACAGGACCTCGGTATTCACCAGCTAAGGACCCAAGGCGAGTACATTCTCTGATTAGTTTCTAATTTATGATATCTCCTATGTTCACTGTATCTAGTGTAAATATCCATGATCTTGACACGATGGTTACACGGATTGGTATACACGGATCTCGTCATGAGATGTTATTCCTTATTCATGGTGTAGCTTGTACGAGACTTGTTTCCTTGATATCTTGTGCATGTACAGACACTAATTCCCGGGGAGATTTGCTACCTTCCTAGGGAATCCTGTGCCATAGCGTACCATGATTGGATCTACTATACCAGTCGGGGGTTTGGGGAGTACTTTAGTGTAGATATGTGATCATACCCAACTTTATATGCACCATAGCTCACCCCACATCTCACGTCGGGTGCGGCCTGACCATTTACATGTCTCCTCCCTGTTACATCGGTTAGCCCTACTAACCCATGTAATGAGTTTACATGCCTCCTCACTGTTACATCGGTTAGCCCTACTAACCCATGTAATGAGTTTACTAGTCCCAAGCCGATCACATGTTGAAGCTAGTACTCACACACTTAGTCATAGGTTTCTTGCTCAGTGACATATGGTTCTTTTCCTGCATTTACTTACAGTATTTCCAGTATTTCTCTCATTGTATATTTCTCGTACCTATACATGCATCTGGTATGTTTCCATCTAGAACTGCTACATAGTTTATGTCATTTATATAGAACTGCTATTTAGAGATGTACTTTGCTCCTTCCTGACTGGAAAATATTTTTCCAGACTGTGACCATAGTAGACTGGTTTCTGACACTTGGGGATTGGAAGTTAAGGATTGCAGGTATGATTATGTTGTCATTAGACTTGTATTGTATTCTTTATTTCTTCATTTCCTATCGTGCTGTAGTTGTGATTGAGTATTTCTAGATTTATTAGTGTTATCCGTGTCTCCTTATGGAGTTGGATACTAGTGTGAGATTATTTAGATAGTACTTGACCTAGACAGCGTTCTACCGCCGATGCTGCGGCGTAGGCTGGACGTACCCACGCACTCGTGCCCCTAAACCGGGTGCGGGTCGTGACACATTTTTATCAACTTTGTGTCAATTTTTACCTAATTTTTTCTGTTTAATTGTAACTAATTATTGGAATTAGAAGAGGGTTATATCGACTGCGTACATGCGAAGACAGAACACGAAAAGATCGAACGAGGAGGGAGACCGAAGGACGCGAATTGGGGGTCGCGGGCTGCCTACGCACGAACTCCTCTAGACTTAGGGTCAGAACGGCGACTGTCCGGCGGCCTGGGTAGTCATCAACAGCGGGCAAAAGGCCGAGGGGGACGCCGGGGAGTTAGGAAAGGGGTAGGTTTAGGGTTAGGGTTAAGGTTTTGATATATATACGTGAGATATTGTAAACCCCTGATTTTTCCTAATTATTAAATCTGGGATTTTTCCCAATTTTCTGGAATTTTTCGGGAATTTTCTGTAATTAAATTCAAGGTTTTCAATTAATAAAGGATTTTTATTAATTAATAAATAATATTAAAATATCATGAAAATAACATTTTTTGGGTGTAAAATAGAAAACCGGACTTAGGATAATTTTCTGGGATTTTATTGGGCCTCAGACCTATTTTTAAAAAGCCTAAAAACTATTTTCTAAATTAATTAAAATTTATTATATTTATTATTATTATTATTATTATTATTATTATTATTATTATTAATTGTTTTTTTTATTTTTATTTTTCTCGGGCCCGGCCCGGCCCAGTGGGCCGAGCCCAGTGCAGCGAGCCCAACCCTCCTCCTTAGCGGGTCGGGCGGGTCCGCTCACCCGGATCCGCGCCCGACCCGGAACCCGCCCGGTCACCCCTACCCAGTCCCCGTTCTCCCCGACTCCGAAATTCTCGCCGCCGCCGCGATTTCCGGCTAACCGCCCCCACGTCGACCGCGCCTCTCCGGATCCCGCGGCCACGACGCCGGCCGAGACCCCTCGCATCTCCCCTATAAATCCCCCTCCCTTTCACCTCCGCCTCGTCCCCTAAACCCTAACCCTAACTACTCCGGCGAGCCCCGTCCACCGATCCCGACCGCCTCCTGCACCGCGCGAGGCCTCCCAGACCCGCCGTCGACCACCTCCAGGAACCGCCCTTCTCCTCTCCTCCTCACAGCTAACCTCTCCGGCCGCCCTCGAATCCACTTCCCGCCGTGCACAGCCAGGTCGACGACCGCCGCCGGCCAGCTCGCCCTCTGGCCGTCTCCGCCGGCTCGCCAGAAGCTCCCTAGGCGGGACACCGCCAGCAGGACACGCGGATACAAGCCAGGACACGCGTCCAGGGCACGATACGGACACAGAATCGCGTGTCGGACTCGAAATACCCCGACCCCGAGTCCGAGGCCTCCCCTCGGTGCTCCTCCATCAGTTTCCCGGTAGGTGCCCCTATCAGAGCGTGCTGTCCCTTCCAAAACCACTCCCCTGTCCGACCGGGACTGACAGAATAAAGCTCTATCAATCCCGGGATAGTTAGAAATTATAGATTATAGTTAATTAGTTAATGTAATGATTGTTAGTTTTGGTTAATTAATTAACGATTTAATGCAACGATCCTCAATACGTATATTAATTTTATATATATAATAAAATAAAAACCTTATTAAATATTACGTAAATTAGTAATTGTTTAATAGATAATTTCCGAAATGATTTTTTTAGTATTTAAATACTAATTAGTAATTATTTAATATATAATTCTGAAATGATTTTAGTATTCAAATATAATATGTTAGTATTCGAATAAGTTTTCCCAAAAATATTATTCTCTTACAAATTGATTTGTATTATTACCAAAATAAAAATTTAGTAATATTTTTCCCCTAAGCTTAGTTTATTAGAAATAAAATTGATTGCTAAAAACAAACGAATTTTTATTTTATTATAATCGTTCTTTCCTATTTTTATCCTATCAGAAACAAAATGATATTTTACCATAAAATATTTTCTACGATAAAATAAATAAGTTTATTATTATTAAAAAAAAAGGGTTTTTGTTTTACTAAATTACTATTACAAATTATTATTTTTAATCGATCGTTGGATTTAAATCATTAACTTAGTTAACTAATCAAGTCAGATTAAAACCCTCTGACTTAATTCTAAAATCAGTTTATTAATAAATGTAGGTCCCTGTAACTAAGGTTGAGACCGTCGCGACATCTCACTCGCGTCACCAACCAACTCCAGGCAAGTTTCATATAATTCAAAACTGGTATTTTAGTTGTAATTAAATATGTTGCATGTCATATAGAAATATTGGGACGACACTTGATTTCACGGAACCGACTGATTGACTGATTGATTGACTCATTGACTCATTGACTATTGCCTTGGGAACTGGGGAGAAAAGTTAGCACCCGTGGTCAAAGCCCCCTTATTGCCTCATTGTGGATAGCTGAAGTCCAACCTCACTGGACTGACGCCGCACCGTGTTCACTTGAACACAGATTGCCTCCAACCCCAACCGGCCACGGGATGCTACCTTTCTCAAAACACTTTTAGTGATTGTAGCTTGTCATCATTGCTTCATCGACATTTACTGTTCTTGTTTCATATTTGTTGCATACAAAAATATAAATATTGTTCAAAACTATCTCATTGCATCATTTTAATTATCGTTAAGATGCTGGAATTGGATATATGTTCTTGCTCCCTCCTGACTGGAGATTAACAATTTTAGGTGATTGCGGTGACGATGAGGCGTATGATACCTTTTATGGTCCGGACCAGAGTACTGAAGCCCTAGCTGAACCTAGCCAGGAGGCCGATGTTTAGTTGCTTCCCTTTTATTTTCCAAATTGTAATAATCAGGGTTGAAGTAATAACCCTGGACCATGTTTTGTTTGACCTTTGCTTGTAAAAGAATTTTCTTTCTGACTTAGCAATAAAAAAATTGAATTTCCTTCATGTATTCTGGATGTCTGTGTGTTACTACGGATTGATACAGCTTACTGTCGCCGTCTCACAACGGTGCAGGCTGGGCATGATCCGACTGGACCCAGATTATTGGGATCGGGTCGTGACATGTTTTCAGTGGTGGCCCATGCAGGTCTAGTTTACAACCTTTGGTCTAGTCAACTTAGGCTAGCCAAACAAACCGACTTGCCTTTGACTTTAGGTTTAGTATGACTTTAGGAAAACAGACTCTAGAAACAATTAGAACACTTAGAATTCTTGAGAAAATTTCAAACTGTCACATCATAGGACCAAATTCTTCTATCTATACATATGTACAATTATTTTGGCTTGCTTATAGAACATAGGTTACCTTGCTTATGCTTGCTTCCTAAACCTTCCAGAAGATGGCACGAGGGAAGACAACCCGTTCCGGCCCAGCCGAAGAAGAGGCTTCGTCTTCTGAGCACACCCCGAATCAAGCTCAGTCCGACCCCTCTCCGTTGCAGCTCACAGATCGCCCCCATGCTGCAAGAGCTCCCCGAGCTGCCTACACTTCAGTAGTGCATGCAGCTCCACCCATTCCTCCCAGGACCACATCGATTCCAGCCGATGTGACTCCTCCTGTTGCACCACCTGTGCCAGTGGACCCCGCTGAACTCGTAGGCCTGCTACGAGGAGTTCTTGAAGCCCAGAGGGCCCAAGCTGAAGCAAATCGCGAGCAGACCGCGATTATGAGAGAGGGCATGGAGAACGCCCATAATGTAGCCATGGCAGCGCTAGGAACATCCCGGTCAGAACAGGAGCCTGCCAAGGTAATTAAGGATTTAAAAGCTTGGATTCCACTAATGAATTTCTAGTCTAACCACAAACCTGTTATCCAGGTAAAGGTTGGAACTGTAGAAAACTTTAAGAAGTTGGACCCGCGTCCCTTCAAGGGGACCGAAGGCATCATCTACGCAGACGAGTGGCTAGATGATATGGAGCGACTCCTCAGCGTCGCTCGACTTCCAGACGACCTCATGGTTGAGGCCGTAGCACTCCAGCTGAGAGATTTGGCTAACATTTGGTACCGCAACGAGCCAAGATTTCAAGCTGGAGGGATTTCCTGGCGGCTATTCAAGAAGCAGTTCAAGCGGAAGTTCTTTCCAGAGGCTGCCCTCGAAGCTATGGGAAGACAGTTTCAAGACCTGAAGCAAGGAGACCGCACAATTGAAGAATATGCGGCTGAGTTCAACAGGCTTGGCAGGTTTGCAAGCCACCTGATGGACAACCCTGTAGAACGTGCTAAGAAGTTCCGGCATGGACTACGTGAAGAGATCCGCACCTTAGTAGCTGCTAACGGTGCGAAGACTTATGACAAGATGTTGAAGGTGGCCCAAGATGTAGAGGCCAGTGCACCTGCTCGACCCAAGAGGGAGCATCCAGGGTCAAGCAACAGCTATCAGGGCAACAACAAAAGGCACAGCAACAACAACAATAGGCCCTCCTATCCCCAGCAGTCCCAGCAACAACAGCCAGCAGCGGCCAACAAAGCGCATCAGTACAACCAACCAAAGGCGGTCAACTGCGTCTACTGCAAAAGGCCAGGTCATACCGCCGAGATCTGCCGGAAGAAATTGGGACACTGCCTTGCTTGTGGATCTGCCACCCATCAAGTAAAGGACTGCCCCACAGCATACAACAAAACTGGAGCTGGACAGCAGAGAGGTCCACTGCCTACCCAGCAGCAGCGCTACAACCAGCACAGAGCCGGGCAAGCTTTTGCCTTGACTGTGGAAGAGCCAGAAGCTGAACCCGAGACGGAAGGAGATGTCATCGCAGGTTCCATTCTACTTCATTCGCACCCTGCCTTAGCATTATTTGATTCTGGAGCATCACACAGTTTTATATCTGCAAACTTCATTTCTGCACACCATCTAGTTACTAGCATAAGTAAGATAATCTGTAGGGTTATGACTGGTGGAGGACCAATACCCATTAGTGAGACTTGTAGCTGCCCAGTCACTATCTCAGGACATGAGTTTCAGACTCAGTTCCTAATAATGCCTCTGCCAAACTATGACGTAGTCTTGGGCATGGATTGGCTTAGTCAACATCATGCTCTGATATACTGTCGAAAAGGCTGCGTAACTCTAGATCCACCTGGAGGACCTAAACTCAAAGTGATTCGAGCACCTGAAGGCGTGGAATGTGTGTCCTATACATCCATCACTGAAGAAACTGGACCCCCTCATCCTCTCATAGCGGAGTTTATAGACGTCTTCCCAGACAATCTTCCAGGGCTACCCCCTGATCGAGATGTGGAATTCTCGATCGATCTTATACCTGGCGCAGCACCAATCTCCCAACGCTGCTACCGAATGAATCCCAAGGAGTCCAAGGAAATGAAAGACCAGATTGACGAGCTTCAGGCGCAAGGATTCATCAGGACCGGTGCCTCACCCTGGGGTGCACCAGTCTTGTTTGTACCCAAGAAGGATGGGACAGTCAGAATGTGCATAGACTACCGGGCATTGAACAACATCACTATCAAGAACAAGTACCCGCTGCCCCGGATCGACGATCTCTTCGACCAGCTGGGTGGAGCTAAGGTTTTCTCGAAGATAGACCTCAGATCGGGTTACCATCAAATCAAGGTGAGGAAGGAAGACATTCCAAAGACGGCATTCAACACCAAGTATGGACAATTTGAATTCTTGGTCATGCCCTTTGGTCTTACAAATGCCCCAGCAGTGTTCATGAATCTCATGAACAAGGTCTTCCACAAATACTTGGACCAGTTTGTCGTTGTCTTCATTGACGACATTCTGATCTATTCGAAGACCAAGGAAGAGCACGAGCAGCATTTGAGGATAATTTTGGAAACCCTCAGAAAGGAGAAGCTATATGGAAAACTGTCCAAGTGTGAATTCTTCTTAGACAAGGTGGACTTTCTCGGCCACGTTGTCACAGGAGAAGGCATATCAGTGGACCCCAAGAAGATAGCTGCCGTGGAGACATGGAATACTCCCAGGTCAGTTGCAGAGATCAGAAGCTTCTTGGGCTTAGCTGGATATTACAGGAAATTCGTGAAGGACTTTGCAAAAATTGCTGAGCCCATGACCAAGCTAACCAGGAAGAATGAAGAGTTCGTCTGGACCGAAGCGTGCCAGGCGTCATTTGAAGAGCTGAAGAGAAGGCTAACAACAGCACCAATTTTGTCGCTACCCTCAGGATCAGGAGGATTCTCAATTTATAGCGACGCGTCCGGCAAAGGATTAGGATGTGTGCTCCAGCAACATGGAAAGGTAATTGCTTATGCTTCCCGGCAATTACGGACTCATGAGAAGAACTACCCGACGCATGACCTGGAGCTAGCAGCAGTCATCTTCGCCTTGAAGCTGTGGAAGCACTACCTGTACGGCAAAAGAGTAGAGATATACACGGACCACAAAAGTCTCAAGTATGTCTTTACACAGAAGGAGCTCAACATGCGTCAGAGACGATGGTTGGAGCTCATGAAGGACTTTGATATCAGCCTACAGTACCATCCCGGAAAGGCTAATGTGGTCGCCGACGCACTTAGTCGATATCCGATGGCGATGTTCTTGACAACCGATCGGTACCTACTGGAGGACATGGAGAAGCTGGGTTTAGAACTCGTATTGCCTGCAGAGGAAATGAAGAAGCTTGGACGGGAAGCAATAGTACCCGGCGTTGACTTCCCCATGATGCATTTGCAAGTGCAGTCTAGCTTGATAGACAAAATCAAGGCGACTCAATTCGAGGACGGAGCATTGTGCAAGCTCAGGGACCAAGTGTTAGCTGGCACACTGGAGGGATTCTCTATTTCAGACGACGGAACACTGAGAAATGGCACCAGACTTTGTGTACCTGCTGGTGAATTGAGGGAACAGCTGATGCAGGAAGCGCATCGCTCACAGTATTCCATCCACCCTGGAGCAAATAAGATGTACCGAGATATACGGGAGCACGTATGGTGGTATGGAATGAAGAAGGATGTCTCAAAATTCGTTGGCAGATGCTTGATCTGCCAGCAGGTGAAAGCAGATAGACAAAGACCAGCAGGACTTCTTCAGCCGCTGCCCATTCCAGAATGGAAATGGGAGCACATCACTATGGATTTTGTGTCAGGATTGCCTCGATCCCAAGGAGGGAAGGACGCTATTTGGGTGATCGTAGACAGATTGACTAAGTCTGCCCACTTTATTCCCTTCAAGGTTGGTTTATCCACCGAGAAGCTAGCTGCCCTATACATGAGACAAATCGTCCGGATACATGGAGTTCCTGTGAGCATTGTATCAGACCGAGACAGCCGCTTTACTTCTCACTTCTGGAAGAGCTTGCAAGAGAGTCTGGGGACCCAACTGAAGTTCAGCACTGCCTATCACCCACAGACCGACGGACAGTCAGAGAGAACCATCCAGACGTTAGAGGATATGCTAAGATCTTGCGTCCTGGATTTTGGAGGATCATGGGAAGACCACCTACACTTGGTAGAGTTTGCTTACAACAACAGCTACCAGGCCAGCATCGGCATGACTCCTTTTGAGGCTCTGTATGGACGTCGTTGCCGCACTCCCTTGGCTTGGGACGACGTAGGAGAACGAGTCATGCTGGGACCTGAGATGATTACAGATGCGGCTGAAAAAGTCAAGGTGATCAGAGACAGACTTCGGGTGGCTCAAGATCGTCAGAAACATTGGGCGGACAGCCGTCGCCGACTTGTGGAGTTCGAAGCAGGTGATAGTGTCTTCGTCAAGATCTCCCCCACCAGAGAAACTATCCGTTTTGGCAGAGCTGGGAAACTTAGTCCCAGGTATATCGGCCCATTCGAGATATTGAGCAGAGTTGGAGAGGTGGCATACAGAGTGGCATTACCACCTAATCTTGAAGGCGTGCACAACGTTTTCCATGTATCGCAGCTGAGGCGTTACATTCCGGACCCGAGCCACATCCTGGATCATTCAGAGTTGGAGATTGGGCCAAGTCTTACAGCACCAGAGCAGCCAGTAAGGATCATAGACCGTATGGAAAAGCAGTTGCGGAACACCGTGATTCCACTGGTCAAGGTTCAGTGGCTCCACCACTCCCCAGGCGAATCCACCTGGGAACGAGAGGCTGAGATGAGGCAGAAGTACCCTCATCTGTTTTAAGGCATGTTTACCCTTGTTTCTCCCTTCAATTGTAGTAAATTTCGAGGACGAAATTTCTATAAGTTGGGTAGGTTGTAAACCCCTGATTTTTTCTAATTATTAAATCTGGGATTTTTCCCAATTTTCTGGAATTTTTCGGGAATTTTCTGTAATTAAATTCAAGGTTTTCAATTAATAAAGGATTTTTATTAATTAATAAATAATATTAAAATATCATGAAAATAACATTTTTTGGGTGTAAAATAGAAAACCGGACTTAGGATAATTTTCTGGGATTTTATTGGGCCTCAGACCTATTTTTAAAAAGCCTAAAAACTATTTTCTAAATTAATTAAAATTTATTATATTTATTATTATTATTATTATTATTATTATTAATTGTTTTTTTTATTTTTATTTTTCTCGGGCCCGGCCCGGCCCAGTGGGCCGAGCCCAGTGCAGCGAGCCCAACCCTCCTCCTTAGCGGGTCGGGCGGGTCCGCTCACCCGGATCCGCGCCCGACCCGGAACCCGCCCGGTCACCCCTACCCAGTCCCCGTTCTCCCCGACTCCGAAATTCTCGCCGCCGCCGCGATTTCCGGCTAACCGCCCCCACGTCGACCGCGCCTCTCCGGATCCCGCGGCCACGACGCCGGCCGAGACCCCTCGCATCTCCCCTATAAATCCCCCTCCCTTTCACCTCCGCCTCGTCCCCTAAACCCTAACCCTAACTACTCCGGCGAGCCCCGTCCACCGATCCCGACCGCCTCCTGCACCGCGCGAGGCCTCCCAGACCCGCCGTCGACCACCTCCAGGAACCGCCCTTCTCCTCTCCTCCTCACAGCTGACCTCTCCGGCCGCCCTCGAATCCACTTCCCGCCGTGCACAGCCAGGTCGACGACCGCCGCCGGCCAGCTCGCCCTCTGGCCGTCTCCGCCGGCTCGCCAAAAGCTCCCTAGGCGGGACACCGCCAGCAGGACACGCGGATACGAGCCAGGACACGCGTCCAGGGCACGATACGGACACAGAATCGCGTGTCGGACTCGAAATACCCCGACCCCGAGTCCGAGGCCTCCCCTCGGTGCTCCTCCATCAGTTTCCCGGTAGGTGCCCCTATCAGAGCGTGCTGTCCCTTCCAAAACCACTCCCCTGTCCGACCGGGACTGACAGAATAAAGCTCTGTCAATCCCGGGATAGTTAGAAATTATAGATTATAGTTAATTAGTTAATGTAATGATTGTTAGTTTTGGTTAATTAATTAACGATTTAATGCAACGATCCTCAATACGTATATTAATTTTATATATATAATAAAATAAAAACCTTATTAAATATTACGTAAATTAGTAATTGTTTAATAGATAATTTCCGAAATGATTTTTTTAGTATTTAAATACTAATTAGTAATTATTTAATATATAATTCTGAAATGATTTTAGTATTCAAATATAATATGTTAGTATTCGAATAAGTTTTCCCAAAAATATTATTCTCTTACAAATTGATTTGTATTATTACCAAAATAAAAATTTAGTAATATTTTTCCCCTAAGCTTAGTTTATTAGAAATAAAATTGATTGCTAAAAACAAACGAATTTTTATTTTATTATAATCGTTCTTTCCTATTTTTATCCTATCAGAAACAAAACGATATTTTACCATAAAATATTTTCTACGATAAAATAAATAAGTTTATTATTATTAAAAAAAAAGGGTTTTTGTTTTACTAAATTACTATTACAAATTATTATTTTTAATCGATCGTTGGATTTAAATCATTAACTTAGTTAACTAATCAAGTCAGATTAAAACCCTCTGACTTAATTCTAAAATCAGTTTATTAATAAATGTAGGTCCCTGTAACTAAGGTTGAGACCGTCGCGACATCTCACTCGCGTCACCAACCAACTCCAGGCAAGTTTCATATAATTCAAAACTGGTATTTTAGTTGTAATTAAATATGTTGCATGTCATATAGAAATATTGGGACGACACTTGATTTCACGGAACCGACTGATTGACTGATTGATTGACTCATTGACTCATTGACTATTGCCTTGGGAACTGGGGAGAAAAGTTAGCACCCGTGGTCAAAGCCCCCTTATTGCCTCATTGTGGATAGCTGAAGTCCAACCTCACTGGACTGACGCCGCACCGTGTTCA
This sequence comes from Iris macrosiphon, assembly GCA_036927795.1. Lineage (NCBI taxonomy): Eukaryota > Viridiplantae > Streptophyta > Magnoliopsida > Asparagales > Iridaceae > Iris > Iris macrosiphon. Next base: position 126,204,666 of record JAYESA010000013.1, read on the forward strand.
CTTGAACACAGATTGCCTCCAACCCCAACCGGCCACGGGATGCTACCTTTCTCAAAACACTTTTAGTGATTGTAGCTTGTCATCATTGCTTCATCGACATTTACTGTTCTTGTTTCATATTTGTTGCATACAAAAATATAAATATTGTTCAAAACTATCTCATTGCATCATTTTAATTATCGTTAAGATGCTGGAATTGGATATATGTTCTTGCTCCCTCCTGACTGGAGATTAACAATTTTAGGTGATTGCGGTGACGATGAGGCGTATGATACCTTTTATGGTCCGGACCAGAGTACTGAAGCCCTAGCTGAACCTAGCCAGGAGGCCGATGTTTAGTTGCTTCCCTTTTATTTTCTAAATTGTAATAATCAGGGTTGAAGTAATAACCCTGGACCATGTTTTGTTTGACCTTTGCTTGTAAAAGAATTTTCTTTCTGACTTAGCAATAAAAAAATTGAATTTCCTTCATGTATTCTGGATGTCTGTGTGTTACTACGGATTGATACAGCTTACTGCCGCCGTCTCACAACGGTGCAGGCTGGGCATGATCCGACTGGACCCAGATTATTGGGATCGGGTCGTGACAGATATAGAGGGGTCGGGGAAGAGAGGCATCGGGCAGAGTTAGGGTTTTCAAATGTTTTGCTTTTTTTTCTTATCTATTATATCTATATATATCGTAACAAATTTTTAAAAAAAAGATTTGTACATGAAAAAATTCTAATTTTTTATATACTTTAACAACTAATTTTATACATAAAATATTTTTCTCAAATATTTTTAATTACTAAATATAAACAAATATTTATATAATTTATTAAATCAAATAATTTTTTTTTATTTAGCTAAGTGAGTTCCAAAAGTTTAAATAATTAAATAATAATAAAAATATAATTAAATTGCAAATTTTGAAAATAGGGGTGTTACAAGTTGAAACAAGCCCCATCATTCTTAGAATTTGGCTTGAACGAAGCCGACTTCACCTTCAGATGGTTGAATTCCTTCTTGTTTTGAGAAGCCTTATGCTTTCCCTTGGAGTCTCCAGCATGCCCCATGTTGGCATTGGCCAACCGTTTAGAGAGAGTCCACTTTGAGTTGAGCCCTCAACTCGTCTTCAACATGGATCTAGTATAGGAGGCGCTCAAGATCGACCTCCATCTTCTTACGGTACATCTTTGCAATGAAGTTGCTCCACCCAGGCGGGAACTTGGTGACAATACCCTCGAACAATGAAAGCGTCAACTAAGGGCATGCCATCATCCTCAAGTTTCTAAGATAACTTGAGAAATTTTTTGATTTGAAGGAACATCGTCCTTTTATCCTCAAATCGCATATTCAAGACTTTTTCTATCACATGAATTTTTTCTGTTCTCATCAGACCTGTAGTGCTTCTCCAAAGACTCCTAGACGTCCTATATATGGACAGTCTTGCTGTATGACTCTGCCACAGAATTTTCCATGGAGTTCAAAATTAGCAGCTTGTAGAGGTTGTTGTCTCTCCTCCACTTCGCCTGCAAAACAGTAGCCTCAGCAATCCTCTCAGCATTTTTACCTTCCGGAATAGTAGACTCAGCATCTGTCAACACGTAATCCACGTTCACGAGTTAAAGATTGAGACTGACTTTTCTCTTCCAGATGTTGTAATGTTCCCCGTCAAACTTCTCAAGTTTGTTAAAACTTGTGTAGAGAAGGTTTTCACGATTACTCTCCATCTTACTCGGATCTTGCTTTGATATTATTAGTCCCAAGACTTAATCAAAAGATGGTAGAACGAGGCCAGGAATAGAAGCTCACGTAATCCTTTCAGAATACCATCGGTTGGATCCTGAAGTTGTAGTCGAGTTCAGAGGTTCACACAAAAGTTTTCTCCCTGGTTATCCTCGATTCCAACAAAGAACTATAAAATGAAACCAGATTACAACTTATAGAAACTAATTACAATGAATCGAAATATAAACTTCGTTCTTCCTTGCAAACACAATTGCAATAAGATAAAACGTAATACAACTTAGCAGATGAGAAGTAGAAGAAGATCAAATCTCTGCTTGCTGGGATGATGAAGATCACCGTTGCTCAAATCAAGATTAGCACCAAATGATCTGCTCCTATGAAGCAGCAAGTTCTTGTAGAACTTCTGGAACTCCCAATGTCACCTCCTTTTTGGACTCGCACAAACTCCTTAAGACTCTAATGGCGGCAGCAGGATGATACTCTTTATGTCTCTTAATTTCAAAATAAGTTCTCAAAGGGGCACGAAAAGAGTATTTATAGAGTATGGTGGAAACCCTAACACTAATTCTGGCCGCCAACAGATTACGGAAAGATAGGAACGATTTAAATTCAAATTCCCCAAAAAAAATATCTGAATTAATGACCAAATCTTTCCATAACCGTTCAAATCCCACAATCAGCAGGATCATGCGCCAACCATATTATTTGTATATATGCGCATTGCAGTACAGCCGTAGCTTCTCCTGCTCATATATACCCATCAGCACAGCGGCTCATGCATGCATACGCACAGTAGTGCAGTGGCGCATATGCATAGACGTGCATAGTTCATGCATGCAACTTGCGCTAAGTGCAAAGGGCCACTTTGCACCCTTGAGCCCGAGGCCGAGTCGGGCTTAGCTCCTAAGAAAACTTTTCCAAGAGAATGACAAAAAGCATAAATACTTTCTTTGAGGAGTTTATCATTAATCCTACTAGAAAAATATCCCACATGGCACCCTCCCTTGGGCCACCACCATATGTGCATCTCTCAACACCCACACGGTATTATATTGAGATATCCACTTGGAGTATTTTTCAATGTGGGACTATCTTTCTAGTCTTGCAAGAGGAAAACCTCTACAAGCCAAGAAAAAACTCCAACAGGTTTGGGGGAAACAATGTGGTTATGTGTTTCTTTTACGGTCAAATTTAATCTTTTAGGTGTAGATATTACAATTTGGATAAAAAATTGAGTAGTTATATTTGTGATACATTATGACAAACTGGGAGGGGGTCACTGAGTTTCTTGTTGACTGCCCCAGGTGCAAATGTTGTTTATTTTCTTAATGGCTGCATCGTATATGACGTGTTTCATTTTATGAAAAGTTTGTTGTCTACATCATATGCATGTTGTCTTTTTTCTTCTTGCCAAATACTTTAGCCTGGGAATTTCTTCATGTCGTCTGTATGATTTTATCAAAAAGTTCTTTAAGCTCGACTTTCCCCTTTTTTATTTTCAATCACTTTATAGTATTTTTTATAACAAACCCTTCTTTTTTAATATGTTTTCTTACTCCATTCTTAGTTACTTTGGTGTAAGAGTAGAAAATTTTGTTGCAATCTAAAATGGTGTATTCTAATCCAGGAGAAAGATAGGGAGCGGTATTAGAGATAAGCCAAAGCAAACCCGTTGTAGCGAGCGGTCAGTCTTAATCCCGCGGTGGTTGCAGTAGTTGCTTAGGCCGGGTAAACATAGGCTAGCTCTTTCTCGGGTCTCCTTTCAAAGGAAAGGCCTTCGCATTCCTAATCTGGTAGGGCCGAACGGCTTTGTTTGCCCCAGCTTGGCGAATCGCATCCCCATGCCGCCTTTGGACACTTTAAATAGCATAAGAAAAGTTCATAGATCAATGGAAAAGCCTTGCCTCCAGAGCAACATTCATCAGATGTTGCAGGATTTTTAATCTGTCTTTTGATTTTCATTGTTTTCCTGAATGTGAAAATTATGGCATAAAAGACTCGAGTTCTATGGAGTCCATGGTAGCCTATCTCAGGTGAGGTCTAAGGTCAAGGAGGGTTTTACTGAAGATTACTTCATTTCTATAACTCGAATTCAGTGCCCTTATTCCAAGATTGGAGTTCCATTTGTAATTGACTCATAGAGGTCTGTGAGCTCGAGCAGGAAGAGGGCAGACTTACTTGTGTTTGGTTAACTACTTGATTAACAAAAGCGCGAGTAATACCAGTTGGCGATGTGGCGCTAAGCATCCCTAGTGGAGTTACGCAAAGAGAGGCGTAGGTTTGTGAGAGGAAGATAGAAGACCACCGTGTGAACAATATCGAAAGTAACGAACGATCGATAGAGGTTCCCTATATTGAAGAGTGGAAGTGGAAGGGGAAGTCTCTACTTACATGAAATAAAGGACTATGTTTCTGGTCTCCGTATGGCTGATAGTCATCAATATGAAGGCGATAAAATCCATGATGAAGCTGGCATTGTTCTCGCTGCTTCCGTTTATCATTGCTATGGGTAGTTTGTTGATTGCTTTCATTTCTTGCTTGCTTTTCCTGATCATCTCACTCCCTCCTTTTTTAACTTTTGGAGCTAATAACTGTCATGACCCGTACCCAGAATTCGGGCATGAGTCATGGGTACGTCCAGCCTACGCCGCAGCATCGGTGGTAGAACGCTGTCGAAGTCACAATACTACCTATCTTATCTCATAATAATATATATAACCTGTCAATGATCTCAAATCCATAATGAGGACAAGATGAATATAAATATGACAATAATAACAATACTTAATCACATAATTCAATAAGAAAGAGAAATGACACGATAAGGATATAAAGGAAAAGAGAAGTCTAAAATATATACATCACACATCCACGAGTCTAGAGTCTAAACATCAGCATAAAAAATCCAAATAAAATATACAATTCAAAGTATCTTCAGTCTATAATCCAACTATATATGAATGCTAGACTCTAAGTCTCTACTAATGGATTCAATACTGGAATGGGATCCTCCTGAAGCTCCTGGGTAAAATTCTCGTCTACTCTGGGTCTGTAATAAGTGGGGCAGAAAGCCACGAGATCCTCTGAAAAATATTATCTAGTCAAGATTGGAGCGAAGCACATAATCTAATAGCAGTTCTATTAATTTAACTAAGACTATAAAATAGTAAGCAATGAAAATACAAGATAGAAAAAAAAAATTGGACAATAAGAAAACCGGTACGCAGATAATCATCTCACAGGTAATAATAAACTGTAAATAAACAAGGAATAACTATATCAGCAGGTGTAAACTAGAAAAGAGAGATGAACAACTATCAAGTGTTAAAATATTAATTATTATGTGATCGGTTTGGGACAGATCAGGCTCTACAATATAAGATTGGCTATGCACAAGTATATTAAGGGATCAGGTCAATCAAGTATGATTGACTATGAACAAGTACAGGTAAGAGAATTATGCCAATCATATACGGGGAGCTATGCACAAGTAATAAGGTCAGGCTACACCCTCGTGTAGATGAGAGTGAGCTATGCACAAGTAGGTGGTGTATGACCACGTAATCAACTAATACTTCCCCATCCCCAGTTAGTATGATGGATCCAATCACGACTCCTCATGACTGGTATCTATGATGCTAACCCGTGTATCCACTGTGTCGAAAATCAAGCATAATACTACATACTAGAATCATAGTAATCGACAAAATAAGAAAACTGTCAGAGAATGTACTCGTATGTGTTCCTGAGTAAGGTGTGAAGATCGATGCCCAAGATGGAGTCAAAAACTAAATATTAAGTATTACTGTTAAATGGGTGAAATAAAGAAAGAGCATGAAGAACTAACTAAAATGATGCTTCTAGGTCATGTCCAATTCCAAACTAGGTTAACTAAGTCCACTAGTCACTCTAAGTGTTCTAGGCAATAACAAGGTCAACTAGCCGATATTAGTCTAATACTAACTAAAACTTAGCTAATATAGCTATACTTGTCATATACTAAGGTACATAGTATATATTATTCAATATCTAGCTAATACTGGATACATATCCTATATTATATGTTATTGGTGTATAACACTCATATATAGATTCTAGTAAGTATCTAATATTTATTAATAAACTAATATCCTACTAATTTCTTATGCCACCCTCATACACACAACACATCTGTGAATGATACATTACTGATACCCTGGGTAACAGTCAGATACATAAGTTGATATTGTAATTACTGCACATCCATGTGTGCAGGTTGAACGGACTTCCCTCAGATCTTCTCCATCCTCAAGTCAATCTCACTAACTGGCACCACTGTATCAGGTTCATGTCTGATACTTAACACTAATAGGCAACCACAGTATCATTCACTTCTTCCACACTGACAATATAACACATAGTACCTAGATAGGTGTCTAAATTTATGCATATATATAGGCATACTGATATACACTTTAGTACATATATATATATATATATATATATATATATATATATATATATATATATATATATATATACACTATCTAACTGATATCTCAAAGCCAACCTCACCCTTAACTAACCCTTCAATACCTCCCAAACCAACTGACCATTAACTGGATGTCATGCCTCTTACCTGCACACATGATTCCTACCTGCACGCAGCACCCCTCACTCATGTACCTGAAACCTTGACCAACCAACCCGAGCTTCTTCTAATAGCAACTACAATAATAGCAGTAGAAACTGCAATAAAAAGTTAACAACATCACCACCAACAATAAGAACACCTGCATCCTTGCCCGACCACCAATACAACAACATGCTGCAACCAACAATCCTACACCCGAGCACCCTTACACTATAAGCTAAGGCTACAAGTAAGTACCTTACTCGTCACAAACTGACATACATCTAACCCAAGCATTCTTACCTGCACACACAGGCAAGTCGGCCTGCAACCTGGTGAAATGCTTATACCTAAAACTCGAGCCCCCACATTGTTGCTGATTTGCCTAGTGCTACTGCCACTGGTGTGATACTTGGCACTGTTGCCAACAACAGTCCACACACACAAGTGAACTGATGCACTAGAACAAGAACACCATTAAACAATAATGTACCTAGATATAGCTAACCAACCTAAATCTTCTACCAACTACTATTGTACCAATTGTACACCATTAGTGCAATACTCCTAACAGTGCATTCAAGATCCCCAACTAATGTATACACTCGAGCACTTCCTACACCACTACACACTACAGAACTATATATATATATATATATATATATATATATATATATATATATATATATATATATATATATATATATATATATATATATATTAACATAGAAACACTCACAGTATAACTCAGTCATAGTGATAAGTATACACATGTACACAATGCCAAGGTCAATTTAGCAAACACCTATGGTGCAATGTCAAGATACTCTCTATAATGTCATGATACACTATCAACCAACATGTCAAATCCTCCAACACTCAAATAATACTATATATACATATTAAACACAATTATATATTTATATTATGATTAGTTACCATGAATATTAGAGAGCAAATACATCAACAAGCACAAAACCCCCAAATTGGAGCCTCGTATCACATTGTATTATACCGTATCATGATACGTCCAACCGGTATCCAATTATGGACATGATACTACACCGACATGACCAATCTAACTCAAATTAGGTCTACCAAACCTAATGACAAACACTTGGTATCCGATTCTTAGATTTTCCCCAAAATGGACAGCAAACTCAATATAAAAATCACAAGTAGGGTTAATAGGAGTTCAAACTCCTCCCTATGGGTAGCCCTAACGTATGGGTGCAATCTACATGCTCTAAATTATCAAATAAAACTAATTAAAGGAAGGATTTTAGAATTTACCTATTGGGAGATGGATTCCCAATAAAAGTTCAATAGGACACGTTATGGACAAAATACTAAGCCAAACTCCTTCTTCTCCAAACTCCTTGCACCAACTAGCTTCTAGTCTGCTTAGATGGTGAGGATGGGTGAATTTGAGAGAAATTTATGAGAGATTTGATAAAGAAAAGAACTATGGAGGAAGAACACCTAATTAGGAAATAAAATAGATGAGAATGAGAGAAGAGAGAGTGTTCCCCTCCCTAAATTAAGGCTGACCAACCCCCATCCCCTCTCCAGTACAAAGATTTCTATGCCCTTATTTGTAATGCTCCACTCCTAGAGGGTTACTTATGGAACACTTGTTACTTTGGCTCGGTTGAGAATCGAGTCTCGGGAAAACCTTACCGCCAAATTAACATGGACGAAATGCAATGAACCCTTCAATTTGATGGAACGACTTCTATTGAAATAACTTCAAGAGTTTTCGTTGGTTGTTTTGCTGCTTGATTTTGTGTTTTTTTGTGTTTTGTCTTGCTTTCGATGACTTGGTTTTCATGATTCTCTTTTCTTGCTTGTGCGTTTTTTTTAAATCATTAGGAAAAGAGATCGAAGGATTTTAACCAAGTATTATTGCAATTTTAGGACGCATAACCAAGGAGTAATCATTGTATAAGGCTTTCCCATCCTCTCGTTTGATTTAATCGGTGAGTGGCTTAGGCCCTTCGATGAATCCTTCAGTCCATACGCCTTAACAAAATGATCTCTAGTTCACTTAATTGTTGCCTCACTAACAAGATAAGCTAAAAAGAAACATTATTGCATGCTTCAAGTATAAAACTGCTACCTTACTAGTTACATATTGAATGCTTATCTGCCCCTCGTATGCTGCACATTGAGTGATATTGCTGGAAACCTCTTGACTTGAGCTAGAAATGAGAAAGGAGATAGACTTGCATGTTCATTATTCATCAGTTGCATGATAGCATATTTATCTGATAGGAACTTGCATTCATGCATTTGGTCAGGACAACTTGTGCATAAGGTTTATCTCTCGAGTGGTTCCTGGGTTACTGGGGATCGTTCGTCCTGGGAGAGATCTAGATACCCTGAGGCTTGAAGTCCTTACTTACTAGAGGGTATAGGTCTATTAGTGAGATGGGCTTGTACGTCCCAACTGTTAATCCCGTGGAGGGGACCATCATGTAGTTATAGCGCATGCTAGGTTTACCTTCTTGCATACCTAACACCTGATGCCTAGATTAATTCATAAGTTTATTCATATGTGCAAATTATGGCTAACTTGTGTGTCTGCTGCAGGGATAACCGCTCGACCGTGGGTAAGAATTGTCCTAAGCATGGTTCAATTTATTGTTTATGTTTCTTTGCATGAATTGTTAAAAAAGAAACTAGACAACTAGAAAGACCACCTAATAATGCTAGCTTCACATGCTTACTTAGTGTGGATTTCTAGGTGAGTTTAGCCATGGTCGCTCGCCAGTACATATTGTAGTACTGACCCATGTTTGTGGGCAAATATTTAGGTTCTGGTAGCGAGAGCTTGGCGAGCATTTTGAACTAGTATTAGCGCATCCTTCCAGAGGGACCGTGCTCGTGCTGCTTCCCTAGCTTCCCTCTCCAGTGTGCAAGCTCTATTTTCTGCTAGGTGTTTTATTTTTGTCCTACTAGAAGGATATGATGTGTGGACATTGTGGCTAGTTTTGGATTTGTAAAAACAGTTGTAAGCCTTATATGGCATATTTTGTAACTCAGCCAAGCAAGTACCTTGTAATCCAAATCTTCAAGTATTCAATAAAAAAAGTATTTTGTGTTCCTATCAAATGTATTCAACTTTGGTTCTTTGTATTTTAAATCATGTGCCTCTATATATGTATATTTTTGTCTAACTTGTGTCTTGTGCAAGTACTATGCCTAGTGCAAGCGCAACTTAGGGTTGCACGATATCGCGCCCAAGCGAGGATGATCGGTTCCATAGGGACCAAGCGAGGATGATCGGCCCTACGGGACCAGGACATGACACTATTGGTTTGTCATGAGAAATTAATTAAGGGTTGAAGATTCTCTTCTTAATAAAGATTAAGCCTAATCACTAATTAATGAGATGGGTTTACTAGTTTGGGTCCAATGGCTAGTTCAACTAATATGTTAGGTCTACTAGGGTCTAGTCTAGTCACTAACCACTAATAATAAATTTGTCACATTTATAGCATGCATATTTATATAAATAAAAATTATAACTCAAAAATTTAATAATTCAAAAATGACAAAGATACCCCTACTCTAGAAATGTGGTAGTTACAATAACATTGATTCAATTGGCATTGACATAATAGGAATATTCTGTCTATTAAGGAGGATTTCCCGAATATCTAAGCTGCTTATCCTGTTTTGGTTAAGACATGGCACTCGCAGAATGGAATTCCGGTAGGTAGGGGTGTGCCACAACGAAACAAGGGAATTAAAGGTCGCTTTGCGTTGGATGCTCTGGAGTTTCAACCCATTTTTAGCATATTCAGTAAGACGCCTGAAGGAAGGGGCGGTGACCCTACCTAGAATCCTAGTAGCAGTTCAGGTACTAAGGCATTCCAAGTCTTTATTAAAAATAAAAGTATCCTACGACCTTATGCTTGATCTCTGAAAGATTTGCATACACCCTCTTGTTAGGTTTCAGTTTTGTTCACTCTTTCCATCTGCCACCTGACTTAGAAAAAAAATATTTCATCCGTGGATTCAGATGCTCAAATACTCTGGCTTATACTACTGAATGGCCCATTCCGACCGATATGTATCATAACTAACTACTAAATCAAAGTCTTGTTGATTCGCTAGCGCCTATTGTGGTCGCCTACCTGGTGGGGGTGGCTGTTCCGTTGTAGGTAAACGAGAAACCCTACTCTACGAACCCGAGAAAAGGGCCCCAACAAGCCAGGGAAGGTTCCTGCTTGGGTTCTTGATGTAGAACAGGCCGTATCTTTTGTGCACCATTGGCACTTTTCTCTCCTTTTATTTCTTTATTGGACGGTTCGAATGGACTTTGCCGTTCTTTCCCAACATAACCGGCAAGCAAAAGGCACGCCCGAGGTTCAGTCCTAGTCTCATCCATCTGATCACCTATGGCTGGATTAAATCTTGAGCGACCCTCGACTAAGGACCTACAAGCGGATGTGCAATCTTGCTATAATTACCTCCCTCATGACCCTATCAGTCTCCTCACTAACGCTCGCCTTTTTGTTCATCAATCTAAGATCAAGACAAATCGGGCACTACGGTGAGGCCTGTAGGTAACTCATGAAGTCACACCAATTGATGGACCGACCGATGTGGGGTTATATGCTTTGGCTTAGGGGACCTAGACTAAGCGTGAAATACTTTCAGAAAAAATCGAAGGAGAATCAGATGCCGGTCCGGAACAGCATCCAAACCACTAAAGGAAAGGCTCGATGAAGGGAGGGCGGGGTAGAGGTGCCCGAAGGCACCCGTTTGGGAGCCCACTCCGCGGATGGGGTACGGGTCATACATAAGAGAATGAGAAAGTTCTCTATCGATTGATGGCAGGCTTTCTTTCGCTTGCTTGTGGTTATAGTAAGAAAAAGAGACAGCTAATGGACACTACGGGGACTTTAATCGACCCAGTTTTCGTTCTTTTTCAGTGCACTCGCTTTGTATCTCTGACACACAAAGAAGGACGCGGTGGGAAGGAAGCATCCCTAGCCTGTCACGTCCCAGTCCCAAAATACGTAGGACTAGGAATACGTAACACGCTCAGCCGTATGTATACGAACTCCAATATATGGAAACCGTATACACACGTACGTAGTTCATGAATATACAATTCACCAGTAGTAATATACTGTTACAACAAGTCATACACAATCTGTATCTCATCCACAGCACAAATAATAAGCAGGAATAAAGATCTGAAAAATAATTGAATATCAAAGATGAGTATCAAGTCTGATAGTCCGGTGGAAACAAATCCACTACAAAATAACTATACTGAAGCAGCAACAAGGATCTCTAAACAGCGATAATAAAATCACAGATACTCCGAGGGTAAGACCTCCTCAGTCTGGTAAGTAGTATCAGGTCCAGGTACGTACTCCTGCGGGTACTCCTGCTCGTCCATATCTGGAAAGGACCAGGTCCTTAGAGGGACATAACAAGATACATAGAAACATGCCATAAGGTAAATACTGAATAAATAAAAGGGGTGTGCTAACCATCTAAGTGAATGCAATTTGAGGATAATCTTGGTACGTATGGGTAGGCGTAGGCATAACGTCCAACGTTCTCTAGAGTGTGGTATCTGCAAAATCATCAAGTAACGTCTAACACTCTAGGGAACGTGGTATCTGTACGTCCATCATTCCGAAGAATGAGGTATCTGCAATATATACGTTCGTATGGCTCCGAAGAACGCGATATCTGCATAAGGAGGTGGGTGTCCCATACGCCTACTAGTCGTCCTCCCCGCCCAATATAAATGTACAAGTCACAAACACGACGTGAATATCTCGTACTAGAATTCAAGTCTCTATAGAAATAACAACTAAGCTAAATACCGTTACACGTGTTGTTCACACCGATGGCCAGTCGAGTATGAGGCAAGCGTCCCTACATGAACTCACTCTGTGACATAAAATAATACGTGTCAAGGCCTGGGGAGTCATACCGATAACTACAACACTTTAGGTGAGTCCACTAGACTCTAGGTCGGACACAAGTCCTAACGTCAACGCCTTCGTTGACTGCACCAGAGTCTATCTCGTATGCACATAGTTTATATAATATAAATCAATAAACATGCAACTAAAATTATAAATAAATTTAAACAGTACGACAAGGCAAGGTATACTTGTCGGGCAAGAAATCTGTATACTGCACGTCCCAGAACTGTGTTTATGTTTTGTGTAAGAAGAAGTGGGTTAGGATTTGGAAGAGTTGTAATATATAGGGATAAGAGACGGTGGAGGCTGCTGTTGTTTCCTTTCTTTTTATTGATTTTAGTTTCGGTTGCTCTTACCATTGGTTTTTGGTTTTGGTTGAGGTTAGTTTAGGAATAATAGAGATGAGAGGCGGTGGGATTGCTGCTGATATTTCTCTTCGCACGCGCGGAGAAGAGAAAGCAAGGTTGGATTTTGCTATTGCTGTGGTTAATATTTTCCTTCTCCTAACGGGTCCGGGTAGGCTGAACGGGTAGTGGGTTTGGAATAGAGGGTTTGGGTTTCGGGTTGTGATCCAATAAGAATTTCTATTTCAATTAATTAAACCTATATATATATACACATATCTATTCACAGAAAAATCTAAGAATTATATTGGTGTATACGGTTGAGCTAGCAACTGTCCAAAGGGTCTCCTACATGAAATAAATTAGGAAAAATTTATAAAGGCTCCATAAATCCTTTAAATGCTCAAACACCTTAAAATAAAATCTAATAAAATCTATTCTCTTTATTTAGCTCATAATTATTATAAATAAATAATTTAATACGGTTTTCAGAATTAGGGATTTTATATTCTACCCAACTTATAAAAATTTCGTCCTCGAAATTAAAACTAAGCTATGGTAGAGAGTCAAGGATGGCATAAGGTATAAATTGACAAAGTAATTTCACACCTTGGTCTACAAATAGGTTCGAAAAATGCTTGCGCATGTCGTCCTCGCGCTCGTATATATATTCTTCTGGCGCGCCATGCTTCCATGCCATGCGAACCAAAGGAATAGACTGGTTTCTCAATACTTTCTCTCGACGATTAAGGATTTCCACGGGTTGCTCCTGATATGACAAGCTCGGCCTAATGGTGATTTTCGAATGGTCGAGATCATGAATGTTGTCTGTCACATTTCGCCTGAGTTATGACACAGGGAATCCATCATGTACTCCCTCAAGTGATGGTGGTAGCGCACGTCGATATGTCACTTTTTCCACTTTCTCTAGCACGTCAAATGGTCCAATATACCTTGGGCTCATCTTGCTGTGCCCTTCAAATCGAATGGTGCCTCTGGTAGGTGATATCCTTTAAGAAGACATGATCGCCCTTTTTGAACTTCAAGGGACGACGATGAAGGTCTGCCCACTGCTTTTATCTGTCTTGCGTTGCTCGCAAGTGTCCTTATATCTTGTTTCTACGGTGTGGGCCACCAATTCCAGTCACGCGAATCCCTGTCTAATACAATGCTCACTGGTATACCGTGCAATCTTACGATCTGCCTGATATATAAGTCAGCTAAAGCTTCTGCAGACAGGCCAACTCTAAAAGGTAAGAAATGTGCTGACTTGGTGAGTTTGTCCACTATTACCCATACTACATTTCTTTCACTTGGACTCTTGGAAAAACCTGTGACGAAGTACATAGTGATGTGCTCCTACTTCTAATCTGGAATCAGAAGTGGTTGCAATAATCCTGCTCTTCTCTGGTGCTCCGCATTTACTTGCTGATATACCAGGTATTTAGTTATAAAGCGAGCTCTATCTCTTTTCATTTCATGCCACCAAAAATGCTGCCGTAAGTCATGATACCTCTTGGTGTTTTTAGGATGAATAAAATATATTAAACTATAAGATTTCTGTTAGCAGCTCCTGTCAAATCCCTCTGGCCTCCGGCTTAACGCGTCTGCTACAACGTTAGCCTTGCCTGAGTGATAATGTAGCTCTATCTCAAAATCTTGTATCAATTCAAGTTGTCTGCATTGCCTCATATTTAACTCCTTCTACGTAAAGACGTTCTTGAGGCTTTTGTGGTCTGTATAGATCTCCACTCGTTCGCCATGTAAGTAATGTCTCCATAGCTTTAGAGTAAATACAACGGCTGCAAGTTCCAAGTCATAAGTTGGATAATCCTTCTCATGCACTCGTAACTGTCTAGCTGTATATGTAATCACATTGCCATGCTGCATCAATACGCATCCCAAGCCTTTTCCTAATCTTGATGGAATAGTTAATATTGGTGTTGTGGTCAGTCGCTTCTTCAATTTCTCGAAATTGGCTTGATACTCGTCGGTCCATATGAAATCTTGATTCTTACAAGTCAACCGAGTCATGGGTGCTACTATCCATTCAGGAGTCAGTCAATTTTCCATCCAGGTGAAATCCATTTAGACCCCTGATACATTCTTCGTCGAAACACTTGAGTTCTGAACTTTGACCCAAGTTACGAGGCAAAAACTTTTATGCTGCCATAGTGATGCATGTATCAGGAAGGTAATAAAATAACACGTAGGTAGGTAGTGAAGGGTCATTCTAAAGGTAGTACAGTTTTAAATTAAGATCCAATCTAATAATAGAGTTTGGTAATTTCCCAAGAAACAAACAGAAATAGCTACATAAACAATACACTTTTCGTGCTTATACCAAGCACGAGTTTTCGTTTTTCTGAAATAAGGGAAGACGGAAAACAATAATCAAGAGTTCAAGAGGGGGTAATAGATTAGAAGTGTGGGGATCAAGGCATTTTAATAAATTCAATGGGAACTGTCAAGGCAGTTGTGGATTGAAATCATAATTTGGTAATTCCTATTCATGCTCATATTAGTACAGTTATGTAACTGATATGATATGCTCAGATATATCTAGAGGGCAAGTACAGTCGTCTACTAATCACTATATATCTCAATCCACGTAAAGTAGTTATGCGAAGGGCGAACCAAGCGCACTATGGTTGATCATACCATAATACACTGATTCTGAAATGTATTAGTGTAGCGCTCCAATAATACATATGTCATGAACAAGCTTGATAAAAGAATAACCTTGCAAAACTAGGCTATAATAGCAGCATAATTCAAAGTAGTACGGCAAATATAAGTATGCTGGATTATGATGAGAGAAAGTACAAATAATTCAATTTACAAAGAGATAAGACTCTTCAATCTCTACGGTTGTCATACTAACTCCTTGTCTAAGTTGCTAGTTGACCAAATAGGGTATGGACCTCTAATTTCTTTGGTCTGAATAAACACTATCTTCTTATACAAATCTAAAGTTGTGTCATTCTATTATACTTCATCAATAGGTCAATAGGGCTATGTGATACTAGGTTGTGAGGCATACTACCCAACTTATAAAAATAACTAATACTGTGACAGTCTTAAGGGGATCCTATAAAATAATCTCGTACATGTAAATAAAGCAGAAACTTTTATTAGGGTATATGAGAAAAGATCTTGGTACCTATTAGGGTATCCTATTATATTACATAGGTAATGGTCATCTCAATTCTTAGTCATAGTGCTCATAGAATAAAGGTGTCTACAGTAAGAATGGAAGGGTTACTGGCTCTCCACTAAATAGATTATAATTTGTATCGAGTTATGGATACAAATTACGGAATTTACGACTAAAGGATAATGATCACAGTTTAAATGAATAACTCAACTATCTGGCTCTAACTACTAAGCATATAGTTCAAAATTCAAAATTACAACTATGACCTTAGCAAACTAAAAATTACTCAATCTATAATTAGAAGTGTCAGGTGGCACGAGTTGAAAGATGAAGAATAGAAAAACATAATTAGTTGTCGCACAACTAGTGAGCGCTAAGGGTTCAGAGGAACAAGTCATAAAGATAGAAAGACTCTAGATACTGTCATGGTTTCTTAAGGGAAGGTGGTTGCTAATCTCTGTGTTTGAGTTATGATCAAGGAAAATGTTCTAGTTATTCCCCTTAACTTCCTAAGATACTGTTCTGCTAATATCAAGTCAAGAAGCTAAAGTTTGTAGTGCTCTAGTATTATCTCATCATGAAAAGCTAGGTTAGTCCTAATATTCAACCTTGGATTCTTATTGGTTCCTCAATACTAGGTTCAAACATTATGGTAAAATCTCTAACTAACTCTAGTAGTGTCTATACTACTCTCAAGTCTTTATACATACATCAAGGGGTAATGGTAAACCAATCTATAGGTAAGGGACGCTAGGGTTCATCAAGTGTTCTGAACTTAGTGATGTGTCAATACTCTAGTTGTATTCTTAATAGGAAGGTTACCCTACTTAGTATCTAACAAAAGGGACTTCTATATTCTAGGAGGGGCTATACTCAAGGAACTATTAGAGAAGTACATGAATCAAGCAGGATGCAACTATTAAATAGGATGTAGAAGCATAAAATATGCTGGAGAATTTTCCGCGTATTTTACAGTCAAAACTCCCAACATACATGAAGTCTCTCCCCGCGTAAAACAGGGCTTCTAGGTTGTTTGCGTAAAACAGGTTGATAAGTTGTCCGTGTAAACAGAGATTCAAAGAAATTTGGCGTAAAACCGAGATTCAAAGTAGTCAGCGTAAAACAAAGATTCAAGGAAGTTTGGCGTAATGTAAAGCTTCAGAGTGGCCCGCGTAAAGCAGAGAAGCGTAAAGTAAAGTTTCAGAACTGTCTGGAAAAAGTCTGCGTAAAAGTCTGTCGGCGTAAAGTTGCGTAGAAAATTTGTGCGTAAAAGATTACTGCGCCAAGTCTGGCGTAAAGTTGAGAATCAAAAACTGTTGACGTAAAGTAGGGCTTCAAAGCTGTCTAGGTAAGAGTCTGCGTAAAAGTTTTCGCACGTAAAGTCTGCGTGAAAAGTCTGTGCGTAGAAGATCTGCTGCGTAAAGTCTGGCGTAAAGTAGAGGTTCAACTATCTAGCATAAAGTAGGGATTCGAAGCTATCCGCACAAAATAGAGATTTAAAATTGTTGGCGTAAAACATGGCTTCAAAGCTAACCGTGTAAAAGTCTGATATACTCCCTGTAAAAGTCTACGCGTAAAAGTTCTGCGCATAAAAGATCTGCTGCGTAAAGTCTGTGTAAAAAGTATGCGTAAAAATTCTGCGTAAAATCTCTGTGTAAAGTTTGAGCGTAAAGTTGTACGAGAAACTCATGGGTTTGTCAGTCAAATCAGTGAACCTAACATCTGACTAAAGTACTTGCACGATGATCGAGAGGTCGGCTGTGATAATAATTTTGCGCAGAGACCCAAGTTATCGTTTAGTGACATATTAGATACAAGTCGTTTTTACGCATTCAAAAGGAAAAATAGAGTTTTCTGAATACGCTGCCTATTCTATATTGATAGAAACGAGTTTTTACGCTTAAGTCTGAAATTAGTTTTTACGCTCAAGACAGGACAAAATTAAACGCCTACGTCAAAAGCTGTTTCTTGTACAGGGCTCGAGGCATACCTCTGCATTTAATGCACGAGATTTGGTCATGACTGGGAAAGCTAAGACTGTGCCAAATACGCTCACATCACCATCTTTATATTTTACGCCTAAACAGGCTACTCTACGCTAGTTATCTACTATCAAGTTACGCTGGGGTAGTTTCCTACATGGCTTGCATGACGTGTCATACGTAGCTTTAGAAGACTAAGAAAACATGGTTAGCAGTTGTCATAGCCGCAGCGTAAAGGAGACAATTTTTTTTATAGTTTGGCCTTTTACGCCAACCACAGTCTTTTGGCTTGTTACGCCAACCAGGCAGTCATTTGGCTTTTTACGCCAACAAGGGTAAAAGGGTTTTTGGCGTAAAACTTTGTTTTATCCAACATAGGATAGTTGAAGGGAAGAATGAGATTTTAGTCAAGCATGGATGACATTCTTATACTCTATTCCTATACGCAGGCTTGTTCGGTACAGTTACGTAACCGAGACAATATATTCTTGACTTGCATGGGCCACCACTAAAAACATGTCACACCCCAGTTCCAAAATACGTAGGACTAAAAATACGTAACACGCCCAGTCGTATGTATACGAACTCCAATATATAGAAACCGTATACACACGTACGCTGTTCATGAATATATAATTCACCAGTGGTAATATACTGTTACAACAAGTCATACACAATCTGTATCTCATCCACAGCACAAATAATAAGTAGGAATAAAGAGCTAAAAAATAATTGAATATCAAAGATGAGTATCAAGTCAGATAGTCCGGTGGAAACAAATCCACTACAAAACGACTATACTGAAGCAGCAACAAGGATCTCTAAACAGCGGTAATAAAATTACAGATACTCCGAGGGTAAGACCTCCTCAGTCTGGTAAGTAGTGTCAGGTCCAGGTCCGTACTCCTACGGGTACTCCTGCTCGTTCATATCTGGAAAGGACCAGGTCCTCAGAGGGACATAACAAGATACATAGAAACATGCCATAAGGTAAATACTGAATAAATAAAAGGGGTGTGCTAACCATCTAAGTGAATACAATTTAAGGACAATCTTGGTCCGTATGGGTAGGCGTAGGCGTAACGTCCAACGTTCTCCAGAGTGTGGTATCTCCAAAATCATCAAGTAACGTCCAACACTCTAGAAAACGTGGTATATGTACGTCCATCATTCCGTAGAATAAGGTATCTGCAATATATACGTCTGTATCGCTCCGAAGAACGCGATATCTACATAAAGGAGGTGGGTGTCCCATACGCCTACTAGTCGTCATCCCCGCCCAATGTAAATGTACAAGTCGCGAACACGACGTGAACATCTCGTACTAGAATGCAAGTCTCTATAGAAATAACAACTAAGCTAAATACCGTTACACGTGTTTCTCACACCGATGGCCAGTCGAGTATGAGGCACGCGTCCCTACATGAACTCACTCTATGACGTAAAATAATACGTGTCAAGGCCTGGGGAGTCATACCGATAACTCCAACACTTTAGGTGGGTCCACTAGACTCTAGGTCGGACACAAGTCCTAACGTCAACGCCTTCGTTGACTGCACCCGAGTCTCTCTCGGACATGCACAATTTATATAATATAAATCAATAAACATGCAACTAAAATTATAAATGAATTTAAACAATACAACAAGGCAAGGTATACTTGTCGGGCAAGAAATCTGTATACTGCACGTCCCAGAACTGTGTTTATGTTTTGTGCAAGAAGAAGTGGGTTAGGATTTGGAAGAGTTGTAATATATAGGGATAAGAGGTGGTGGAGGCTGATGCTATTTTCTTTCTTTTTATTGGTTTTAGTTTCGGTTGCTCTTACCATTGGTTTTTTATTTCGGTTGAGGTTAGTTTAGGAATAATAGAGATGAGAGGCGGTGGGATTACTGCCGATATTTCTCTTCACACGCGCAGAGAAGAGAAAGCAAGGTTGGATTTTGCTACTATTGTGGTTGATATTTTCCTTCTCCTAACGGGTCCGGGTAGGCTGAACAGGTAGTAGGTTTGGAATAGAGGGTTTGGGTTTCGGGTTATGATCCAATAAGAATTTCTATTTTAATTAATTATACCTATATATATATATACACATATCTATTCACAAAAAAAAATCTAAGAATTATATTGGTGTATACGGTTGAGCTAGCAACAGTCCAAAGGGTCTCCTACATGAAATAAATTAGAAAAAATTTATAAAGGCTCCATAAATACTTTAAATGCTCAAACACCTTAAAATAAAATCTAATAAAATCTACTCTCTCTATTTAGCTCATAATTATTATAAATAATTTAATACGGTTTTCAGAATTAGCGGTTTACATAACCTCTGTCCGGTCGATCATTCCGCTGGCATCTCGCATTCATGCCCCCGTTTGACTGCCGCTTTGGGATGTAGTTGTAGATACGTGAGTCTTAGTGGCTCGTTGGCTCCATCATCGTACCCAACCCAGCTATCGGCTCAGCCCGATCTATTTAGATCTTTCTTTTTTAACCTCGACAAAAAGTCTAATGTGATGGGACTCTATGGGATCTAATCTAACTTGTGTTGGGTTTCCATCATGCAGATCTAGTTCCAGCCCAACTTCCTACTTAGTTCCTACGGACGTTGGAAAAGTTGACGATCCTTTTTCCTAGCGGCTCGAAAATTCATCATCGCTACACTCTCACTCGGTGAGGCCTCACTTCATTAGGTAAGCACCCCAGTGCTTCCCTCATTCCACTTATTAAACTTGCGATGCACTTCTTGCTCTCTTTTTTAGGCACTAATAGACTCTCAATGGTCGCGGAACGAGAGTCAAGCCAGCTGTCTTTCCATTCTTCGGATGATCCCAGGGACATGGAACTGGAGCTAGACTCTATTTCAGTCTTAGGCTAGTGACTTCTAACCCTTACTTCTCTGTGTTATCTTCCAGACTGGCATTAAGGAGTCAACTGAATGACCAAAGCATTGGTTGCTTCCACGTGTAATCCACAAGCCCTACTTCTACTTCTATTGGCGGCCAGAGCTGGGTTGAGTACAGCAGCATAAGAGGTCTTGGGAGCTATAGGGTTAGGGTTTCTCCTGCAATCTGAATTTGAGTGGCCTTGCAACTGGCATGAAGAACAATATTTGATGTTGAGATTGTAGAGCAGGTACTAATATTGCTGATTGGTGCATTTCAGGTGAAAGACCCGATGTAGCGAACCCTTGAGTAAAAATGGCACTTGGTATGGTTATTGCACTTAAATTATTTTTATGATCCCGCATCTCTCTGCCTTTTTCCAAGACTTCGGGTCTCGCTGCTGCACCGTCAAGCTACAAGTGGAAAGAATGAGCCATCTCTTAGAGGAGCTTTTCCTTGATTGAATTGTTGCTCCAGAGGCTCTGCAAAACAGATATAGAATTTTTTGGATAGAAGTTTCAAAAGTGCAGTTAGTTGGCTCCCCCTTCCAGTCCAGATTTAAAAGATTGAGAGATAAAAAAATGTGCGAGACTGCCGGCATTTTGCATTAAGCAAACAAAATGTTTGTGTTATTGATGGAAGAAACACCAGACATATCCCATACTTCTCGCTCCCACCGGCCGGCTGAAAAATCTATTTTGTTTTTTAAACTCTGGCTTTTCAATAATAAAGCTTGTTGTCGCACACTAGACTCAAGTCGTTCAACCGGGTCGCTACTCTTATGATAGTTAATAAAGTCGTTCTCACTGCAACAACTAAAAAAGACAAAGATCCGAGCTCTCCCCAATAACAAATCGCCTGGACCCGATGGGCTGCCAGGGCAAGATGGATAATAGGCAAAGGCAACTTACTGCTATGGAAAGATAACTAGAGTGGAGAGGAACAAGAACGGTTGATGTCAGTTCAATAACTACTTATAGTCGGAAATAGTAATAGCTATGTTTGAGTAAGTGCCAAGCTAGCCCACAACACTACTACTACCAAAGCCAGCCATCAGTAACATCCATTTTCGTCTCATCTTATCCACTACTACCTTCATCACCAGCAAGTCTAAAAAAATAAACTTTCCATATTCTCATTAGCTCATTTGCTTTTCTTTTTTCTCCGTACAAAAAAACTGGGTTTGGGATGTTTTTATCTTGGCTGTCTTCACGATGCCGGCCACCGCCACAACTTGGTTCCATGTCAGAATAGGAAGATTTTACCCAACCATTCTTCTTAATTAGGTTCAGGATCTGCCTTCTCCAACCCAGAATAGATGGCTCCTGCAGAACAAGGCTCTGTCTCAATGACAAGAGCTCTTACTTTAACACACTATCGTTCATCTAACTATCGCTCACCTCACTTTTCGCGTAGCGGGTTGGAAATCTTTAGAGTTCTGAGGATTATCCAGTTTAGGGATATGGGTGACGAAAGTGGATTTCCTCCGGAACCGGTACAGAAATTGGTGATTTTTCTACTTTGTTTACCTTGGTAACTAGGGGGTTTCGGGGAAGGCCTATGTGGAGTACCTTTCGGGTGTAGGATGCTCAGGCCTGGTTCACCAGGTTCTACCACTGCAGGGCCCCCTAATGCTATCAGAACTAGTCTATCTCCAGGTTCAATATAAATTCCCATATAGCGGTTTTCATCGAACTGCTTTCTTACTAGCTCTTGCACCATATCGGTCATCTCACTGTAATAGTGTCATCTGCAGTTATGATTAACAGATATCCATCTAGCTTCTTCAGGGAGGATGCGGTTTGAGACAGACGGAGCAATGAGAAGAACCGCTTCTTTCTGGATTGGTCAAAGCGGAATTCATTGGTTCAGAAATAGATGCAATGGAGCATTTAGAAAGTGCTTTCTGAAAGGGTGCACACACACCATTTCCTTTTTCAATCTCCAGCATTAAAGTAAAGGAAGAAAAAGCTGCTTACGTCCAAAGGGAGGAGAGGATGCATGTTCTCAGCTTTCATTCGGTGGGGATACTTTTCCGGCAAATTAGCAAATTAGCAGCTAATTTTTTGCATACTATGAATTTTTGAGAAGAAACAACTTGTACTATGTATATTTGAGAAGAAACATCCAATCTACGTATGACATTGATATTCTTTAATTAGAGTAAAATCTATGTTGATTTGTTATTAGGACCTTGACATTTTTTTTTTTTATTCATCAATTTGTAAATATTCAGTTGGCTTCTGTGTATGGCTCCAAAGTCCGAGTTCATTGCTAAATTCAAGCTATTTTACAATGGACACAACATGAGTTCGTTACTATGGGCCTTATGTTGTGGTAACCTCACCACTTTCTAAAGTGGTGATCATATTACAAGCTATTTCACTTCTTACCATGTCAGCCAAATATGGAAAGTGAAAATAATTGGATTTCGATGTCCTACTTTTCATGTTCCTACCAAACCAAGTGGAAAATAATTGGATAAGGGGTTTTTGTCCGTCCACAAATCCAACCAAGGATTTTGACTTACCACTTGAAATTTAATTCCAAGGTACCAAACAGACCCTTACAAAACAGACCCTTACTGCTTTTTGGTGTTTCATCTCTGCTGGCGATAAGAGACCGAAATGGAGTTGATCTTTTTGTACTTTAATTTATAAGGCAACCTGTATATAGTGTTGTACTCTTGACATAAGATAAACGAGCCCATAAATATCCTAAAACCGTTTATTTTAATTTTAACGTGCAGAACTAATGTGTGTAAATTTTCTTTTCCATCGCAATCTACCTGAATTTTGTAGCTGCACACTGTTTGCTCCAAAACAAACTGAAATCTCAAAAGTAAAAGCAGCATCTTATACATAACTCACTTTTTCAAGCCTAAAACATACGTCTCAAGAGACCATGAGATACATAATACATATATGATACATAATACAATCATCATCTTAATATTCTTAACCCAACTTTATGTATTAGTTTTACATTAAACAACGTTAGTAGTCAAAAGGATTTTTTTTTTTCCTCATGTTGTGGAACACAGACATTCATCACGCTTATTTTACAACATGCACCTAGGATTGGAGCTTTGCACAAAAATAGATAAGTAGTTCATCTAATTACCAAGCTTCATATATGCAGCAGGAAGAAACAATGTACTTGGGAGTAACTCCTAATTAAATAGCATAAAACCGATCGATCTCCGAATCAGAGAGCTCCGAATTATGACGCCATGAGCTTGAGCTCCTCCTAGATAACTTGTCCCTCTTCCTAATTGATCGGCTTCGTTTAGACTTCACCACATAGTATGTCATGGTCCCAAGAACTCCGGTCATTATCACTCCCCCGACTGTCGTGACCAGGAGAGCAGCCCAATGACAATGCCGACCAACCACGATATAAGAGGAGGAAATGAAAGCAATAGTCGTGCAAACTGATGCCAGCCACATCAGCTTATTGATCCACCCCACCACCCTCCTCTCCGATCTCGTCTCCCCCCTAACAAGAGTTATTTGAACCACCACGACTGCAAGCGATGTAAACAGAGCTATTGCGTTGAAGATGAAGAATATCTTGAATGAAACCATTTTATATGCTACAGCTCTTCCATTCTGATCATTCCCGCCGGGTACTGTGAAGATGGCTGCAAAAGCCACAGTAGCGAAGAGCACGGCAACCACAGTGACAGAATTAGTGGCAGTGTTGATGCCTTCTCTATGGAGTTTCCTGAGCTCCTTAGCAATCCCGTAGACATTTTTGTTTGTTTTCCTCGTCTGTTCCAGCTGTGTGTGGACATCCTTCTTAATATCTATAACAGTTTTCCTCAGCTCATCTTTAGGTTGATTCAACTCATTGGCCCCGACTGCACCACAGCGAGATAGAGACTCCTTGATATCAACTGCTTCTTCGGAGAGAGGTAGCCCTTCAGCAATGTCAAAGGCAGTTTTGCGATCTCTCGTCAATGCATTCACATGGATGTCAGGAAGGAATAGTAGAATGTTCACAATCTGTCAGGAAAGGGGCATGCAGAATGATAAGGAAAACAAGAAGATTAACATTTGTTTTCATAAAAAAAAAACAATGAAATCCAAACATATGTAAATATTCATTAAACAAACTAAAATATGTCTTGATTATCTATCAAAATTTTACGTCAAATCCCATAAGAGAGGAGAAGATAAGTTCTCTCCAATTAATAACAAAGGGATAATAGAGTTCAGCTCAAAAGTTCTCTTAACGGGGACAACCCTCCCCTATAAATAACAGAGTATGAACAAACCCAGGTACGAACAAATATTTTTCAGCTCTTCAACAATTTGAATTATTCCATGTCATTTTTCCAGCGGGATCTGACTTTGACAGTCGCCAAGGTCACCCTTACCATCTCGCAACCTTTTTTGCAGTGCGCATGGGGAATGCTTGAGAAAAGTTTTGTTGCCTAAAAGCATGCACGTCATCAACAACAAAGGTTTGCCTTTATGTTGAACATTTAACCTATTGAAACGTATCAACTGATTGATTATAGACATTGTAGCATAAATTATGATAGAACTCTTATTAAAAGATTTCGTCATATATATATATATGTTGGACACTCTTATGTACTCGCATCCAAAAGTGGGAGAAAGTCGTGACAGAAACTTACTCCAATTTGCTATGGATTTACATATGAACAAAAATGAGGCTTCACATCAAGAACTGTTAAGCATGATAGTGATGACCGAGAGTAAAATGAGATAGAAAAGGCTAATGTGCTTTTAGTAAGGTGTTCTTCTAAGTCCAAGAAGTCTTTCAAAAAGAATTCTAAGAAAGAAGGTGCCCGGAAAGCTCAAAAAGGTGTCAAGTTAAAAGCAACCAAACCAAAGTGACACTGTTTCTATTGGGCAAATATGGTCACTAGAAACACAACTACAAGGTTTACCTTGCAGATGCGAAGATAAAAAAAAGTTATCAATAGTTGATTCAGGTACATTCATGATTGAATTTAGCTTGTCCATTTGGATCGTCAACCATGGGTATTAGATACCGGATGTGGCTTACACATTTGTAATGATTTGCTGGGAAGGACAAGAAGAAGTGGAAGATTGAAGCCGAGTTGTGCCTTCGATATGGAGCAAGAGTTGCTGCTTTGGCCAGGGCTATCTTCTAGCTTTGTCTAACGGCAGTTAGAACTTTTAAATTGTTATTATGCAACGGTTTTATGAAGAACATTATTTTGATTTCTGCACTACTTTCTTGTGGCTATGAACTTTAGTTAAAAGACAATGGTTATTATATTTCAATGAACCATAAACTTTGTGCGATTGGTACTATATGTAATGACATATATATTCTCTATAATTTTGTTTGTAATTTTAATATCGACAAGGATTAGCAAGATGCATAAAGGAGGGCTACTAGACCCATTTGATTATGAATCTTATGACGCTTGCTGTAGAATATTTTGGAGTAATTGTAATATTTTTTATTGATAATCTCTTGGCTATTTATAGCCTTACAATCCTTCATCTTACAATAATACCCCATTAAAACCCCCTGTAGAATATTCTAATATCCCAACAAATATACCAAGAATATTCTAATATACCAACAAATATACCAAGAATATTCTAATATACTAACACTCCTCCTCAAGATAGGCGAAAGATATTCACTAAGTCCATCTTGTCACATCCTCTAATCATATTTGCAGAGCTAAGTCTCTTGGTCATACTGTCTGCTACCTGCTCCTTGGTTGGACCATGACCTAGCTCCAGTAGTCCACGGTCCAACTTCTCCTTGATGAAGAACCTATCGATCTCGATGTGTTTGGTCATGTCATGCTGCGCTGAATTGTTGGCGATACTGATGGCTGACTGGTTGTCACACCACAACTTCATCTTGGCTCATTGATCCAACTTCAGCTCCACCAGCATACTCTTCAGCCATAGCAGCTCTGCAACTCCCAAGGCCATAGCTCTGTACTCCGCTTCAGCTGTCGATCTGGCCACCACCGACTGCTTCTTACACTCCAAGAGGCCAAGTTGCCTCCAACAAATATGCAATAGCCCGAAGTAGACCTCATATCATCGGTACAGCTAGCCCAGTCAAAGTCACAGTAGCACTCGATGCTCAAGTGATCATTCTTCCTGAATATTAACCCCTTTCCGGGGGCACCCTTCAAGTATCTCAGAATCTGGTACACTACGTCCATATGACCCTTCCTTGGGTCATGCATGTAGCGGCTCACCACACTCACTGCAAAGCAGATATCAGGACGTGTGTGGCTCAAATAGATCAACTTGCCCACCAGTCTCTGGTATCTGTCTCGGTCAACTGGTTCTCTAGCCTCAACACACAGCTTGAACCCCTGGTTGATCGGCGTCGCTGCAGGTCAGCATCCCAACATCCTTGTCTATGTGAGAAGGTCCAGCGCATACTTCCTCTGAGAAAGAACAATCCCCTCTGCTTCTCGAGCAATCTCAATCCCAAGGAAGTACCGAAGAAGGACAAGGTCCTTCACCTCGAACTCCTTGCCAAGCTTTTCCTTGAGTCGGGCAATCTCCTGCTTATCATCTCCTGTGATAATCATATCGTCCACATACACCGCAAGCATAGTAATGTGGTCTCCACTCCGACGGAAGAATACAGTATGATCAGCATTGATTTGTTGATATCACATCCCCATCATCGCCCTCCAAACCACGCTCGAGGAGACTACTTCAGTCCATAGAGGGACTTCTTCAACCTGCAGACCTTGTCCACTGTCTTATCGATGCAGAATCTTGGTGGTATCTCCATGTACACTTCCTCCACTAGATCCCCATGAAGAAACGCATTATTCACATCCAGTTAGTATAGCTTCCATCCACCATTCACTGCCAAAGCAATCAGGGTCCTGACGGTGCTCATCTTCGCCACTGGTGCAAATGTCTCATCATAGTCAATACCGTACGCCTGACTGTATCCTTTTGCCACCAGTCAAGCCTTGTAGCACTCTACTTTTCCATCTGGGTTCTGCTTCACAGTAAAGACCCACTTGCATCCGACTGCCCTCTTCCCCTCTGGCAGTTTTACCAGATCCCAAGTGTGGTTCTTCTCAAGAGTGCCCAACTCCTCGTGCATCGCCGCTTTCCACTTTTGTAAACCCCCTAATTTTTCAGAAATTTTTTAAAATAAATTTTTCACAATTTTCTGGAATTTTCTGGGATTTTTAATTAATTAAACTAAGGTGTTTTGATTATTAAATGATTTTTAAATGATGTTAAATAATATTAAAATATTATGAAAATAATATTTTCTGGTGTAAAATGAAAAATTAGACATAGGATAATTTTCCGGGAATTTATTGGACCCCGGAAACATTTTTAAAGACCTAAAAACCAAATTATAATTAAACCAAAATAAACCTTAAATAAATCCGGTTTATTTCCAAAATAAACCAAACCAACCCTGACCCGGTTCAATTGAACCGGACCCAGCCCTGCGGGTCGGATCCGGGTCTAACCCGTCAACCCGAAACCCGCTAATCCGAACCAGCATTTCTGTTTTTGGATCGGGCCGGATCTGCCGCCCGACCCGACCCGGCCCGCCACCGAAACCCTCTTCCCTGTAACCGACCCCCGCACCCGCCGCCGCTCCGACTTCCTGCAACCGCCGCCGCCGCCGCTCAGCCTCCCTCGCCTCCGCAACGGCCGACGCTCCGCTCCCCAGCGCCGCTCCGGCTCCCCCACACCGGCCACAGCTTCCCCTCCCTCTATCTCTATAAAACCCCTCGCCCCGGCAGCCCAGACCTGCCTCGACCACCGCCCACTGCCGGCCGTCACCTCCCCCTTTCCTCCTCCCTGCTCCTCTGTCCTCGCCGGCCAGAACCCCGCAACCACCACCCGGAGCTGACGCCTCCCGCAGCTACCCCAGCCGCCCACGAGCGCCGCCCCGCCTCCGCCTCCGCCTGCGCCGACGAGCCCGCTCCGCCTCCGCACGACTCTCCTCCGGCGAAGCCACAGCACTGAAACCCTAACCCTAGACCGGACACAGCCCGAACAAAGTGTCCTCTCGCGTCGTGTCGCCTCGCGGACACGGGAAATCTCGGTTTCACGGAGCCCTGTTCAGGTAACCCGTTCGCTCTCCTCGTAGCTCCATTTTTGGTTCCGTCAGTTGTGACGCGAACCCTGCGTAACCCTCTCGATGCCCGTGCAACCCGCTCGGTGCGTCGCGTCCTGTGGTGATCGCAAACCGCGATCCAAAAACAGGAAAATCAACACCCCGTTTTACCCCGGAACTGAGTGTGCCCCGCCAAACGGAACGACTTGGTCGCGTGCGGTCTTCACCGAAAGGTGCGCGCCGTTGATACGGACGTGCGGAATTTCGCAGAAGTTGATTTGGATGTGCGTGCACACCGGAATCAACGCGTATCCGCCGACAACGCTCCGTATCCGCCTGTTCTGAAACTCGATGTAACTTTGTGTACACACGTCGGATCGAGACGAAACTTGCGTCATCGGACTCGTAGCAATACGCTGGTCCTATGACCCAAGTTTGGTTCGATTCTGAGAACGTTGACAAAATCGCGTATCGTGGGCCCCACGGCTCCACTTGACGGGCGATTTTGTGATCGGCTCATCGGAATCCAATTCTGGAAGTTCCGTTGGGTTCGTATCATCGTTCTGGACTTATTGACACTGAGTTTGACAGATTTGGAGACCATTGGTTCTGACACGTTTTTCGGTGCGAAGCGAGCCACGTATGGACCCTGCTTTGACCAGAAACTGTCATTTTTGTCCCTGTGTCCAAATTGGACTCAAGGACATGCGTTTCTAGCTAATTGATATTTTCTGAATCTGATGGTGATGTTTATTTCAGCAACCGGAGCAGTACCTGCAATTTCCACTGAGACCAGAGCTACAGTTGGAGCCAGAACCCCAGGCAAGTGTACCTTGCCAAAACTTGCAGTTCTTATTACATATTTCTTTGTCTTATTTATATCTTGTACATGCTTAACCTAGGACCGTGTGACTTACTTAGCGTCTGATTAATAGTCGGGTGCCAACACCGTACGCGAGGTTGTGTAAGGTCAACTAGAGATGGATATCGTGACCCTTTACATTCTCGTACTTGCCATATCAAGTACGTTATACCTAGGACACCTGACACTAATCATGAGACAGAATCTTCCTGAAATATTCACGGTGATTCTGTATAGGATACAGGTTTCATGACATAGACATTATTTTCTTAGATCTTATTATGACTTGTTGCATTAGTTTTGATCTTGCGTGACATGGATATGAGACATCGTGAACTGTGACGTGAGATTACATTGGGTGGGAAGAGATTTACCATACAAAAGGCTGAATATATATATAATACTTTAATGGATGTGCTTTAGACTCTGACACAGAGCTTTGGAACCGTACTGGCCCTTCGAGAAATTACTGCTATGGGTTTCTCCGACACCGATCATGTAGTAGTCTCAGCCCGAGTATGACTAAAACTCTCACTTGCATATCACTTAGCTGGTTATTTATTTACCTTATTGTTTCATTTATTGCTGCACTGCATTTATTTTGGCATGAGTTATCTTGTACCTTGCTATGTCCCCTGAGGACCTGGATCTGGATTATGTCCCCAGGATTAGCAGAGGATATCTATCCTGAGGTGTACGGAACAGGAGCACTTCTCGGAGCAGTACCAGAACCTGAGGACGAGGTGATCGCTGAGGATTTTTCCTGAACATCTGCTTCTTCTATACTCAGTTTTAATGGCAATTAAACTCTTTTATTTCTTGCTTAAGTGAACAATTGTAACAGACTTAATATCGAGTTGTTCTCCGATTTTATTTACTTGCGACTGGATAATGTTTATTTTCTTTTGTTGATATTGCTGTATTTATTCTGTGGATGAGATTACTAAACCTTGATTGTTGTAATACAACTTAAGTATGCCCCGATGGATCCATTAAATTGGGTTTGTCCGTCGGTGTGTGCTGCTGGCCATTGTCACGTGTCTAGTCCCTCGATATTTTGGGACTGGGGCGTGACAACTTTGGATCGTTCTTGGCAACCTGCTAATTGTTAGGTATAGTAATACTATCCAAAGATGGTCAATGAATGCTCCATGAGAAAAAAAAATGTTATTATATGAAACAAACTGAGCAAGGTCCTAACAATATCTATCAGGAGAATTTTTTGCATTGCTGCGAGTGGTACTCCGTACTGATAATGGTGTGAGTAGAAAAATGATATCACCTGAAGGAGAATCTGGTGGTGGTGGTGGTGGTGGTGTCTCAGGAGTTGAGACGGACGCAGGCAAGGGACTTGGCACTGGCACTATAGGTACTGGTCCTGCAGTTTGCTTTCCTTTCCTGTTGTAGGTAAGTAACTCCCCCTGAACCGTGGGCCTAACACCTCTCATCGCCTCCCTCTGTTCCTCTTCACTTTCCTGCTCCTCAAATGTTCCTCCATGTCATACTCCTAAATCGGTCACCACACTCTCACCAATCTACCTCTCTCATCTCATACTCTCAGTATCAGGTGAGTTGCTCATAATTGAGGTTCCCTCCTGACGGTAGTATGGCTCAAACTCTCTGAAGTGAATATCCATGCTCACAAACTTCTTCTCTACTGGGCTCCAGCACACGTACCCCTTCTGAGTCGTCGAATAGCCCACGAATACACACTTGACTGCTCTGGGGTCAAGTTTCCCAACAGACGGTCTGTTGTCCTTCACAAAACATACGCAGTCAAACACCTTTAGTGGGAGTATCCCAATTTTATTTTCTTACAATATCTCACATGGAGAATTCTATCCCATTACCTTCGAAGGCATCATGTTGATCAATCGAGCTGCTGTCAACACTGCATGCCCCCACAGACTTGTGAGACATTCATGGCGATCATCATGCTCCTTGTCACCTCCAGAAGGTCTGTTTTTCCTTTCTGCCACTCCATTCTGTGCATGTGTGTATGCACATGTGGTCTGATGCTGTATCCCTTGAGCTGACAAGTATTCCTCAAGTGCTTTGTTGGTATACTCTATTCCATTTTCAGACCTTAGTACCTTCACCACTGCTCTGTACTGAGTCTGGACATGTTTACGAAAGTCCCGGAAACAGGCAAAGACCTCACTCTTATTCTTCATCAAATATGGCCAGATAACACGAGAGGAACAATCAATAAAAGAGACGAAATACTTGTAACCATTCATAGTAGTTGTGGCGCACGACCCCCAGATATCAGAATGTATAATATCAAAAATAGAAGAGCTCCTATGGCGCATACCAACATATGAGCTCCTAGTAAGTTTGCCTAAATCACATACATCACATACTAGTTTATCCTTATTTGCCTTCTCATAAATAGATGGATACAACCTACTCAAAATACCAATAGAGGAGTGTCACAACCGCCTGTGATGGAGTATCAGTGTATCCTCGGCACTCATCTTTGGTCCTCACATTCCTGCCCTTTCTGCCATAAACACCAATGCCGAATCCAGTCCTTCCCGATCTAGGTATCACAGTCCATCATGCCAAGTGCCAGTCCCAAGTCTTCGTCCCGTCTCCTTCTCCTTCTCCTGGAAGATCACCTTAGGAATATCAAAAGAGACAATGCATTTTAGTTGGAGGATTATAGAACTAATGGACAAAAAACTGACTGAAAAATGAGCATGTAAAACATTGGATAATCTTATTGATCCTGTACAATCGACAGTACCCTTACCGACCACTGGCTGAAAAGTACCATCGGTTGTTTGAATGTTGTCTGCAGATGCTAGGTGATTGTAGGAAAAGAACTCACTAGCATTCCCTGTCACGTGTCGAGTGGCACCCGAATCGACAATCCAGTCCGACGATCTAATGGAAGACATAGATGCAAGGGTGAGTGAGTCATCAGTATCTTCCAATGGATGAACATACATGGTAGCGTTGCCTCTGGCGAAGACTGAGGTTGATGCCTCCTCAGTCCCACTCCTCCTGTCTCCATCGCTTGACGCTCTCTGCTTTCTCCTGAGTACTTCCAGCATGCCCAGTAGTGTCTGATCCTCCTCAGTATAAGCGCCATTAGCTCCCTCCTCGACTTCTGCTACCAGCATGTTCGCCCCATAATCTCCTCGACCACCCCGTCGACCCCCATGACCATGGCCACGTCCTCCAAACTGTCCACGTTCGCCACATGAATCTCCCTCTTTGGGTGGTTTGGTGCAAGCATACCTCAGATGGCCCACCTCTCCGTAGTTGTAAACTGTCGGGGGTCTCCCTTAGGTTCTGTGCCGCCAGAATTGGCAACCGCCAGTGCTGTCTTCACTTCAGGAGGACCACTTGTCCCTGCATATAGCTTGATACGAGTCTCCTCTTGGATCATGGCCGAGCATAGCCTCCTCAAGTGTAGGAATCTTCAGTTGGGCTAGAAGCAGTGTTGTCCTCTGAGCAAACACTGCGGCCAGCCCCTTAAGAAACTTCTTCGTCCTCTCCTGCAGACATACTTGTCTCTCCTTACAAATCGGGTCCTCGCAGCTCTTCCGATATGAGAAGTGATCATCATCCAACCACAGACGCTCCAACTCCGTGGCATACTCCTGTACCGTCTTCTCTTCCTGTACGGTGTCGTCGACCTTCCCCTTGATCTAGAAAACCCTCAAGTTATTTCCCACACCATCGTAGGTTCTCCTCAAATAAAGAATGATCCTAAGAACACTGATGAAGGTACCTCTCAGTAGCTGCATCCCTGCTAAATAATCGCCAACCAAAATCATGCCATCCACATAAAGTAAAAGAACTCGCCCATGCGGTGACGACTGCACAAATAAAGTATGATCCTAAGAACACTGCTGAAAACTTGCCTCACATATAGCACTCCGAAAACACTCAAACCAAGCTCGCGGAGCTTGCTTGAGACCATAAATAGCACGACGAAGGTGACAAACATATCTCGGCGGAGTAGAAAGTCCTGGAGGCGGCTCCATATAGACAACCATGGATAAAGAACCATGAAAAAAGGCATTATTTACATCCATCTGATAGAGTGGCCATTGACGAGTAGCAGCAATAGCTAGTAATGTACGAAATGTGGTCATCTGAGCAACAGGTGCAAATCTCATCATAGTCAATTCCATACTCCTGTGTAGAACCTCGGACAACAAGGCGAGCCTTCTGTTGCTCAATGGATCCATCAGGTCGATACTTGACCTTGAAGATCCACTTGCAACTAACAGGCTGGACCCCGTTTGGTAGTGGAACAACATCCCAATTACATGTTTGCTGAAATGCTCGAAACTCCTCTGCCATGGCCTCCTGCCACTCAGGGTACTGAACAACCTCTTGATAAGAAGCGGGCTCTCGTGTAGTATGAATAGTAGCATCAAAAAAATAAAACTGTGGAGAATATGAGACTAATGTAGCAAAACCAAACTTGTTTGGTAGACCGGAACAATCGGGAGTAAAACGAGCAGGAGGTCGATGAGTACGTTGTAACTGACGGAGAGGTTGTGGTGGAGACAAATGGTGGAGATGATGTAGTAGATGCTGGTGGAATATGTGGAGAATCCTCGGGAGGCAGCGATGGAGGCATCGTAGAATGAGTTGTACCAAGAGAGGGAAGCAAAGGAGTAGGATCAATGAAAACACTTGATGACAGAGCTGGAGGGTACAAAAAATGGACATCCGATTGTGGAAAAGTAAAATAAGGAGAGTCATCTAGAAAGATGACATGACGAGATATACGAAGACGACATACCAAGGGATTATGACAACGATATCCCTTATGCTCGGAACTAAACCGAGTAAGACACACTTGGCTGATCGGGCTATTAATTTGGTGCGTTCTGTCTCAGGAAGAACAAAACAAGTACACCCAAAAGTACGAAGCATAATGTAATCAGGAGGACATAAAAAAAGACTCATGAGGTGTTCGACCAGACAAAACAGGTGTGATATTGATAAGATTGACAGAAGTAAGAATGGCCTATACCAAGAACGTTTGTGGAACAGAATAAGATAACAAGAAAGTACGAGCAGTCTCAAGAATATGACGATGTTTGCGCTCGGCTATCCTATTTTGTTCATAAGTGTAAGGATATGACTGCTGAAAAACGGTGTCATGAGATTGCAAGATAGATCTCATGGTAGTGGAGAGATACGAGCATAATCAGAATGAAAAATTTTAATCCTAGCATTGAATTGAGTATGAATCATAGTAGTAAACGTCCTATAAATGGTAGAAAGATCGGAACGGTGACGCATGAGATAGACCCAAGTATAACGAGTATAATCATCAAGAAAGCTAACATAGTAAAGAAAACCTGCCATAGATAGGATACGAGCAGGCCCCTATATGTCAGAGTGGACAAATTCAAAAGTGCTAGTAGATTTTGATAAACTCTTAAAAAAATGTAGGACTGTGTTTTGGCAACTTACAGTCCGTACATGTGGATAGAGAAGAGAAAGAACCACGTCCAAGAGCTCCACTATGAAATAAAGTCTTTAGACGAGGTTCTGAAATATGACCTAAGTATTTGTGCCACAAGTCAGCAGCAAACATGACGAGAGCAGCATAACTAGAACTCAAAGGTTGAGTTGATGGAAGATGAAGAAACTCTAAGTGATACAACCGCCTCTTCCTACAAGCACGACCAATCGTTTGGCCCGTATGAGGATCCTTCACAGAGCATGTGAGGGAATCAAAAGAAATAATAAATCCACTCTCACAAAGGCTACTAACTGATATGAGGTGCAAAGTAAGATGGGAAACATGCAAAACAAAATAAAGACTCAAAGTGTCGGATATAATGAAGTCAGATTGAATGATGACCAACTGAGAACCATCAGTTGTGTGTAAAGAGGGAAAGTGATCAGGTAAAGGTGTAATACTAGATAAGAGACTAAGGTCATAAGTCATATGATGAGAAGCACCAAAGTCCAATATCCATGAAGTAGACGTACAAGTAAAGGTTGATGCAGAGGAGCCAGCAAAAACATGCTGACGCTGGAGCCGAAGCTGAACCTGGAGCTCTAACTGAGTAAGACGGTGCTGAACATCTGCTGATGATGTCTGTGTACTATCAAGAATGTCAGCCTGAGGTACTGGAGAGTGAGTCGAGGAAGAATCATGTCTTTATCCTCTTGAAAAATTATGTCCTTAAATGTGGATGAAGCATAAAACAATTATCCACTGTATGACCGGGCTTATGGCAGTTAGAACAAATCATACCAAAGCGCTGACAAGCATAGCAGGTGATAGCATACTGACCATGCTTCCTGCAATAGGTACATAGAGGACGCATCTCTTTTCTTATGATTAACAAGGTATTACTTAGAGAAATAAGACAATGAAGTCAGGAACAGAAACCTGTTTATTAGGAGTTAGGCACATGGACTTGAGCTTTGAAAAGCCATTAACCATTGGAGGGGTCGAGTTGCAATAATACTTTGTTGAGAGGCTTTTAAGAAGAAACTTTATCTTAAAAGGAAAGAAAGATTCCTTTCCTTCCCTTTCCTCTTCTAAATACACAGCAGATGTTGTGACCCTTCTTTCTTCCTCTTCGTCTTGTTCTACTAACAGAATACTTGGTCGGGAATAGGTCAAAAAGAAGCTTTGGTGATGGCACTGATAGGCGGCCTGCGGTGGAAACCGGTGTTGGGCTCAGAGTGATGCGGTAGGAACACGGCTTTGTAGAATGCCGAATCTGTGGGAACGCGGGTGCCGCATACACTCGGTGGTCGTTAGATCCGACGAAAGGAGGGGTCTGATTATCTGAAATTCTTGGCTCTAATACCATGAAACACATCAACAATATTGATTTTATTATTGGATTCTATAAAAAGTCGTACAACTATGAATATATATAGAGAGAAGGTATCCATATCCGGATAGGAGTAAGAAATGAGATATCCTGATAGGATTATGAGAGGAGATATCCGGATGGAAGTAGGAGAGGAGATATGTATCCACATAGGAAAAATAATCTAATCCTAAATCTAATTATTTTTAACATAGGCTTAGCTATCAAAGATCTTTTCCATGAAAGATTTAGGAGGGACGTCCTACATTCTTAGGATAAAGATCTACAGAAATAAATAAAAGAGAATGTTAGGACTTTCTCAATTAACATGCATAGAGAGTGCTAAAGAGGTTTAGCATAGAGGAGTCCAAAAAAGAATTCTTACCAATGTGCCATGGTTTTACTCTTTTTAAGGCGATGAAAAAAATATTCGTAAGTGCTAAAGAGGTTTAGTAGAGGAATTCAAGAAAGGATTCTCACCAATGTGCCATGGTGTTACTCTCTAAGACGATGAAATTTTTTCTTAATTGAGAAGAACTGAGGATATTTTCCTAGTTTATGGAGGATCGAAATTAAAACTAGAGTACTTCAAGAATTCTAGTTTCCAATCCGATAAAGATAATAACAAGTCTAATTCGGAGTGTGTTTACCTTGAATTGTGGAGTGGTGAGCCAGAAGAGTTTTAAGTAGGACTTTACTACAGAGACCGAATATATTGTTGCTTCTAAGTTCGCTGAGGAGGACATTTTGATGAAGAAGTATATAACTGAACTTGGGGTAGTGTCTAACATAAAAGATCCAGTTGTGTTGTATTATGACAACAATTGGACTATTGCACAAACTAAGAAATCTCGGTCTCATCAGAAATCCAAACATATATTGCAATGTTATTATTTTATCCATGAGATCATTGGTCGCAAGGATATTACAATTGAAAGAATTCTGACATATAACAATATAAAAGACCCCTTAACGAAGGCTCTAACACAAAATGTGTTTAAGAAATACTTGGCCAATAATGGTATGAGATACAAGATTGAAAGTAGCAAAAGTTGGAGATTAATAGTGATATGCCCAAGGAGCCAATTTGAAACGTGTTTCAGTTGTACAAATATCAATAGATGTAACAAACATTTTGATTTGGAAGGAGTTGGAAGCTTAGCCCTAGGTTTATTGTTCAGATAGTTGAACGAGTTCATTGAACACTAAGGAATCCCTAATGGATCATGTATGCTAATGTCAATAGGGATGCCTTTCATGTCAGTGGTGCAAGTACCTTATGGGTGTGTACCCACACTTTGACTATGTATCTTTAGGGACCAAAGGGTTACAATGGTCATAAATTGGATATGGAGAATCACTCATGAAGATAGTATATGACCAATAAGATATGTGTCACTCCTATCATATAACGAGGAGAGTATCATCTTATTAGCCTGGTATATTTTACTATAAAAATCCTTGTACATAGTGAATGTGTAAGTAGAGAAGTCCTATTTGGTTCAAATGAGTGTTGAGCATACAATATCAAGGCACATAGTTACTACGAAAAATATGTCTTATTATAATATCTCCGTCATAAGCCTAGTCTGGACGTAGTCTGACAGAAATATTGAATTATACAGTAACTGAGCATGGATAGTTTCTTGACTGAATGTTGGTAATATCCTCACACCATATGTTGGCCATGACACACTACTAGGCGTCAATCTTACACACTACTAGGTGTCAATCTTAGCCAGCAACAGAAGTTCCAAAGAAAATGTTCCAAGCACAAACCAACCGATCGCATATCGGACCGAATTACTGAACCAACTGTAAGTCGGTTCATGTTAGGATCTAGATGATCCTATTCGTCATCTTGGTGTTGATCCTAATGGGTCCCATACACAAGAGTTGGTTAGTCATTTAGAGCATGCTCAGGTTTCTATTGGGTCCATTGGTGGTTGACCCATGAGCAAATGATCTAGGTCAACCATATTGACTCATGCTAGCACACGAGTCAATTACATATTGACTATGTCAACTCCTAATTTATTTTATATATATATATATATATATATATATATATATATATATATAGAGAGAGAGAGAGAGAGAGAGGCAAAATTAGATTACATCTAGAGTATACTAGAATTATCTAGAAGAATCTACGAGATTCTAAGGATTGACATGGAATAAGGATTCCTAATTAAACCAAAATTAGGAGACCTACTAATTGTCAAGTATACCCCTTGCCAAAACCTATAAACATAGGTGCAAGGGTTTGTTGAAATCATAATTTGCAAAATCGTGCAAAGCCTTAACAAGAAAAATTATAGATCCCTCTCCTCATACTTCTCAACTTGCTCTCGGCCAGATTTGTCATACCAGATATGACCCGATAACCGGTCTTCAAGTAGAAAATGCAGCAGCAAAAAGAGTTGTGCTTCGGAGCCGTTTCGTACAGGACCTTCAAGGATCATTTTGGTTGCTGATTTCGGTGTACACAAAGAGTTCGTGACTTTGAACGTATGGATACCATTATAGACCAAACACATGTGAGGTTAAGACACCGTCAAAGGTATAACGTTAAACCCTAAAGTAAGATTCGATATTCTACTTCTAGCATTTATATGATATTTAATCATTGGTGTATGACATGCTCTTAACAGTCAAGTTGAGATCATATCAATTCATGAGACGAATTGATATAGTAAGAATTACATTTAAGTTGAAGATCGATCGTGCCTCATACGATAAGCACGATAATCAAGATGTGGATAGATTAAATAAATCATGAACTTAGATCGATCCTAAGATGATTCGAAGTAAATGACTGGTACTTATGCAAAGGGGTTTGCATGCGAAAGATCTGGGCATCGACTGCATGACAAAGACACGAAGGGGGGTCGTGATGTGTGACCTAGCGTAGCATATCGAATTTTTTTAAATATGGCTTCCGCCACCGATACGTACCATTAATTTGCAGAAGGATACTAAGTTTGAGAAGGTTCATCAGATGACAATAGAGCAAATATTCTCACGAAGATTTTACCGAAGGTGACATTTGAGTTCTATAGGGAGATCACTGAAATAGTGAGCTCCTCCATCTAATCGAGAAGGGGGAGATATGTTGAGGCAGGTTCCCTTCTTATCTGGAGAATGTCCGGAGAGAAATGAGTGTCTAAGGTCTGGAGAAGCTCGAGGAAGTGGAAGGCAATGAAAGGGGCTCAAACTTGGAGCAAAAAAAAGAAGTCAATTTGGCAATCAAAATTCCGATTGGGACTGACCGAAATTTCGGTTTTTCCAACAGTTTTGTACGTACTTTTCAGTCCTCACTCGGAATTTCGGTTGGCCGGATCGGGATTCCTATTTATGGTTCGGCATTTTTTGCGCGAGGGCCACATTTGTTTGGCCAATTCTTATATCTGAATTGTTTCAAACATAGAAGATATAAGGGATGCTTATATAAGAGTTTCTTAAGCCAATTCGAGACAGTAGAACAATAATACAAAAATTGCAACTTTCAAGAGAAGGAGAGATCGACGAAGACTCGTGAGAGAGATTCGAGGATAGATCAATCGTAGTGTTCTATGGGATCTCAAGTTAGTAAGTTGTATTTATTCTTTTTATTCCATATTCTCCATCTATGAGTAGTTGTAGTAATTCGTAATCGAATTCACGAGGAAAGTTTGGTTGAAGTGGTGTAATCTTCTATATCCATTAGTGCAGGCTTTTCAGGATTAGACTCTAGATTGTCCGGTCATTTTCTTCCGATTTGGCTTTCCACTTAAAAATCTTTGTATTTGTGATTGTGCGCTTGTCATTGTGTAATTGTGTGTTTGTACTTTGTAGGTTCTTTAGTTCTTTACTCCTCACGGAATGCTTTCAGTCGGAAACGATTTTAATCTGTTTCGTTCCGCTCTCCATTCCTAACAAACCTAAAGTAATTTAAAAAATATGCTAAATAATGACTAACCGACAATGGATTTATGAAGTCATTAAACTAATTCATGAATTTAGTGTCTACTGAAAATTACTCTTACGAGTGGTTTTGGATTGACTTCCTTCTAGTGGAATATCTAATGTGGCATGAGGGAGAAAGAGAAAGGGGAGAAGGGAGGAGCTTAGGATGTTAAATATGGTTCCCTGATTTTTTTTAATAAGGCCAGCCATTAATGACCGTCTGTGTTGGGGGTTAGTAGCACGAAGACCCCCTCCCAATTGATTTTCCTCGAAACCCAGCCCCACTCCTCTCCCTGAATAAATTTTGTCGCAGTATATGAGGTTGTGGTCTGAGATTATTATGTACATAGCAAGGTTCAAAGTATCGGTATCGGAATCGGTATCGGACCATTCCTATGAGTATCGGGATCGACGGTATCGGTAGTATCGGCGGTTTCGGATCGGAGTATCGGATTTTTTGGTATCGGAAAGCAAACAACTATTAGTAAATTATTAACATTTTAGAGAATATATTTTATACATTTATGCATAATTTAAAGTATTTTCAGTATTGTTTCTTAGTATTTTTGATATTGAATGAAATAATAGTCATCCTTGTCGATTGATTTATATGCGATAGATAAGTTTTCCTCTTTTATATGTTTTTACAACCTTACTATGCTTTTACATCATTTCTAACTGGTCTTTTTAATTCAAATTTTTTTGCCGAATTGACTGGAAAATGGACCTCTAATGTCGGTATCGGTCAGTATCGGGTATCGGTCGGTATCGGATCGGGACATGCCAAACTATATCGGTATCGGCCAATACTTTAAACTATGGTACATAGGTGAAGGTACAATAAAAGGAAGAGAACTTGAGTAATTCAACTCAATCCTATTTATATACTCAATAGAAGAGGAGGGGGGGGGGGGGGGGGGGGAAGTGTTGTCAGACATCAGTTGTCAATGATCAGGAAAAAGAGTAGTCAGAAATGAAACGTCAACCTCCAAGTTCATTACATTCTATTTGCTTGTATATTTTTTTATATACACACTTCATATTAGAAACTTTCACCACATATTTTGGTAAAAATCTAATAGAGGATCTCTTTGAAAGTATTCAATGACTCCTGTACTCTTAGACATGTTCACAATATTTGATTATATCGCTAATGGGAACGAATCTACTCAAGATCTTTCTGGATGCATCATCTGGAACTGATTATGCAACAAAAATAGAATATAGATTAATGTAAATAGAGAGAAAAAAATGAACATATTAAAAAACTGACCTCTGGCCGTTTTTTTCTTGTTGCCACATGTAATGCTGTGTTCCCAGCTCTGTCTGGTAGCATGACTATAGCTGGATCTGCTTCCACAAGGGCTTTAACAACTTCACAATTCTTCCCCTTCACTGCCATGTGCAAAGCAGTTTGCCCTTTCTTGTCAGTCCTTCGAGCAAGATGTTGATCCTTACCAAGCAATACTTCTACAATTTCCAGATGTCCTTGCCGAGCGGCAAAGTGCAGAGCATTTTTTCCATTTGATCTAGACAGCTCAGTTAAGCTAGCATCTTGATCGAGAAACAGTTTGACTACTGCTGTGTGTCCCTTTGTGGCAGCCGATATGAGGGGAGTTATATTAGAAGGCCCAACTGAATTCAGAAGCGTTGGATCATGGATTAAAAGTACCTGAACGATTGCTGCATACAAAAGAACAGCTAATGGATACATCAAACTGGTACTATTTTTAGATCACAGTAAATTTTACTCTTAGAAATATAGTTTAAGTTGAAAGATTATAGAACATAATGATAATCTTTGTAGAATATTTTGGAGTACTATTTTTATTATAATCTCTTGGCTATATATATATATATATATATATATATATATATATATATATATATATCCTTACAACCATCCATCTTACATAAAATCCCCTAATACATTCTAATATACCAACACTCTTTCTCAAGATGGGAAAAGATATTCAGTAAACCCATCTTGTCACATCCTCTAATCATATCTACAGAGCTAAGTCCCTTGGTCAGACTGTCTGCTACATGATCCTTGATTGGAATGTGACCTAGCTCCAGTAGTCCACTGTCAAACTTCTCCTTGATGAAGAACCTATCGATCTCGATGTGTTTGGTCATGTCATGTTGTACTGGATTGTTGGCGATACTGATGGTTGACTGGTTGTCACACCACAGCTTCATCGTGGCTCCTTGATCCAGCTTTAGCTCCACTATCATGCTCTTCAGCA
This sequence comes from Iris macrosiphon, assembly GCA_036927795.1. Classification (NCBI taxonomy): domain Eukaryota; kingdom Viridiplantae; phylum Streptophyta; class Magnoliopsida; order Asparagales; family Iridaceae; genus Iris; species Iris macrosiphon. Next base: position 126,247,293 of record JAYESA010000013.1, read on the forward strand.
ATAGCAGCTCTGCATCTCCCAAGGCCATAGCTTTGTACTTTGTTTCAGCTGTCGATCTGGCCACCACTGACTACTTCTTACTCCTCCAAGAGGCCAAGTTGTTTCTTACAAATATGCAATAGCCCGAGGTAGACCTCCTGTCATCAGCACAGCTAGCCCAGTTAGAGTCACAGTAGCCCTCGATGCTCACGTGATAATTCTTCCAGAATATCAGCCCCTTTTCCGGGGGCAACCTTCAAGTATCTAAGAATCTGGTACACTGCGTCCATATGACCCTTCCTTGGGTCATGCATGTAGCGGCTCACCACACTAGCAGATATCAGGACGTGTGTGGCTCAAATAAATTAACTTGCCCACCAGTCTCTGGTATCTGTTCCGGTCAACTGGTTCTCCAGCCTCAGCACCCAGCTTGAACCTCTGATTGATCGGCGTCGCTGCAGGTTTGTATCCCAACATCCCTGTCTCTGTGATGAGAAGGTCCCACGCATACTTTCTCTAAGAAAGAACAATCCCCTCTACTTCTCGAGCAATCTCAATCCCAAGGAAGTACCGAAGAAGGCCATGGTCCTTCACCTCGAACTCCTTGCCAAGGTTTTCTTTGAGTCGGGCAATCTCCTGCTCATCATCTCCTGTGATAATCATATCGTCCACATATACCGCAAGCATGGTGATGTGGCCTCCACCCCGACGAAAAAACACAGTGTGATCAGCGTTGATCTGTCGATATCATATCCCTATCATCGCTCTCCTGAATCTGTCAAACCATGCTCGAGGAGACTGCTTCAGTCCATAGAGGGACTTCTTCAACCTGCAGACATTGTCCATTATCTTATCAGTGCAGAATCCTGGTGGTATCTCCATGTACACCTCCTCCACAAGATCCCTATAAAGAAACGCATTCTTCACATCCAGTTAGTGTAGCTTCCATCCACCATTCGCTGCCAAAGAAATCAGGGTCCTGACGGTGCAAAAGTCTCGTCGTAGTCAATGCCGTAAGCCTGACTGTATCATTTTGCCACTAGTCGAGCCTTGTAGCGCTCAACCTGTCCATCTGGGTTGTGCTTCACAGTAAAAACCCACTTGCATCCGACTACCCTCTTTCCCTCTGCCAGTTTTACCAGTTCCCAAGTGTGGTTCTTCTCAAGAGCCCCTAACTCCTCGTGCATCGCCGCTTTTCACTTTGGATCGTTCTTGGCAACCTGCCAATTGTTAGGTACAGTAATACTATCCAAAAACGCAATGAATTTTCCATGAGAAGAAGATATGTTATCATATGAAACAAACTGAACAAGGTCCCAACCATATCTATCAGGAAGATTTTTCGCATTGGTGCGAGTGGTCCTCCGTACTGATAATGGTGTGGGAGGGTAGGAAGAATGATATCACCTGAAGAAAAATCTGGTGGTGATGGTGTAGGTGTCTCAGGAGTCAAGACGGACGCAAACAAAGGACTTGGCACTAGCACTATAGGTACTGGTCCTGCAGTTTGCTTCCATTTTTTGCTGTAGGTAAGTAACCCCCCCCTGAACCGTGGGCCTAACACCTCTCATCTCCTCCACCTGTTCCTCTTCACTCTCCTCCTCAACCGTTCCTCCATGCCATACTCCTAAATCGGTCACCAAACTCTCACCAATCTCCCTCTCTCGGCTCATACTCTCAGTGTCAAGTGAGTTGCCCATGGATGAGGTTCCCTCATGACGGTAGTATGGCTCAAGCTCCCTGAAGTGAACATCCATGCTCACAAACCTCTTCTTCTCTACTGGGCTCCAGCACACGTACCCCTTCTGAGTCATCGAATAGCCCACGAAGACACACTTGACTGCTCTAGGGTCAAGTTTCCCAACAGACGTTCTGTTGTCCTTCACAAAACATACGCAGCCAAACACCTTCTGCGGGAGTATTCCACTATTATTTTCTTGCAATATCTCACATAGAGACTTCCATCCCAGTACTTTCTAGGGCATCTTGTTGATTAGTTGAGCTGTTGTCAACACTGCATGTCCCCACAGACTCTATGAGACATTCATGGTGATCATCATGCTCCTTGCCACCTCCAGAAGGTGTCTGTTTTTTCTTTCTGCCATTCCAATCTGTGCTGGTGTGTATGCACTGGTGGTCTGATGCTATATCCCTTGGGCAGACAGATATTCCTCAAGTACTTTGTTGGTATACTATATCCCATTGTCAGACTTCAGTACCTTCACCACTGCTCTGTACTGAGTCTGGACATGTTTATGAAAGTCCTGAAAACAAACAAAGACATCACTTTTATTCTTCATTAAATACAACCAGGTGACACGAGAGGAACAATCAATAAAAGAAACGAAATACTTGTAACCATTCATAGTAGTTGTGGCGCACGGCCCCCAAACATCAAAATGTATAATATCAAAAATAGAAGAGCTCATATGGCCCGTACTAACATATGAGCTCCTAGTAAGTTTGCCTAAATCACATGCATCACATACTAGTTTCTCCTTATTTGCTTTCTCATAAATAGATGGATACAACCTACTCAAAATATCAAAAGAGGAGTGCCCCAACCGCCTGTGGTGGAGTATCAGTGTATCATCGACACTCATCTTCGGTCCTCTCATTCATGCCCTCTCTGCCACAGAAGACACCAATGCCGAATCTAGCCCTTCCCGATCCAGGTACAACAGTCCATCATGCCAAGTGTCAGTCCTAGTCTTTGTCCCGTCTCCTTCTCCTAGAAGATCACCTTAGGAATATCAAAAGAGAATACATTTTAGTTGGAGGATTATAGAACTAATGGACAAAAGACTGACTGGAAAAGGAGCATGCAAAACATTGAATAATTTTACTGAACATGTACAATCGATAGTACCCTTACCGACCACTGGCTGAAAAGTACCATCGACTGTTTGAATAATGTCCGCTGATGCTAGGTGAGTGTAGAAAAAGAAGTCACTAGCATTTCCTGTCACGTATCGAGACGCATCCGAATTGACAATCCAGTCCAACGATCTAAGGAAAGACATAGATGCAAGGGCGAGTGAGTCGTCAGTACCTTCCGATGGATGGGCATACATGGCAGCGTTGCCTCTGGTGAACACTGAGGTGAACGCCTCCTCAGTCCCACTCCTCTTGTCTCCATCGCTTGACGCTTTCTGCTTTCTCCTGAGTACCTCCAGCATGTCCAGCAGTGCCTGATCCTCCTCAGTATAGGCGGCATAAGTTTCTTTCTCGCCTTCTACTACCAGCAGGTTCGTCCGATAACCTCCTCGACCACCTCGTCGACCCACACGACCACGGCTACGTCCTCTAAACGGTCCACGTCCACCACCTGAATCTCCCTCCTTGGGTGGTTTGGTGCAAGCATAGTTTAGATGGCCCACTTTTCCGCAGTTGTAGCACTGCCGGGGGTCTTCCTAAGGTCCTGTGCCGCCTGAATTAGCAACCGTCAGTGCTAACTTCACTTCAGGAGGACCACATGTCCCTACCTGCAACTTGATGCGAGTCTCCTCCAGGATCATGGCCGAGATAGCCTCATCAAGTGTAGGAATCTTCGGTTGGACTAGAAGTAGTGTTGTCCTGTGAGCAAATAATGCGGCCAGCCCCTTAAGAAACTTCATCGTGCTCCTGCAGACATACATGTCTCTCCTTACATTTCGGGTCCTCGAAGCTCGTCCGATCTGAGGAGTGATCGTAATCCAACCACAGACGCTCCAACTCCGTGGCATACTCCTGCACCGTCTTCTCTTCCTTTACGGTGTCGTCGATCTCCCTCTTGATTTGGAAAACCCTCAAGTTATTCCCCACAGCATCGTAGGTCCTCCTCAACTTCTCCCACACGTCTTTTACCATCTCAAGGCCATCCACTGTGGCGGCGATCGACTGGACTAAAGAATTGAGGAGCCAAATGTATATCACCATATGAGTGGACTTCCACTCGTCGCGTCCTGCCGAGCCCTCATCCGGCTCTGTCTTCTCTCCTGACAAAAAATCCTCCAGGTTCTTCCCTGCGAGGGTTCTCCTCACCCGTCATGACAAACTCAGGTAGGTGGCCGGTCCATCAAGCTTCAGATCGATGGAGGAAAGCTCCAACTTCACCGGTATTCGTGTCGCGCTCTAATCAGCCGACAGTTTCATCAGCGTCATCAACGTTGCGACATCCGCAGGGTCCAACTTCTTGATGATCTCCTCTATCGATCCTCCTCTTCCCCGATCACCTCACACCCGTCCTACGATTCACGTTCGTCCTCTTCGTCCTCTCCTAGACCCGATCATACCTCTCCCCTATCGGATCTAGGCCTTCGATGTCAACGTCTGGAATGACCCGCAGAAGACGCCGGGAACCGCGACATAAGGCTCATGCGGGCTCCGCAGGAGTCGCAGCTTCGCGGTGGTAGAGGAAGTGCGGTGGCGGTGGCGGCGAGGGTTTGGCAGCTAAGATTTGTGGCGGCTAGGATTTGTGATCTGATAGCATGTCGAATATTTTGGTATACTATTTTTATTATAATCTCTTAGCTATATATATATATATATATATATATATATATATATATCTTACATAAAATCCCTTAATACATTCTAATATATCAACAATCTTCATATTGTTCTTCACAAGTTTGCAAGGACATTAGCTGAGTTACAAAATATTAAAACTGAACTTCATCTCTAGTAGTACATAAGAGAAATCAAATTAGAATGGAACTAATTTCGAAGAGAAACTAAAGAAAATTATCAGGTTTATATGAGAACAAGAACAGTAACAAAAGTGGTCTTTGTCGCAAGTCTTTTAGAGAGGCGTCGGAACAAGGTTCGGACTATCGGTATCGGACCCTTCCTACAAGTATTGGGATCGGCGGTTAAAGATCGGAGTATCGAATTGGTTGGTATCACAAAGCAACTAATTATTAATAAATTATTAAAAATTTAAAAAAAAAATTATAGATGTTGGCATAATTTGAAGTATTTTCTGCATTGTTTGTTAGTAGTTTTGAATGGAATGAAATAATAGTCACCCTTGTTCATGGGCTTATCTAGGATATATAAGTTTTTTTCATTTACATGTTTTTACAACCTAACTATATTTTTAAACCCTTGCTGATTGATATTTTTCGTTCAATTATTTTTGCTGGATTGACTGAGAAAGAGCTCGGTAACGGTCGGTATCGGATCATGACATGCCAAACCGTGTCGGCATTGGCTATATCGTATCGGTATTGACCGATACTGCAAATTATGCGTCAGAATAAAAGAAATGACAATTAACAGTGACGGAGATCACACCCTCAAGTGCAAGAATTTAATAAGAGAGGAATGTACGAACCCTAAAGATAAGGAAAAACTGACTTGGTCATGAGGAAGTGTTATGACAAACTGAAAGAGTAGAAAAGTCAACTATGTGATCTTATAATTATGCATGAAGAATTTCTTGTGCAACTGGCAATTCAAAATGGATAAATTATGTCGTCCAGTATAATTCCTATAATTGATATCTGAACCCTCCAATCATCCTCGAAGATAAATCAAGCATAACTAAACCAAACCTGGGTCGAGAAAGGAAGAAGAAGCCAATAGAACACATTAAGATTTAATTAACAGTTCCAGTAACTTTCACCAAATAAAAGAGAATAAATTTCTTATCACTTTCCAAGGGAACTCTGAATAAATGGCAATTTCTATGTGAAAGAAAAATCAACATATTTGTAGAGTGCAAAATCAGTGTCAGATCATAATTCATATCAGTTTAGAGAAGAGAAACTTTTATGCTAATACTCCACACACAATAAATGTTCTAAAAGAAACGGAATTGGAATAAAATAACTCATATATTGTTTCAATTTTTACAATTAGTTCATTTCCAGTAGTTAGTGCAAGAATTTTTTTGGAGAGAATCAAATCTCCAATTGTTGACTAAAGACAATCAAACCAAGAAATCCCTCAGAAATTCTGGATACCAAACGACTATCAATTTCTAATGGTACCATTTCTTTCTTTACCATATATTATATCACTTAACGGCTATTCAACCGAAACTACATCCTCTGAGATACTGTACTGTGAGTGCAGTTTAGCTGCTACTAGGGTAAGCATCGTCTGATGATGCTACCTGTGCTCGCATTATCCAATATCAAGCTCATCTTAAAGCAAGTAGTGTTCCCATAGTCAAGAAAAGTCTATTTCACCAGATCTTAGATGGTCACAAAATTATTCTTAGTTCGCGCTAATGTCTTGAGATATATCAGTACCGCTGACTTAACTGATATTTCCTATATGTCAGCCTTGTTTGTATGGCTATACCTCATTCATTAGGTACTTCCTTGTTAGGTCTCTCTTTACTTGGCCTTCAAGCTTCAATACTTTCATATATTCTCTTGCACACAAACATATGAGATCAATAAGAAAAATTTATTCTTCACATGTTCTATTGAGTTTAATATGGTATGAGAGAGGTTCTTGTAATTCCGTCCTGTACGTGATGTTGGCAGGTGTTAAGAGGTTAAATATATAATGTTGGATCGTTCCCATCAGCTCAAACTTTTGGGAACATTGGTTAACTAACACCCAATGAAACTATAAAAGGAGCAAGAGGGGTTCAGAAACTTGAAAGATTTGCTGACTCAACATTGACAAAAAAGGTAAATTACTAGTGTCAAGTGGATAAAAACTTTAAACCGAGGAGGCCAAAATTTTCAGATCTGTCACTATAGGATCCACTATATTTGCAACCAACTGAAACAAGTATTTAGTAAGTTTCGTAGTCCAAATGGCAACACTCACCAAGCGGTCTCCAGTGGTTTCATGATTTCACAACAGGTCGGCTAATCTGCACTTAAATACCATCAACTATCAAGTTATTGCAACTAGCTATCATAAATTATTTTGTTGAAAAATCGCCTGGGAGACGCCAAATCTAGGGTTAAATGAAATGAGGAAGGAGACGAGCAAAAGTGTATTTTTACATAAGTTTATGGTAGCAAGTAGCGAAAACTTCACAGTTGATTGTATTTTAGTGCAAATTAACCCAATGGGTTTCAAGTTGCCAAGTACACCATAAGATTGGCAAAGTGGTTTTTAGAATTAACATATTGTCGAGAAAGCTAGTTTTAGAAGGCATTGATCTAGAATTATGGTGCATATCATATGAAAGTTTTTACAATTCTACCAAACTCTGAGAGTTAATGGAGAGGGCCAAATCGGGAATAGAGGACCCTGTCAACAAAGCCAATTTAAGTAGATCTTGCAAATCCCTTTAGATTCTTTTAGGAATTAAGTCTTCTTTTCTGTTTCTTTTTTTGAAAAAAATAATTATCAAATAAATTTGTCCATATCTTTGTTATGTTTTGTTTTGGTATTTGCTTTCCATATTTATAATTAGGACTAATTTAGGGGCTAATTTGCACTTTAATATCCTAAAGTATTCCCTAATTGCAACGTACTATCCTAAACTATTTTAATAGGCAATGTGGACTTCTGTTAGAAATTTAGAATGTCTTAAATCATAATTAAGTCGTTTGGTCCCCACTTCTTTTCAGCTACTCCAAGAGTAAGGACCTGTAAAGTGAGTCCAACGAATGTAACAAAAATTAGTTGAGGGGTATATTGTACTTTTTGTACCCTAAATTATTGAGGGGTATTGTTGTAAACCATGTATCCCGAAATACGATATTTACTAAGATATTACAATGTATTTGTATTTTTATTTTTTATATGATATCGTGGTTCGTAGCTAGCATTGGATTTGGTTTCAGCGAAGTGTTTCGTGGAGTTTAGATCGTATCTAAGATATCGTACGAGAGTTTCCCTCGTGGGATTCGCAAGCAATAAATTAAATCAGATTAACGACCATATGTAACCCTAATCATTTTCGTAGATTTTTAATTATTTTCAACCCACCTATAGAGCACCCTAAACTTGTACAGACCAGGGCCGGCCCTGGCCCAGGGCGGGCAGGGCGACCGCCCAGGGCCCCATGGGCCAGAAGGGTCCAAATTTTTTTTTGTTTAAATATATAAATAATTTTGTACCGAAAATAGAACTAGTATTTACCATGGACCATACTTATTATAAAGTAATTGTTGTGTAGTGGTTATTACATTAGACTTGCACACAAGAGGTTCCTAGTTCAAATCTTGGTTGAGGCATATTTTTTATTTTACTTTTGTTTTATTTTTTTTACATTATGTATGGGGCCTCATTTTGAATGTTTGCCCCGGGCCCCTGTGAGCTCAGGGCCGGCCCTGGTAGAGACCCATGTCACTGCTATAAAATTATTTTAAATAAATTTATATTTAAAGTTATACTTAAAAGTTATATAAAAAACTTTCTAACAAATAACTTATAAATTTTAAATTATACAAAAATAACTTAGTAACAAAAACCAATAAATTTTAATTTGAATTTATTAACATATAACTTATAAGTTATATCATATTGATTATATATAAAATATATATAAATAAAAAAAAAGAAACAAACAAAAATTAAAAATAACGGGCCGGTCCGGTCCGACCGTGAACCCGCCCGGACACAGACCGATTCGGCCAGGTCATGGGTTCGGGCTGGACTGGAGTTGTTTATGGCCGGACCGGCTCTCTCCACTCGGATTGAGCCCAGCCCAGACCGAATCCGGTCAAACCCGGTTGACTCGGACCGCAGGGCGGCCCGGACCGTCCCGATACACACCCTGAAGATAAGCGGCTGCAAAAACCAGCATTTGCAGGTAACCAAAACAGCCCACTATCACAAAAAATACTTTACTAGCTGTTAAAAAAGAAAAACTCCTCACTAACCCGTGTGTCCTTCACTAGCTGCCACATGGAGAGCGTCGTATCCGGACCTATTCTTCCTCCCGACGGCCTCCCTGTCCATACAAGCAATCAGCTCCTGCACCAGCTCGAGAAACCCCTTCTCGGCCGCGACCATCAGCGGCGTCTCGCCGGCCTCGTTGGCCTCGCCCGCCAGTGACGACCTGACTTCCGTGACCTCCGCATCGCAGCACCCGTCGTCGCCGCCGTCGACCTGGTCGGAGACCGCGGAGAGGATGGCCCTCGCGGCCTGCAGGTCTCCGTGGCGCGCGGCGAGGTGGAGGTCGGTGTCGTTGCGGCGGCCGGTGACTTGCTTCACGTACTTTTTCTTCTCCGCTTTCGAGAGGACTAGTGGCGGTGGCGATGGTGTGGAGGGAGAGGGAAGAGGGGAGGTTGGAGTTGAGGGTTTAATTTCCATGGCAATCGAGTAAGTGGGATTAGTGTGTGTTGTGTGTGTGTGTGTGTGTGTGTGTGATTGAGAGAGAGAGAGAGTATGCTGGTGGTGGTGGGTGGGGTGGGGGATGGGATTGGAGAGAGAAAAGAGCAGCGGGTGGTGGAGTACGAAGGAGAAGGAAAGAGGGACGAAAGAGGGTCGCCAAGAAACGTTTGTCACTGGTAGTTACGTTTCACATTTCTCTCTCCTTCACTTCTGTCCATATACTTTACAAGAAACTTCTTCCTATTTGGTCATTTACAATCAACTTCGGTTCTGTTTTTATTTTATTTTATTTTACGGATTTTTTCGATTAAAGTAATAAAATATAATATAATTATAAAAAAAGGAAAAAGTTGGAGGTATTAGCAGACAGGGGGACCACTCGCCAACTGACTTGGCGGGGCGCACTTCTCGAGAGGCCGCTCGCCAAGTGAGTTGGCGGGGTGCTGTCTACGAGAGACCGCTCTGTTTATGTGGTGCAATTCTATTTCCTGATGCATCGAAAAATATGATAAATGTTCAGCTTCTACCATTCTTGGATGATCTGACAAAACCTACTGAGCATGCGTGGGGAGCTGCTACTCTTGCCTTTTTATACGCCAATCTGACAGAATTTGTCAGATCCAATCGCAAGAGTATTTGTGGATGTATTTTACTGATACAGGTATGAATGAAAGACCTTAAAAAGTTAGAGTAATTTTATACGCAAATTTTGTTTGTACTAATGTCATATTTTTGTTTTATAGTTCTGGTCCTATGAGCACTTCTATATTGGTAGGCCTGTTACCAGCATTCTCAGTGATATTGGAGTATTTCCAGTTGCTATGCGCTGACCTACAGACGTAGTGGATTATCAACACTACCAATACAGGACTGTATCACTTTATCGTAGCCAATTTGATACACTGCAGTATCATGAGGTAATTTTTAAATATGCAATAAATATCTTTAAATTATTTAAGTTTTGATCGTAGATAAACATCACATCTAATTGATACAATATCTTTAAATAGGTAAACTGGTTACCGTACTCATGTGAACCTGATGCTCCAGAAATCAAGAGGACATCATATGCATTTACTTTACATAGATGTCATATTATATATGATCGGTTCACCATGTACCATCCGGCAGACCGTGTTCTTCGGCAATTCGGAATGGCCCCAATAATTCCCGATGATCCACCGACAGTCGGTTATGAGACATCAAATACATTACAACGAATCATTGGTCTCGTTGCTGACTGGAATAATCGGTTCGAGAATTATAGTGTGAGGGACATGTCTCCCAGACTAAATTCTGCTGAGGAATGTAAGTTATAAATTACTCATTATTCGTATTGATTTAGTGTAAATAGTTTGCTAAAATTTTGTTTACATTTTGCAGACATAGGTAGCCTGGACTATAGGCAATGGTGGGGATGCCCTCTTATGAGCAACCGAGTATACCACTACGAGGAGCAAAGGTTCAAGAGTAGATCCGTAGACAATTCTACTCTGCGTGCTTTTGTCGATGGAATGCATAATTTGGTATGACTTCATTATACTTTCAAAAATACATATACATAGATATGATAAATATATTAATTTACAAGTTTCAAATTTCAGAGTGGTGTATACCGGCAACATTTACAACGACCTCATAGAAACCTTTCCCTAGACAGTCGGCGTCTTATGGAGGAACTTGTGACTCGTGTTGAGCATCTGGGTATTGGACGGGAACCAGAAATGCCTCCAGTACAATCCCGTCTTCCACCGGACTATCCGACCGGCTTAGTACGACAGAGACACTCTCGTCGTCGGCGGCGGGATACTGCTGGAGCGGGCCCGAGTGACCAGTATGTTGGGGCTGGCCCGAGTGACCAGTATGCTGGAGGGAGCCCGAGTTACCAGTATGCAGGAGCAGACCCGAGTTACCAGTATGCAGGAGCGGGCCCGAGTTACCAGTATGCTAGAGCGGGCCCGAGTGACCAGTATGCTGGAGCGGGCCCTAGTTACCAGTATGCTGGAGCGGGTCCGAGTTACCAGACTGCTGGAGATGAAAGCTACCAGATATTCACACAATTTTTTTCGACTCCATCAGCACCGCTGCCTACCCAAACTCAACAAGACGAGGACGAGGATTAGTAGATAATTTGTAACATTGTATGATTATAATTTTTGTATGATTTGTAATAGTTTTTTATTACAATATTTGGGTATTGATCAATTCTATTTTACTCTCTCGGTTGACTAGTACATCTTCTTCGGTTGTGTCCCATAGCACCACAATTACTGCAACGTAGATCTCTTGTCGATGAATCCTGAGGTTTGATAGGTTTCTTCTTTGGTCTTCCGGCTTTACGTCTTACATCTGGCACCCCAATTTGTCCTCTTACCAAAGGAGCTTGGATCTCGTAGGGAACTGGAATTGGCTCCATTTTTGGTGCGTATACACTTTTCAAATTTTTCGTCGAAAATACTGCAGGATAAAAATTATCAATACTAATATTGCAATATCTACAAACAAAACATGCATGTATACATGGTATATAAGTATGGTACCATCTAAAACATGTACAAGATCTGTCAGTTATATTAACAATATAGGTTCTACTTGTTGCCCGGTCTATTATTTCAAACTTATAACTATCAATAGCTAATATTTCTAGGTGGTTCTTCTCTTTGATAATAGAAGCCATATTTTTTAACATCTTCGGACAATAATCTGTGTCTATATTTTCAGCAAACTTTCTATGATTGTCATGAAGTATAATAATCTTGGCTCTAATACCATCGAGAAGTATTGTTATTGGCTTATCTCGTAATTTCTTAATCCAGCTATTGAAACATTCAGCAAGATTAGAAGTGTTAATATCTAATCTAGGACAAGTAGCATACGCTGTTATCCAATGTTCAAATCGACGACTTTCATCGTTTACACCAATAAACCAATCGTACAATACTATGTTCTCGGCTTTAATTATATCAAACACACTCTCTGCATCCGTTTTATTATATGATCTAGTAAGCGAGTCTAACAAGCGTTGAAATACTGGTTCTTTTGTAACTTTTTTCATGTTTTGTTTAAAATGTTGAATACAAAAAAAATGAGGAGATGCAGGAAAAATAGCACGAACAACATTTATTAATCCCTTTTGCTTGTCAGATATAAATGAAATTGTACTCCAATCATTAAAATAACTTTCAAAAGATATTTTAAGAGAATTTAAAAATCAAGACCAAGAATCACTATTCTCACCTTCAGCAACAGCATAAGCTATATGATATAATTGATAGTTAGGATCGTGAGCACAAGCAATAAATAAGATACCTTGATATTTAGACGAAAGAAATGTAGCATCAGTACTAATAATTGGTAAACATCCACTTAAAAATTCATCAATACATGACTTAAAACAAATAAAAATTCGTTAAAAACTATTGTTTTCGGCAGTTTTAATAAAACATGTACTACCTGGATTTGTCTCCATAATTCTATAACAATACTCCTCAAGACTAGCGTATGCCTCATCATAACTACCATTAATTTCAGCTAATGCTGTCTCTCGGGCTCTCCATGCTTTGGAATAACTAACTTATATACGGTGCTCCCTATATATATCTTTAACAATTTGTGATGGACTGTATGACTGGTTATCTCTAATAATGTCAATTATCATGGTCTTAATCCATGAAGCGGTAGCTAGTCGATAACGTCCTGTACTAAGTCTTCCTAAACAAGAATGACGATTTTCTAATGTACTAACTTTAACTATATCGCCATTTCCAATAGATTTGACATATACTCTCCAATTATAATTCGGTTGATCACAACTATATATAATTCCACGAGCATTATTCATAACACTAGCTGAACAACTAAAATTATATTTAATTGCTAAATTACTTATAAAGCTTCTAAAGTGAGAACGACTAGGAAATGATTGTCCCTTAAATAATTCATCAGTGATAGCTTTTACAACATCATCATCTACCGTATAATCTACATTTTCAACTAAATCATCACTATTTCCATCGTCGTTGTCACTATCATCATCATGGTTAGATTCATCTGATGAATGACCTTCTTGGATAAATGAAACTATTTGTTGAGAAGAACTAGCACCCGAACTAACATGCTGATATTCAGAAAAATATTCATTATTTCTACTATCTAAGGTTGCTGCTACTTTAATAACATATATTTTTATATACCGTGATTGTGAATTAATCTCAAGAATATAATTTCATGCATCTTCACTATCTATCAAAAAACAATTAGAACAAAAAATAGACTTCAGAATAAAATCATAATGAATAAAACAACGTTCAATAATATGATTACGTATATTTTCAAAACTAATATTCGGATAAGTTGAAAAAATTATACTTTCTCCTCCTTCGTAATTTAATCCATTTACTTTACCGCCGTGTGAGCATACAATTCTTACGCTACTATCCATGACGGTTGAGAACTTTTGCTACATACAGAAAACTCAAATGAACTTTAGCTGCAGGCAGAGAGACAGAGAGTGTTGGAGACTTTGCTAGAGGGAAGAGAGGAAATAGAGGAAGTAGATTGAGTGTGAGATGATTTGGTTGAGATAGGTAATTTATAGAGGGAGAATGTAATAGCCGTTGTGGAACGGTCGGAAAACGGATCCTTACTCGCCAACTCAGTTGGCGAGCAGATTGCAACGGTCCTATGCCAACTCAGCATGCCCCGCCAACTGAGTTGGCGAGCGGCCTCTTGAGGAGAGCGTCCCGCCAACTCAGTTGGCGAGTTGCTCTCCAACTCAGCACCCTGCCAACTCAGTTGGCGGGTCATCCTCCTCCACGCAAATTTCCCCAACTTTTCCCTTTTTTTTATAATTTTAATAAATATTATTACTTTAAACGAAAAAATCGTTTATTTTATGGTATGGTGTAGTTTTTTTCTTTCTTTTATTTGTTCTTAACCTTCGTGCACTTCCTTTCATTCTTCTTTTTTTTCTGTAATATCGAACGTTTCTTTAGTGTGCATTTGGTTGCAAGGTAAAAAATATGTAAAAATAAATTAATTTTATGAAATTATTTTAATAGAATTTTTTTAATAAGATTTTGAAAAAAAAATATATATAACTTAATTTGAATATTTGATTGTAATTATTTTTCACGAAAAGAGTTATTTTTCAATTAAGATGCTAATTTTATATGGGTTGAATTAGTTTTATTTTTCACTATTTTAAAAAATATATGAAAAATGTTAATTTTTTGGAAATAATTACTTAAAAAATATAAGGTATCAAACACTACACATCGGTAAATTTTTTGATAAAAATATTTTTCATAAATAAAAAAGGCGAAACAAACACAACCATTAACTATTAGGGACAAAAAATTCGATAAAAATGATGTCGATATAGAGTCATGCTTCCAATTCCAAATACGTATGGAAAAGTTTCTGGCGTTAAGAAAAGACATATTTTAACTTTATAATTTCATTTATTGTAAAGTTAACAAAATTTTAATCTGAGTGGATTTTGTGAAACTCTACCTCTACTTTCATTTTCTTCTCTCATTTTTAAATCTCCATACTTCCTCCAAGCTTCCTAAATATCTCCTAATTTGAATAAAACTTTGCTTTTATAAAGAGCTTCATCTTTTCCAATCTAAGTTTCAAATGGGTCTCCAAATTACAAAAGAAAGAAAATCCATTTTTAGCCAAATTGCTCCTAAATTAGACCTAAAATGCTAATGATAACAAAAAACATGAATAAATCTAGAGAGTTTACTGAGTGGGAGTTCAAGAAATAAATTTATTTCAAATGCATGTGTGAGAATTCAAACTCAAGGCTTGTAAATTTTACTCGTAATTACTTTACCAACTTGCTTAACCTTAACAATTTTAACAAGGACTGATTTACATATAAGTTTTATGAGGAAAAAATTTGAAAAAAAAATATATGTTCAAATTCTTTTAGAAAAATACTAAGTTGTTCGGAGGAATTCGTCCGTCCACCCGCATGGCACAAACCCATTACACACTCTCCCCTCCCCTTCCCTCCTACCCCCTTTGCTCGGTCCCACCACCATTTGACTTGCCAAAAAATATTGAGATTGTAGAAACATCAAAAAAAATTTACCGAAAAAAGAAAAGAAAAGAAAAGAAAAGAAAGAATGATATAACTTTTGACTTCCTACAATCGAAGGTTGCAAGTAGACTGAATTTCTTATGGGCAATAAATATTTTCTTGTATTGAGTTAGTTAAAAGAAACCTATAAAACCAACATTTAAGGACCTAATTTGATGCAAGTAACCTAAAACCCAATATCTGTATACTCTTTCCCTAGAAATGATTTGAACTTTTTTGTAAGAAAATATTAGCGAGTAATAGCTTGCTATATTTCTATAGGAAAAAAAAAAAAAAAGCAATTTGAATTGAATAAGTATCTTGCAATTTGCTAATAGATAATTTTAGTGGCAAGTCAACTTAGTCAAGGAGAGTACAGGAAGCGCAGCCGGTCACCAAAGGAACTTGCTATGAAGCAGCTAATGATAGCAACATCTTTCGTCGTTTAGTTACCTCTTGGACCCAAAAATTTATTCTGATGAGAAGTTGCCTGTGCTGCGTGTTATTAACGTTAGCAATCAACGGTTCATAAACCCCGAATTTTGTATCGATGTTCTATGACATAATTTAATCCACACTCTTTTTTTTTTCTGTCCTCCGACAAAATATGTATTCTGGATTTTTTGGGTTCTCTTCTTTAACCAATCAGGTTGTAAAAATATTGAAGGACCCTGTATGGATTTATTTACAATTTAAAAAGACAATTGCTAAAAGTACTGCACAAGTTACTCAGGACAATTTATTAATTGGTATTATTTCAGTCTGAAATAACTTTTATTCAAGATAACCAAAAAATTACTATGAACTGCCGAACACCCCCCACCCCTTCCGTCCAAATCCCCCAATCTTCTTCAATCTAATTTCTACTCTCTCTCTCTCTCTCTCTCTCTCTTCAAAATCTTTTTCCTTTTTTTTTTACTTCAAAATCCTAAACTTTTTTTCTCTCATCTCTTTCAATTCCAAAAATCAATCAATCCTAAAATTCATATTGTAGCAACTAAAAATTAGTTTGGAATCATTTTGGAACTCATTCTAAGGTTTCTTCTTTCTTTTCACTTCAAAACCCTAAACTCTTTTTTTCTTACTCCATCTCTTCCAATTTCATGAATCAATCAATCCTAAATTTAATATTGTAGTAACTAAAAATTGGTTTAGAATTCATTTTGCGTAGATTTGTGAAATTTTTATCCCATTTTAGGGTATCGAACTTCGAAAATCCTGCGACATTCACGACGAAGACTAAGCAGGACTGTAGGATTTTTTGACAGTCCTGGATATAGTTAGGACTGTATAAAAATTTTAAAGTCCTTACTACATCCAAGACTTAAAAAAGTTGACAGTCCTAATTTGCATGTTAAAAATTTCGAATGTCAAAGATTTTGACAGTCTTACCTGTAAACCCCCTGAATTTTCAAAAATTATTAAACTTGGATTTTCCCCAATTTTCTGGAATTTTCTGAAAATTTTCTGTAATTAAAATCAAGGTTTTAAATTATTAAATGATTTTTAATTGATAATAAATAATATTAAAATATCATGGAAATAATATTTTTAGGTGTAAAATGAAAAACTGAACTTAGGGTAATTTTTTGAAATTTATTGGGCCTCAGACCTATTTTTAAATGCCTAAAAACTATTTAATTAATTATTTATTTAACTTATTATTATTATTATTTTTGTTTTTGTTTTGGGCCGGCCCGGCCCAGTGGACCGGCCCAGCGGCCCAGCCGCCAACCGGCCCAGCCCCAACCGCTACCGGGTCGGGTCGGGTCAGACAGATCCGACCCGTCTCCTGCCCGACCCGCTGACCCAGTCAGCCACCCCGTTCTTCCCCGCTTGGCCTCCGGCGCCCGAGTCTGCCGCCGCCTCCGGCGGCCAGCCCACGTCGCCGCTCCGCTCCGCCTTCCCCGCCCTCGCCTCCGCTTTCCCCGCCTCGTCGCCGCCTAACCCGGCCTCCCCTCCGCCCTCCTTTCCCTATTTAAGCCTAGCCGGCCATCCCCTCTCCACCGCTCTTCTCCCCGTGCCCGGCCGACGCCCCGCAGAGCCCCACCTCCCTGCGCCACCACCGCCTCCGCCTCGCCGCCCCGTCGACGAAGCCCGCAGCGCCGCCTCCCTCTCCTCCTCTTTCCTCCTCCCCCGCAGCAGCCGACAACAGCCGCGAGCAGCCGCCTCCTGCCGCCCCTCCATTCCGGCGCCGCCCTCGACCCCGCCAGCAGCTCCGCCTTACCTCGGCGAACCTTCCCCCTCCCTCTCCGGCGCATCTCCGGCCGGCCACCGCCGTCTACGGCCAGCAACCCGAAAACCCTAATCCCCAATTCGTCGTGTCGTGTCGGACACGACACGGACACGAAAATTTCCTATTTCTCGAGCCCTATTCAAGTACTCATATCTTTCGCTTCGCTGTCCCATTTTTAATTCCGTAAATTGCGTTGTGAAGACTGTATGACCCTCTCGGTGTCCGGACAAACCGCTCGGGGCATCGCGTCCTGTGGTGATCGCACACCGCGATCCAAAAACAGAAAAAACCAGACCCTGTTTCACCCCGGAACTGAGTACGCCCCGCCAAACGGGACTACTTGGTCGCGTGCGGTCTTCACAGATACGTGCGCGCCGTCAATACAGACGTGTGAGATTTCGCGGAAGCTGATTCGGGTGTGCGTACACCCCGAAATCAACGCGTATCCGCGGACATCGCCCCGTATCCGACTTTTCTGTAATTCGCCCTAACTTCTTGCACACACGTCGGATCGTAACGAAACTTGCATCATCGGACTCGTAGCGATATGCCGGTCCTGTGGGTCAAGTTTGGTTCGATTCTGAGAACGTTGACGAAATCGCGTGTCGTGGGCCCCACAGGTCCCGCTCGACGGGCGATTTCGTGATTGGCTCATCGGAATCCAATTCTGCAAGTTCCGTTGGGTTCGTATCATCGTTCCTGACCTGTTGACACTAAGTTTGGTGAATTTGGAGACCGTTGACCCTGACACATTTTTCGGTGCAAAGCGGGCCCACATGCGGACCCCGTTTTGACCCAAAACTGCCGTTTTTGTCCTTGTCTCCAAATTGGACTCAATGACAGGCATTTCTAGCTATTTGATATCTTCTGAGCATGATGGTAATGTTTATTTCAGCATCCGAAGTCATTTCTGGAAATTTTCCCGAGATACAAACTATAATTGGATCCAAACAACAGGCAAGTACCTGCACTTCAAAGTTTAACCTTTATATTATGATAATTAATTCCCTGCTTTACTAGTACCATTGATGATTACACGTAGTGCTAGAATACTGGAGTTTATGTCTTGAATACTGGAGTTCATGTCTTGCTTTTCGTGTCGGGTGGGAGAATACTTGAAGGCATATAGTTTACCCTTCCCCTGTCCTGACTACTAGCTGCGGATACACGACTGTACCATCAGCCTGATACTCGATTATTCCTGACTGATAGCCGTCTATGACGGCCGGATTAGCCTTATAAACCCCTGTATGCTAACTATGTATTCTAAAATAAATACAAGTTCACACACATAGCTTTCTGTCTGGTTATAGTTCTTGTTGGTTGTTGTAGTTTCATTTCCTGTCTCATATTATTCCTGTTTACTCATATTCCTGTTTATAGTATTGACACTTAGTTATTGTTGTTTCTTTTATGCATATTTTCAATATGATACTCAGTCAGTTTCTTTTCTAATTGTCATAAATATTTAGTTCAATCTTGTTGTGCATTGTGTACTTTGCTCCTTTCCTGACTGGATCCGTTGATTTAGGCGATGATGAGGATTCTGCCCCTACCTATTATGGCTCCTATGAGAGAACAGATGACACTTATGAGGAGCCAGTTCCCACCTAGGAGACTACTTCTACAGAGTAGTTAGCAGTAGCTTTTTATTTATGCTCTTTTATCTTAGTAATCGGGTTTGTCCCCGATTTCATTTCTGGATTCTGTACTAAACATTTGAGCTATTGTCACATTTATTTCATTGAAATCTCAGTATTCTTTTCCTGTTATTATCTTTGTCTATTTCATTATTCGTGAATGAGCTAGATGTTCAACTGTGGATATGACATAGACAGCGTACTACCGCCGACTCTGCGGCGTAGGCTGGACGTACCCACGTACTCGTGCCCGAATTTTCGGGTGCGGGTCGTGACAAGTTTTTATGGTGGCCCATGCAGGTCCAGTATCCTTAAATAGGGTAATACCCTAGGGCAGGGTATGGAATAAGATTGAGGATTCTAGGAAAAGCTCATTCACATAATAGGATCTTCATTTCAATCCTTGATATCATTCCTAATCAATTTTTCTATCGCCCTTGATTTCCAAGTAATCTATTCTAATCTTCCTATCCCTTAATCTTTCAGAATGGTTCAGACAAGGAACACAGTAGGAGGCACATCAGAACCAGCTGAGCAGACTGTGCCTGAAACTCTTGCACTCCCGCCGCCTCCATCTACTCCAGCAGTTACTCTAGATGGGGCACAGCTACTCGGAGTATTCCAGGGACTTGTAGAATCCCAGAAAGAACAGACTGTACTTCTACGAACCAGCCTCTCAGAAGCCCTTCGGTCCCAGGAGTCACCACTAAAGAGGCCAGGAAGTGCCAAAGACTTCAAGAACCTCAAACCCCTGGAATTCTATGGAACTGAGGGCATTCTCTATGCCGATGAATGGATAGAGAATGTGGAGCGACTCCTGAAGACTGCTCGGGTCCCTGATGATCTCAAAGTGGAGTCCGCAAGCCTGCAACTGTTCGACATAGCTCGGACCTGGTTTAGAGATGAACCCCAACTATCTGCTCCTGACCTCACCTGGGAGGACTTCAAGAGGCTATTCAAGGAGAAATTCTATCCCGAAGTGGCTCGGGAAGCTCTCGAAAGCCAATTCGAGAGACTGGAATAAGGTAACCTATCTGTTGATGAGTACACTGCTGAATTTAGCAGGTTGAGCCACTTTGCAGAGTACATGGTTCGTACCCCGGAGGACAGAGCCCGTAGATTCAAGAAGGGGTTGTCTCCGGATATTCGCCTTGCTGTCACCACTAGCCGAGCTCACACATACGAGGAAATCTTGAGCGTGGCACAAGGCGTTGAGAGAGACATGGGGCATAAACTAAAGCGAGAGAGAGATACTGGAAGTATGGGACCCCACAAACGCCCATTTCAACAACAACCACAGCAGAGAACCCCACAGCAAACTCAGCGTCCTCTCCCTCGAGCCCCAGCACCCCAACACCAAGCTCAAGGACAGAACCAACAAGCTGCCCCCTATGGCTATTGCCAAAAACCAGGTCACATTTGGCAAGTCTGCAGGAAGAGGCTAGGTGCCTGCCTCTACTGCGGCTCAGCAGCGCATCAAATGAGGGACTGTCCTGCTGCTCAAGGACGCCCAGCTGCACCAAAGGCTCCCGTCCAGGCCAGGCCCCCAGCAGCACAGCAGAGGGGACCCCCGCTTCCAACTCAACAACAACGCTTTGCTCAGCACCAACAGCAGCAACAGAGGGGTGCACCTCAGCAAGGCCGTGCTTTTGCAATGACTCTGGAAGAAGCTGAAGCCACAGCAGACGTGATCACAGGTTCCGTGCTTATAAATTCAATACCAGCCATTACTTTATTTGATTCTGTAGCTTCATATTCATGTCAGTAGATTTCCTTATGAAGCATAGCTTAATCACTGAACCCCTTAGGAATTGTTATAAGATCATTACCGGTGGAGGAATTATCCCGGTTAGTGATGCATATAACAATTGTCCTATTACATTATGTGGAAGAGAACTATATGCTAGGCTACTCGTAATGCCAGTTCCCAGTTTTGACATTATACTGGGTATGGATTGGTTGAGTCAACATTATGCCACTATAGACTGTCACAGAGGTAGTGTAATCTTCAAGCCCCCTGACAAGCCAGAATTTGAATTTGCTAGAGGTTCTAGAGAAATGGGTAGTAACAAAATTTGTGGAGCCCTAATACCAGAAGAATTGCCACTACCCATCATCTCTGAATATCTTGATGTCTTTCCTGAGGATCTCCCAGGTTTATCCCCAGACCGAGAAGTTGAATTCTCTATTGACTTAGTGCCAGGAGCAGCGCCAGTATCTCAAAATCCCTACAGAATCAATAAGAAAGAGATAATAGAGCTAAATGAGCAGATTAAAGAGTTAGAAGACAAATGCTTCATTAGGTCTAGTGTCTCACCCTGGAGAGCTCCAGTATTATTTGTGCCCAAGAAGGACGGAACATCCCGAATGTGTATTGACTATAGGGCCTTGAATGCCTTAACAATTAAGAATAAGTATCCCCTACCCAGGATAGATGACTTATTTGATCAATTAAGTGGAGCTCGGGTATTTTCAAAGATTGATTTGAGGTCTGGTTACCACCAAGTAAGGGTGAGGAAGGAAGACATCCCTAAAACTGCTTTCAATACCCGGAACGGACACTACGAATTCTTAGTGATGCCGTTCGGGTTGACGAATGCTCCAGCAGTTTTTATGAACTTAATGAACAGAGTCTTCCAGCAATACCTAGACAAATTTGTAGTGGTCTTTATTGATGATATTTTGATCTATTCCAAGACTCCCGAAGAACATAAAGAACACTTGAGGCTAGCATTGGAGACTTTAAGGAAGGAAAAACTTTATGGAAAATTATCTAAATGTGCATTCTTCCTAGATAAAGTAGAATTTTTGGGACATGTTGTGACTGGAGATGGAATAGCAGTAGATCCCAAGAAGATAGCGGCAGTAGAATCATGGCCCACTCTAGACTCTGTAGCAGAAATTAGAAGCTTCCTGGGACTAGCTGGCTACAATCGGAAGTTTGTGAAAGACTTTGCTAGAATTGCCGAGCCCATGACAAAATTAACAAGGAAGGATGAAGAGTTCACCTGGACTGATGAATGCCAGCATGCTTTTGAAGAATTGAAGAAAAGGCTGACTACTGCCCCTATCCTGACCTTACCATCTGGAACCGGAGGATTCGCTATATATAGTGATGCTTCTGGAAAAGGTCTAGGTTGTGTATTGGAGCAGAACAAGAAGGTGATATCATATGCCTCTAGACAGCTTCGACCTCAGGAAAAGAACTATCCAACTCATGATTTAGAATTGGCAGTTGTTATCTTTGCTCTTAAGCTATGGAAGCATTATCTTTATGGAGAAAAGGTAAAAATATTTACAGACCATAAAAGTCTAAAATATATCTTCACTCAGAAAGAGCTGAACATGAGGCAAAGAAGGTGGCTGGAGCTAATAAAAGATTTTGATATCACCCTTCAATATCATCCTGGGAAGGCCAATGTAGTTGCTGATGCTCTAAACAGATATCCTATGGCGATGTACTTGACTATGGACCGACACTTGCTCGAGGATTTGGAAAGTTTAGGTATTGAGGTAATTATCCCAGGAAAAGAAGGCCAAATGATGAACTTGCAGATTCAATCTACCTTAATAGATAAGATCAAGGAGACTCAGTTTCAAGACGAAGGCCTGCGAAGCATTCGAGGTCAAGTGCAAGCTGGATTAGTGGAGGACTTTAAAATTCATGAAGATGGATCACTGAGACATGGAGATAGATTATGTGTACCTCAAGGAGACATAAGAGAAGAAATTATGCAAGAGGCGCACCGATCGCAATACTCTATACATCCAGGAGCCAACAAAATGTACAAAGACCTGAGGATGCATGTTTGGTGGCATGGCATGAAAAGAGAAGTAGCCAGGTTTGTATCTCGTTGCTTAGTGTGCCAACAAGTCAAGGCTGAAAGACAAAGACCTGAGGGATTGCTTCAACCACTACCCATTCCGGAGTGAAAGTGGGAACATATTACAATAGATTTTATTTCTGGGCTTCCAAGGACACCTAGTGGAAAAGATGCAATTTGGGTGATAGTGGATAGACTGACCAAGTCTGCACATTTTCTACCCTTCAAAGTAGGGCTATCTACAAAAAAGTTGGCAGATTTATATATCAGACATATTGTTAAATTGCATGGGGTTCCAGTAAGTATTGTCTCCGACCGAGATTCAAGATTCACCTCTCACTTCTGGAAGAGCTTACAAGCCAGCTTGGGGACTCAACTCAAATTCAGCACAGCTTATCATCCCCAAACAGATGGACAATCGGAACGTACAATCCAGACCCTTGAAGATATGCTCCGTACATGTGTTCTGGATTTTGGAGGATCGTGGGAAGACTATCTACATCTTGTGGAGTTCTCTTATAATAACAGTTACCAAGCAAGTATTGAGATGACTCCATTTGAAGTTTTGTATGGACGAAGATGTCGTACCCCGCTATCATGGGACGACGTAGGAGAAAGAGCCTTACTGGGACCAGAGATGGTGATCTATTCAACTGAGAAGGTAAAACAAATAAGAGAAAGACTTCGGGTGGCTCAAGACAGGCAACAACATTGGGCAAATAGCCACCGAAGGCCCTTGGAATTTGAGGTAATTAAATTTATAAAATTCAAGTTAATTTAAACATTATGATTATGGAACTAAGACTTGATTATGACTTTATTAAAGGTTGGAGAACTGGTATTCTTGAAGATTTCTCCGACATGTGGCACCATTAGGTTCGGAAGGAGTGGAAAACTCAGCCCAAGATTTATTGGACCTTTTGGCATACAGGAGAAAATCGGAGAAGTGGCATACCGTCTGGCATTGCCACCCTCTCTGGATGGAGTCCATAACGTTTTCCACGTGTCGCAGCTGAGAAAATACGTGTCAGATCCCAGCCATATTTTGGATCACTCAGAGCTCGAAGTAGGCCCAAGTTTGACTTACCAAGAGCAACCCGTGGAGATACTGGACCGATCAGAGAAAGTTCTAAGAAACCAGGTTATTTCCCTTGTGCGTGTAGCTTGGAAGCACCATTCTTCCGGCGAATCCACCTGGGAGCGAGAAGACGAGATTAGAGAGCGCTACCCTTATCTTTTTGAACCCTGAGGTATATTTCAACTCTCGGCCCTTCCTTTCGTGCCATTGTTATTTTTTTTAAATTTTGAGGACGAAATTTTTATAAGTTGGGTAGATTGTAAACCCCCTGAATTTTCAAAAATTATTAAACTTGGATTTTTTCCAATTTTCTGGAATTTTTTGGGAATTTTCTATAATTAAAATCAAGGTTTTAAATTATTAAATAATTTTAATTGATAATAAATAATATTAAAATATCATGAAAATAATATTTTTAGGTGTAAAATGAAAAACTGGACTTAGGATAATTTTTCTGAAATTTATTGGGCCTCAGACCTATTTTTAAATGCCTAAAAACTATTTAATTAATTATTTATTTAACTTATTATTATTATTATTATTATTATTATTATTTTTGTTTTGGGTCGGCCCGGCCCAGTGGACCGGCCCAGCGGCCCAGCCGCCAACCGGCCCAGCCCCAACCGCTATCGGGTCGGGTCGGGTCAGACAGACCCTACCCGCCTCCTGCCCGACCCGCTGACCCAGTCAGCCACCCCGTTCTTCCCCGCGTGGCCTCCGGCGCCCGAGTCTGCCGCCGCCTCCAGCGGCCAGCCCACGTCGCCGCTCCGCTCCGCCTTTCCCGCCCTCGCCTCCGCTTTCCCCACCTAGTCGCCGCCTAACCCGGCCTCCCCTCCGCCCTCCTTTCCCTATTTAAGCCCAGCCGACCATCCCCTCTCCACCGCTCTTCTCCCCGTGCCCGGCCGACTCCCCGCAGAGCCCCACCTCCCTGCGCCACCACCGCCTCCGCCTCCGCCTCGCCGCCCCGCCGACGAAGCCCGCAGCGCCGCCTCCCTCTCCTCCTCCCCC
The DNA here is from genome assembly GCA_036927795.1 of Iris macrosiphon. Classification (NCBI taxonomy): domain Eukaryota; kingdom Viridiplantae; phylum Streptophyta; class Magnoliopsida; order Asparagales; family Iridaceae; genus Iris; species Iris macrosiphon. Next base: position 126,272,386 of record JAYESA010000013.1, read on the forward strand.
GCAGCAGCCGACAGCAGCCGCGAGCAGCCGACAACAGCCGCCTCCCTCTCCTCCTCTTTCCTCCTCCCCCGCAGCAGCCGACAGCAGCAGCGAGCAGCCGCCTCCGGCCGCCCCTCCATTCCGGCGCCGCCCTCGACCCCGCCAGCAGCTCCGCCTCACCTCGGCGAACCTTCCCCCTCCCTCTCCGGCGCATCTCCGGTCGGCCACCGCCGTCTACGGCCAGCAATCCGAAAACCCTAATCCCCAATTCGTCGTGTCGTGTCGGACATGACACGGACACGAAAATTCCCTGTTTCTTGAGCCCTGTTCAGGTACTCATATCTTTCTCCTCTCTGCCCCATTTTTAATTCCGTAAATTACGTTATGAAGACTGTATGACCCTCTCGGTGCCCGGATAAACCGTTCGGGGCATCGCGTCCTGTGGTGATCGCACACCGTGATCCAAAAACAGGAAAAACCAGACCCTGTTTCACCCCGGAACTGAGTACGCCCCGCCAAACGGGACGACTTGGTCGCGTACGGTCTTCACAGATACGTGCGCGCCGTCGATACGGACGTGTGAGATTTCACGGAAGCTGATTCGGGTGTGCGTGCACCCCGGAATCAACGCGTATCCGCGGACATCGTCCCGTATCCGACTTTTCTGCAATTTGCCCTAACTTCTTGCACACACGTCGGATCGAAACGAAACTTACGCCATCGGACTCGTAGCAATACGCCGGTCCTGTGGGTCAAGTTTGGTTCGATTCTGAGAACGTTGACGAAATCGCGTGTCGTGGGCCCCATAGGTCCCGCTCGACGGACGATTTCGTGATCGGCTCATCGGAATCCAATTCTGAAAGTTCTGTTAGGTTTGTATCATCGTTCCTGACCTGTTGACACTAAGTTTGGTGAATTTGGAGACCGTTGACCCTGACACATTTTTCGGTGCAAAGCGGGCCTACATGCGGACCCCGTTTTGACCCGAAACTGCCATTTTTGCCCTTGTCTCCAAATTGGACTCAAGGACAGGCGTTTCTAGCTATTTGATATCTTCTGAGTACGATAATAATGTTTATTTTAGCATCCGAAGTCATTTCTGGAAATTTCTCCTAGATACAAACTATAATTGGATCCAAACAACAGGCAAGTACCTGCACTTCAAAGTTTAACCTTTATATTATGATAATTAATTCCCTGCTTTACTAGTACCATTGATGATTACACGTAGTGTTAGAATACTGGAGTTCATGTCTTGCTTTTCGTGTCGGGTGGGAGAATACTAGAAGGCATGTAGTTTACCCTTCCCCCTGTCCTGACTGCTAGCTGTGGATACACGACTGTACCATCAGCCTGATACTCGATTATTCCTGACTGATAGCCGTCTATGACGGCCGGATTAGCCTTATAAACCCCTGCATGCCAACTATGTATTCTAAAATAAACACAAGTTCACACACATAGCTTTCTGTCTGGTTATAGTTCTTGTTGGTTGTTGTAGTTTCATTTCCTGTCTTATATTATTCCTGTTTACTCATATTCCTGTTTATAGTATTGACTCTTAGTTATTGTTGTTTCTTTTATGCATATTTTCAATATGATACTCAGTCAGTTTCTTTTCTAATTGTCATAAATATTTAGTTTAATCTTGTTGTGCATTGTGTACTTTGCTCCTTTCCTGACTGGATCCGTTGATTTAGGCGATGATGAGGATTTTGCCCCTACCTATTATGGCCCCTATGAGGGAACATATAACACTTATGAGGAGCCAGTTCCCACCCAGGAGACTACTTCTACAGAGTAGTTAGCAGTAGCTTTTTATTTATGCTCTTTTATCTTAGTAATCGGGTTTGTCCCCGATTTCATTTCTGGATTCTGTACTAAACATTTGAGCTGTTGTCACATTTATTTCATTGAAATCTCAGCATTCTTTTTCTGTTATTATCTTTGTCTATTTCATTATTCGTGAATGAGCTAGATGTTCAACTGTGGATATGACCTAGACAGCGTACTACCGCCGACTCTGCGGGCGTAGGCTGAACGTACCCACGTACTCGTGCCCGAATTTCCGGGTGCGGGTCGTGACATTACCTATTGTAAGGACTGTCAAAATTTTGCTTGTTCTAAAGAAAACGTCAAACGAATTGACAGTTTTTCCAATAGGTAAGACTACTGTCAAAAAATTTGACAGTTCTAAAGATAATAGCATATAATTTTTTGTTGGACTGTCAAAGTTTTTAACAGTCCAGTATATTGGTAGCACTGTCAAAAATTTTGAAAGTCATAAAAAATATTTGAACAGTCCCAAGTTTATTTTTTTTATGGTAAACTGGTAAATAAAATAAAAACTTTAGACTATTCTGAGTAACTTATGTAGTGCATTTAGCAATTATCTTTAAAAATATATATGCACAAGCAAATAAGTGAGTCAAATATTTTTGGAGACTCGGTAATCAGTAAAACTATTAGGATAACGGTTATGAAAGTAACATACCATACTGTGAGCACTTGGATAAGTTTTGTAGTGTTTCAAGCAGTAGGACCAAGTAAGATTAGTGACATTTTTATCAAAAGGAAGTAAATTTGCAATCCAGTGACATTTTTTTTTTCTAAATGTCTAGGAAATCCTTACTAAGGGTTTAGCAAGGAAGTCTTGAATCTTAATCCAGGTAAAAATATAATAAGAAATAAGAAATTATGTCCAGCGCTTTTAGCTAATGTGGATAGCAGCGCAGGCACCAGACGGAACCGACAGGGTTCGAGTCTTCCAACCGTAATGACGTGTAGGTGTGTGTGAGTTTTAATAATAAAAAAATAAGAACAAAAATTATAATTGTAAATGAAAAAAATATGGTACCTATTAAATTTTTTTTTTCTTACTTCTAATTAGTTTTTTTCCAACAATTCTTTTAACATTTGTGCCATTTTAAAATTGTATAGTAGTTATATACTTAAAAATGTCGGAGTTTTCTAAAAGAAAGCATGAGATGGCTCATTTGTTGTCGTCAACATAACATGAGACGGATCCAGAAATTGAAGATAGAATAGATTACAATGAATTGTGGTAGGCTAGAGGTGGACTTACCCATATAAAAAATAATTTAAAATAAAAAAATGTACGAAAAAAAGAGTAATTTTTTTTTTTTTTTGGGTGGTGGCTTAGCCTGAATCCGCCTCTGAACGTATACGAGGGGTCTCCCTACTAAAAGTTCCAGGATCTCCCCTTACTATAATTTTGCCTCATCTTTCTTTATTACTCACTGTATATTGCTCCGATCTCTAATTGAAAAAAATTAAGCGACAAAGGGTTTCTAAAATATTAGCACGAGAAAGAATGGAATAAAAATAAAGTTGAGCATAAAAAACCCCACAAATTAATTCATTATTATACAGTTAATTAATCAGCACATCCACAAATTAATACCAAGATTCTCTAACTAATGCAAAAATTCTCCTATAAAATAGAGGAAAGGTAGTTAAACAAGAGAAATTGCGCTCCTTTGTTCCTAAAATGAAGACTTCCACTCCCGTCCTTCGCGTGGTTGAGATTATTGTTTTATCTGCCATCTTACTGTTGCATTTCACCTCAGCTTCGGCTCGCGATCTGAAGGCAGTCGCCAGCGATAAAGGCGCAATACGAAGCACCGATAGCATTAGAAGGAAGCACGTACCTGAAATACTGCCAACAGAAGTGTCGGTTCATAGGGTTCTTAAAAGGATTTATCCCCCTCGTCCTCCTCCTCCTTGGTATGCTACTGCAGGATTTATATTGCCTTCTCCTTCTCCTCGCCGTGGTCGTTGATTTTAGTGTTCATTTTCAAAATCAGACATTAATATTTGGAGCAAACATGTTTGATGTTCCAAAATAAACAAAATTATTTGGAGCTAAGGGTATTGGAGTAGGTAAGTCATTGAGAGAAACCTAGAGGTAAGTGAAAATTATTTTTCTAGTTTCTTGGCAAATAGTGTGAAATCTTTGTGTCTCTTATAGATGCAGTGCATGTGGGCAAACCTCCTCTACTTTTTTTTTTTTGCTAAAGAAAGAAAGATTCCATTAAGAGATAACAGAAAGTATCTTGCTCATATATATCATGACTGATATGAGGTTGAATACAAGATGATTGATCGTCATATAAACAGAGAGAAGAAAGTTGATTGGAAGACGAATAATAGGCAGCCAAAGTGTGTGCCATCCATCGTATTTGCTTTTCTTGGAACATAGGTGAAGGAGACACCACTGGTGAAGTTGAGGGCTTCGCGACCTTCTTCAGTAGCATGGTGAGCTCATTATGAAGAATAGCGTCAAGAAGCACTTTGTAGTCACCTTCAATGACCGCGTTTGAAATGTTCCTTCTTCTGCATAGCTCTAGAGCCAGCCTAAGAGCTAGACCCTCAGCCTCCAAAGGAGAATCTCCCTCCTGGCATGTCGATAGTACGCCTCTAAAATGACCTGTGTTGTCCCTTAACACTGCTGCCCTGCCCATAATATTAGGGGTGAGCAATTTTCGGTTTTTAACCGAAAACTGAACTGAACCGGACCGAAATTTAAATTCGGTTCGATTTTTAATCAACCGGTTCGGATTTCGGTTTTATCATTTGATTAATTTCGGTTATCGGTTCGGTTTTGGATTCCGAAATCCGAACCGAACCGAAAAAACCGAACCGAAAACCGAATCACTACATTATAAAAGAAAAAAAACCGATTTTTATGAATTTGGTATACACTCACCACTTGGTATAAAATTAGTTTATTGTTATTTTTGGTACACAATTTTGGTTTTTCTCAGTTGGGTTTTTTTTTTTTTTTTTCGGTTTTTATGAATTTGGAATACACTCACCACTTGGACCTAGAAAACCGAACCGACCGAGAACCGAACCGATTTAATTCGGTTCGGTTTTTTTCGATCTTTACAAATTCGATTCGGTTTTTGGTTTTGCAAAAAGCGGTTTTCGATTTTTTCGGTTTTTGGATATTCGGTTCGGTTTGAACCGAACCGAACTGTTGCTCACCCTTACATAATATTGTTATCTGTGAAGGCTCCATCAAAGTTCACTTCCCACGAGTTTATGGGAGAGGCATGCCAGTCCTCATCAAGAAGGCTGATTTGTTGTGTATAGGGTGTCTGACATTGATTAGAGTTGGAGTCCTGAAACTTGTCCCACAATCTTTGAGATGATCTGATGATGTTGTCTGCAGAGATTGTTTTATTTTGAAAGATTGCTTCATTTCTCGCCTTCCATATGGACCATATTAGGTAGAAGCATAAGTTGATTGTATCTCGACCACAATTAGTTAGAATGATTTGAATGATTCTTTTGACAGTAGTTTCTTGTTGCAGTCTTTGCCAAATAGGACCTGAATTAGAGCAATGCAAGAGAAGGTGATTTATACCTGGCATAAAGAGTCTAAAGTACAATAATTCTGAAAAATTATAGCTATGGAGATCTGATCTGCAGTCGATCACTTTACTCCTTGGACCACTTGACAGTGAAGAAATGCAAGAACACACAAACAATTAGAGAAGAAGAACTCTAGCAACAACGGCAACAAGCTTCTGTAAACTCTCACTCTGTTCGCCTCTGTCCCTGTGAAGGATGATCTGATCCAATATTTATAGCCGCTCAACATTGAAACGGTTATTGGAGAGTGCATACAAATGAGCAATATGCACTATGTTTTCTCATTTGTGCGCGTACTTTTAAAAGTTTTATCACCACGTTCTGCATGGTGGATGCACAATTCACTACTAGTTTGACACGTGGCTCCATATACGAGGAAGGCTCAGGTAATTGTTGCAGTTAGTTATACATGTTCTACGAGAATTATGGCATAAAATACACGTCATCATAATCGCTCAATGTCAGTTGTTGGCGTACTCTGGAGTAGAATAGTATGTTGGCGTACTGTCATTGAAGAAATATACCTATTGGCATACTGGTGTATTCTGGCTGTATTATAAGTGTTGGCATACTCAGTGAGAGATAGCATCAATGGCGTATTCTTGCTGAGATATCAATTTTGGCGTATTCAAGGAGAGATAGCATCATTGGCGTATTGCTGCCAAAGAATCAATATTGACGTATTCAGGAAGAGATAACATCGACGATGTACTCTATCTGAAGTAGAACTGTTAGCGTACTATAAAAAAGCAGAAATGGTGACTTACTCGGACTGAGATGACATCATTGGTCTTTAAACGACAACATGGGTCGACATGCCAAAAAATCTCTGTATTAATGAATCAATCTCCTCGACTGTTAAGTCAAACCGAGATGGCAACTTTTGGCGTGGCAATGTTGGCATACTCTGTCAAAGATAGATCGTTGGTGTACTCTGGCAAAGATAGCTCACTAGCGTTCTCTACCAAAGATAGCAGTTTTGGCATGCTAAGACGAAGTAGCAACTTTGGAGTACTGAGATGAAGCAACAACTTTAGCATACAGAGACGAAGTAGCGGCCTTGGCGTAATGTGGAAAAGCAGGAAGGTTCGCGTACTAAGATGAAGCAACAACCACACCGGGTTGCTAAACGACAACCTTGGTCAGCGTACTAAGAAATCTCCTATATTTAATGACTTGATCTCCTTGACTACTGTGCCAGCCTGTCAGCTGTCATGTTCATCGCTTTAAATATTCACTACCAGAATAAGTCAAATTAGCGACGTAAAAAAACATCGCTAAATGGCCAAAAATGTCGCTAAATAATTTTAGCGATGTAATTAGCAACATTTTGTTGAAATCGCCTTTAAACTAGTCGCTGATAGAAAAAATATCGCCAAACGTCGGTATTCCGACGTTTTCTAGCGACGTATATGAGTCGCTATATTAGCGACGTATAGCGACGCAACGTTGCTAAATTAGCGACGTGTATTTTTGTCGCCATATGCCGCTAAATTAGCGACGTAGTTAGCGATGTAAATAGCGACTTTTATAACGACGTATGTGCGACTCATTTAGTGACGTTGTGCGACTAATTTAGCGACGTTATTATGACCTGGCAATACTACCATGTCAGCAATTTGCGACGGACAGCGACTTATTTAGCGACATTTTTAGCGACGCTTTTAGCGACGTATATAGCGATATATTCAGCGACGTAATTAGCGACGTGAGTAGACGTCGCTAAACGTCGCAAAATGTCGTTAAAAATGTCGCTAAATATATAGTAAAAAAATAAAAAAAATGAATACTGAATTATTTTCAAACTATTCTTCCTGCAGTTTATGAATTCACAATTTGTACAAATAGACCCGGAGCAACCCTCCGTTGAATTTGCTGGGTTCGCTGACCCCCTTCGGTTGAACACTCAACACCGGTAAATTAACATATATTTAATATGAATAATATAATAAATTTTGAAGAAAATAAAATATTGAGATTACAAACCAAATCAGGAGAAAATATTTTCGTAAAGAATACAGCAAATATCCACACAACTGAGTCTGAAAGCCTCATCCTAAAGAATACAAAAAATAATATCTGAATGCCTCAAAAATAAAAAATATTCATAAATGACCAAATATCATAGGTCTAAAACACAAACAATCAATAAATGGTCCTAACTAGGACTACTGCGGATCTGCAGGAGGATGACCACCGGCGCGCATGAAGGATAAGAACAGATCATACTACTCCAGTAAAATTGACACCGTTGTCGATGGAGAAGGCAGTGATGTCGGTGGATTCTGTGTCGATGTAGGCGCACCAAGAGGACGTATCCGCTCTAACTCTGCTAGTCGCTAGTTGTATGAATCCATGGTAGATAACATCCTCGTACTGCTATGAACCATTGAATCCTGCATCATCGTCAGCCTTTCGCCCATGGACAGCTGTGATGCATGCAGCTCCGTCATGCTGTGCTCTGTTGACGCTCTAAGATCAGCTGTTAAATCCCGGAGCTCCATGATGTTACGCTCGAGCATATCAAATCGTGCGATGAGCGTCGCATCGTCCGCCTACGCCTGGGACAGGGGCTCCTCCTCCATCCTTTGCAGTAACTCATCACAAAGAGACGCAATCTGACGGTCAACGGCCTCCTGGACTTGGACCGACGATTGCGAGAGTTGTGGGGAATGCACACTTGTCGGGGAGGCCCTAGATGACTACGTCACAACAAGGGCGCCAAAGGATTCCGTACCGTAGTACGTACCCCTCTAGAGACCACCAGCGGCGGTCACCCACAGCTCGTCCGCCGACAGAGCTGGAGAGGGCTGCGAGAAAGTACCAGCCTCTCCCACTGTAGGTGCACTAGCAGTCGCCCACTCACGCAGCCTAAGATACTCGGCCTAGAAAAATTTGGATACTCGATAATTGCCTAAGTTATATTAAAATTAACACAAAGTAAAGTAATACTTAGATAGGTCTGCGAGGCCCTCTCATCAATAAGATTTCTGCCCTTTCGATGGGTGGCCAGGAAGACGGTCACCATGTTTGCATATCCTCACCCCTTTGTACCTGTTAAAAATATATTATTTAGTACTAAAATTAAATATTTTTTTCTACTACCATTTTATCGTACTTGCATTAAAATAATATATTTGAAATAAAAAATATACCAAATGACGAAAATGTTCCTTCATCGGAATCGAACCACCACACCACTTTGCCGCCTTCCGCCTAGCCGCCTTGGCCTTCTCAGACCTTTCCTTGTACCTCGGATCATCGAATCTAGCCCTCATCGCATTCCACTGCTTAGGCGTGATCCAACCTTGGATCGATTTTTCAACGCGATCATGAGCCTTCTGGTCATCCAGAGCATCACAGATAAGCTTGGCAGCAACGGCAAAAAATATCTGCTCGATCAACTCGACCCGGTGCGGAGGATAGAAATACGTTTGCTGTAATAAATAATTTAGTAAGTTACATAATATGCATAAATTAGAGGATTTATATAATATACTTTTACCTTAGCTCGTCGTCATTCAAATATCGCTTCTTTATTTTCCCCGAAGGCTTTCTGAACGCATTGAATACTTTGAGTATTGCATCATTAGATTTCTGATATCCGTCGTCATTTCTCGGAGCTCTCGTTCTATTAGTAGCAACATGAGGTTTGAAATACTTCAAGCAAAAGTTTGTAATCTCCTCGAGAACATAAGCTTCACAAATAGAGCCCTCAACCCGTGCCTTATTTTTTACCTTTCTCTTTAGGTGATTTAGATGCGGCTCGAAGGGGTATATCAACCAATAACCGACAGGACTACCAACATGTGCCTCATAGAAAAGATGAATTGGCAAATGCTCCATAGAGTCAAAGAATCCAAGAGGAAACACCTTCTCGAGCTTACATAGTGTTATCGCAATGTCCTTCTCTTACTTTTCTAGACGATCGACGAGCAACTTAGTAGAACAAAGATCTATGAAGAATATGCTGAGCTCCATCAATGGATCCCAAATGACCTGCGGTAAGAATTCTCGAAATGCAATCGGAATTAACCTCTCCATGAATACGTGACAATCGTGGCTCTTCATACCCGCCAGTTTATTCTCCTTGAGGTCGACGCATCTTCTCAAGTTCGACACATACCCGTCTGGAAATTTTAGACCCTGAATCCACCTACAAAGTCTCACTTTATCCTCCTCCTCCAGTGAGAAAACTGACTTAGGCTGCTTTAACTTTCCATTCCCCTCCTCTATCAAATGCAACGCAGGACGTCTACATATTTCTTCTAAGTCCAACCTGGCCTTCGGATTATCTTTTGTCCTCCCCTTTACCTCCATTATAGTATTAATTATGTTATTAAACACATTCTTCTCGATATGTATGACATCAAAGTTATGTCTGATCAGATTAGTGCTCCAATAAGGCAGATCCCAGAATATACTCCTCTTCGTCCAGTTATGGGTGCGACCAAATCCGTCATACTTGTACCCTTTAGCAGGCTCTTCGATAGCACTTGGTAAATCTTTTACCTCTTCCCATATCGTATAACCGGGCCACCTTGGCAGTGGATTGGCCTTCTCCACAATGACTAAATGAAAATCATTCATATTCCTCCGGTACGGATGATCCTTTGGTAGAAATTGTCGATGACAATCGAAGAAGTACGGTTTGCCTCTGTGTTTCAAACGAAAAGCCTTAGTACGGTCCATGCAATACTGACATGAGAGACGACCATGAGTGCTCCATTCCGATAATATTTCATATACCAGAAAGTCGTTGATGGTCCGATAAGTGCTGCCCTAATCTGAAAATTCTGCTTTCTGGAAACATCGTACGTGTTGGCACCTACTTCCCACAGATGATTCAACTCATCTATCAAAGGCTGTAAATATACATCGATGTTCCTTTTTCGAATTGTTCGGACCGAAATAATAATGGTTAGGAACATATACGGAGTCTTCATGCACATCCAAGGCGGTAGATTGTACGGAGTGACGATCACAGGCCAACACGAATACTGGGAGCCCGAAAGTCCGAATAGGGTAAAACCGTCGGAGGAGAGCCCCAATTTGACATTACGCGGATCCGAAGCAAAATCTAGATACTCTCGATCAAAGTGCTTCCATGCTTCTCCATCGGATGGATGATCTAATACTCCTTCGATATATTTTCGCCTATACCAACTCATATTTTCTGCAGTCTCATTCACTATAAACAACCTCTGCAATCGTGGCATCAAAGACAAGTAGTGCATCGAATCGGTAGGCTTCTTTGCACCAACAAACTTTTCTCTTCCAGTAGCCTTGTAGCGATCCGCACCACAGAATCTGCATGAATCTTCATCCTTGTCATCTTTGTAGTACAACATGCACCCGTTGCGACATGCATCGATTTTCTCATATTCCATCCAGAGCGATCTCACCATCCTCTTAGATCGGTAGAAGTCTTTAGGCAACTTTGCATTCTCTGGTAAGATCTCTATAATCAAATCCATCAGTCGGTTATAGCATTCTTGTGACATATTAAAATTGGACTTGATGTTCAACAATCTTGTAATAACCTCCAACGGTGAATGATCTTCATAACCAGGATATAATGGAGTCCTTTCATTCTCCAGCAACTCCATAAACTTCGCAACATTTGTATTCGGTGCCTCCTTAGCTGCATCATGATTGTCCGGATCGAAACTAGGCCCCGTCGCATCAAAAACCATGTTCACCCACCCGTCGTCGTAAGCAGCGTGGTCGTGAACATCCATATACGGTTCCACATAAGGCTCCAACTTCGATGCTAAAGATACAAGTTCTCCGTGCGCGGTCCACTGATAGTAATTCGACGTGAAACCCTTCGAGTACAAATGATATATGACTTCCACTTCTGGATGATATTTCAAGTTGCAACATCTCACACACGGACACTTAATTTTGGTACCGTTCATGTACTGAGGGAACGCCTTGACGAACTGCAGGAACTACTGTACACCCTCAATGAATTCTTCCCGCACACCGTACATGTCATCAGGATGACGGTTGTACATCCACGAACGATAACGCAGATAGTAATTCATATCCATTTCTAGATACTTCTGCAGCAAAAATGAATATACAATTACCTTCAAGTATATACTCATCGTTAAATACAGTACATGCACTGATACTCCTAGTCCTAGCATATATACTCATCGTTAAATACAGTACATGCACTGATACTCACTGCTACCTTCAAGTATGGTTGTTTGAGTGATTGAGTGAGCTCGGGTCACTAGGAAGAGTAGTTCACAGTTTTCACTGTGCATTATTTGGCAGTGATCAACTGAAGGGAGAGCAGTGTGCAGCTCTGTGCTAGCACAACAAGGGGGAGCACAATTGAGCAGTGTGCAGCTCTGTACTACCACAATACAAGGGGAAGCATACAATAGTTTACGTATTTAGACCCATTCAAGTCTGTTTTGGGCTTGGGGTTAAGGTGTATTTCAGGTGGCTTGGTAAAACGTCAGCTAGGTATGAACTCTACCATTGACAGGACCCTAATAAATGGAGCAAAATATGACCTACTTATAAAAATTTGAACTTGTTTCTTTGTGAGACATAAAAATGCTACCTAAAAGGATTATATGGCCAAACTGGTCAAAACTATTGTAGATCTGACCAAAATTAAGCCGTTTTCTAGATAGGATAATCCTATTGTCCCATTTCTCATTCTAGATGTACTCCATTCCCAAAGATGCTTCCATAGTGAACTGAAACACAAAATGAGATGTGAACTAATTTATTTGTACATCCCTAAACAAGAAAGCATAATTTGACATACAAAACAAAATTTAGATCTAAAGTAGAGGTGGTCAGTTATCCTATAGTATGCTCAGGGAACCTGATGCTACTTGAATTATTGGCCCTTTAAGAAGTCTAATATTTTGGCCAATTAGGATCCTGCTAACTCAAGATATGGAAGATGACAAACAATATATCATAGATTTTTCCAACTGATAATCTAACACATGCTAAACTATGTGGTTGGATCATGACCATCAGGAAGTGACTTCTAGGAGAAGATAAGTGATGTGAATATACTTGTGAAACAGATCACATATATGTTTAGTGGCTGTCAAGTAGCCAAGAAGATGGTGCAATTCATGTTAACGCAAATATGACTAGTACATCATACGATGAAACCAATTACTTCATTGTTTGGAGTAGTTATCGATATTGCTATCCTGGTCCTTGAAAGGAATATTAAGTTTGGTACTTTGTTTTATATGTGCATAGGTCTCTATCAGCAACAACCATGTGAAAAGTGTCAAGGTCTAGTGTTAGGAACAGGAGAAACCCATCTCCTATTAAATACTTTCATGAGAGCAGCATACTATATTCTCTATGGGTGCCAGGATTTTTGTCTTAGCATCAATAATTGTCCTGTGTGTATCAGAGTTAGGATTAGGGTGTCAAGGTCTAGTGTTAGTGTGTTCACTTGCGTGTGTGTATGTTCGAGTTAGGGTTAGGGTTAGTGTGTATTATGTCGTGTCGTATTGTGTCATGTCGTATTAGAGAGAGAGAGAGAGAGACAGAGAGAGGAGCTCACCGAGTGATTGGAGAGAGGAGAACGCCGGAGGGAGGAGGAGATGCCGGAGGGGGGAGAGCCAGAGGAAGAAGGGGAGCCGGAGGAAGGAGGAGCTGACGGAGGGAGGAGCACCCCGGAGGGGGGAGGACGCGGCCGGAGGGGGGTTGCCGAGGTGGGGCGCCGGGATGGGGGGGCGGTTTAAAATTTTTGAGTTTTCGATCGAAATGGGGGGAAGAGAAATTCGTCAAACCCTATATGAAATAAATTAGCAACGTCGGTCTATACGTCGCAGTTATAATAATATACTGCGACTTAAATATATAAACGTCGCTAAACATCGCTAAAATCAAAAAGTTAGCGACTACCTAGCGATATATTATATATTTATAATAATTGTAGTCACTAAACGTCGCCCCACATCGCTATCGTCGACGTATTGCGACGTTTTATATGGACGTCGCTAAATACCTATAATTCAACGATGTTTTATTTGGACATCGCTAAAAAATGTCGCTAATCCCGTAATTTTTAGTAGTGAATGGAGGAACATGAAGGTTATAAGCCACCGTGCTGTGTTGGATGAATGATAACATAGTACGCTGCTGAGACAAAGCATATGGGTACGCCGCTGAAGTAAAGCATATCGAGTAAGTCACTGCTTCATTGTTTGGAGTTCGAAGAGTAGTACGCCACTACTTCTAGTGAACTTGGAGGTGAGAAATTATCACGCCCTAATCTCCCGCAAGTTCGATCGTCCCTGCTGGACGTGAGATCACCACGTCAACGCTCTCGTAGGACAATCGTTCTCATCGGGGTGTGATGCCATACGATCGTGGAGTTGCGCTCGCACAAGGCAATGACGTCAATCGTCAAGGTTATCATCAAAACAAACAAGTTGCAACGAAAGCCAAGTATTATTACCAACAAAAATACAATGGAGTATACGCAATGAAGCTTTCGAAGGGTCCAAATTAAAATTCCATAAAGGAGAATGCCACAATGTCTTGCAACACTCTTGCTCTTTCTCTTGCCCACAAAGGTACTTACCGTTCCATACATCATGTCTCGTATATCCAAGCTGAGCCACTACACCTGTATACCTAAAAATAATATCCCTAAATGTGGGTCAGTACACAATCTTACTGGTGAACGGGATAACCCACTCATCTAAACTGACACTAATTAAAAATAGTGAATACAAGAAGTTATATGGTGATCTTTCTACTTGAACTAGATTTATTTCATGGCAATGACATGACATGTTAAGAAATATTGTAAAGCAGTTTAAGATGCAAATATTAAAATCCATTTAAATACACTACAAGTTACCAATCTCAAAGGAACTAAACATGCAAATTTGTTCTACTCAAATTCGTAAGTTAAGCGTGAACCTACCGAATTACATCACACTAAAAGTCTCAAATTCAATCTCGATATGCACACTCTTGTCCGAGGCAAGGTGGCCATCCGTCGCAAACTCAAACACAATAATCTCAAGCGATTCCTATCTATATGAAGGTCACTGGCAAAGCCATAAAGGACATATATAACAAATACTGGTATTCTTCTAGTATATTTGGTTTAAATGCCTCAATTGTAGTTTTCGTAAATGCATCGTGCCAAAATATAAGTTCAAGTAGTGACGTGCCATCCATCCAAAGGTTGCAATACCTCAGCTGTATGTCTCGCTATACCGTGCTCCAAAATTACTTCCAAATATTCTCCCATGGCTGAACAGTCCCGGTGCCCCGGTGCCTATTTCGTTACAGGAAACCAAACCCTACGCACAGGTTGTCCGTGACCATGCAACAAAGAAATATAGGTAAGACGAGAAACGTGCCTTCTCGTCCCACCAAACAATACTTGCCCCTATCCATCTGATTCACCATCTCTGTTCTCAAATTATAGCCTAAAGCACCATTCTTAATTATCTCCACTAGGCACCATGCCACTTCTCGACATAGTGCTCCGATAGGTGCAACACCCATCGCATCAAATATTTAGTGGCACAATACCCCAACATTGGCACAATGCCCTCTCCGATGCAGTTGTCCAGTTTTGAACTACAACTGCACACTTTGCTTGACAAAGATTTCCAACTTGATACTCGTACGCAACGTATGCTCGCTCGATGAAGTGTTCTTACTGGTCCTAATCGTAAAGCTCAACTCATTACCACAAATTATATTCATCCAAACGGTGCACACTCTATGTACGTCATAGTACGGTATTTCCTATGTTCCAGTCCAAGTGTCCAAGATATTATGTGTGTTCCAATTGTTAGGCATGAAGGAATAGAGAAGAAGGGACAGAGCCCACTCTACAAGTCTGAACCCGCTAAGCACTCTGTCTTGCCGATACGGTCAATTCCTTGAATCCGTAGTCTGATGTGAAGCACGATCTACTAAATTGGTATGACCGTATGAGCAGGCCGTGCTCTTCAAATCATCCGACCCGATCGGACTAAGAAAGACGACATTATCGCTTCAATCTGCTATCTTCGCACTACTCTGAACAAACACATTGATTCCATTTGTGTCGTCCATGCCTCAGCCCGTTGTGAGGCACTTCTCTGGTCCCACTGCACTACGTACGCGATTTACGCATGAAATCAACTCAATACTTGCTCCAAAATCTAACTCAATGAAATACATACAAACCTTTGTCTAGTTTCAATCTGACTCAGCATAATGCACCGTACGGGTGCGGGGCATTACATAATATACCACTTAGAATAAGGTTCATCCTCGAACCAAACTAGTACTCATTCCTTTCTTGTATGTCGCTTGACCATTTCATAAACTCTTCCCATGTAACTCATACTTCACTGATCCAAACTCATTATCTCGCTTCGCGCTGAATGCTCGCATACCAATTCCATATTCCCACATCCTCCTTTCAGCTCAATTCTAATTCAATATATCGCTTAGTTTGGATCAAACACATATTTAAGGTGTCCCCAAAATACATGAATTTTAGTCGAGATTAGCGATAGCGAATTTGAACAAGTTATAAGGGTATCTTCATGTCCGAGATATTCATCGCTTTACTCCCGACTGAACCAATCCTAACTTTCATTCCACAACTTATCGCATGCGCTATTCTCAAAAGGACGATCCTCCACTGACTCTCTCTTCACCTGACCTAATTCAATTCATGTTCCGACTCAATCCATTCTCTAGCGATAGCCTAAACTATATTCGCTCCAAGTCCTTGTGCGTCCAAGCGCAACGAGTATTTTGCAAGGTCCTATCATCCAACTATTTCTGAATTCATACTTGCATCATCCGACCTCAAATAACCAAACTATATCTCGACTTCAATTGTACCATATTCCGCACACACCATCTTAAAATATCATCTTTATTCTTTGAACGATCATTACATCTGATGCTACCCAGCTAGACAACTTACCCAAATATCGTACTATGCTCTTAAATTAGCTCGGCTCAACACCTCTCTCTTAATCTCAATACCACTCTGGGTGAAGACCTATATTAACATTCATGTGATCCGCGAAGATTTTGCCGCCACACTACAGTGATAGTGTCGCCATAATTTTAATGCAGACACAATCGCCATAATTCCTAGGTCGCGCATGAAATAGTTGTTCGCGCTGCTTCCACTGCCTCGAAGCACCTGGATATCACCTTCACCTTCTGCATAAGCACATACCGCAAACCAAGTCTGATTGTATCATATAGATCTGAGGTACATCTATCCCTTCCGGAAGTGTAAGGATCTGAGTTAAAGTGAGCCACGACTTTAACTTCTCGAAGCTAGTTATATAGTCATCAATTCATATGAATACTATTCCCTTCTGGGGCACGACGAGTCAGAGGCGATGCCATCTTCAAAAGTCTGTGACTCTGGATCTTATCTGTTGACTTAGGCTATTTTTACCATTGCTTCGATCTTCTGGCTGCATCTTCAGCTGAAGGCTATCCCAAGGATATCTCAAATCCAACACTCAGTCACTTAGGCCTATCTTCGATATACACCACTCAATATCCACCCTCGACGTATTCCCAAATGTGCTACTGTAAGGTTCATTCTATGGTCTACAATATTTACTTCGATTGGGCGGTCAAGTTACTAGGGTCACATGTCCCGAAGCTACGCTCGATAATTATTAGTTATCACGATGGACAGTTACTATGAACTATGCTACATCTCATCTACAAAACCTAATAATCCAAATTAAAACATACTTCTGAATTCGAGCTCTTCGTGCACTACTGCTACGCATATGTTAACCAAAATGTCGCCTAACCACCTAGAATTTGACTATCTATCCAGCCACTAATCAAGAAACTGCGCTCGCTGAAACCGTCTTCCAATACACCATCGTTCTATCCTGAATCCATTAAAATATTAAATTGCCTTGTTCGACTTCTCGCACTACCACTTGTAATAATTTCTGAAATTTATTTACTTGCTCCATTTTTTATCCATATACTATGCTTCAACATTACACGTCCAACTCGTTCGAGCGGTGCGATAATTTACTCCGACGTCGTCTTCTTGTTCTGCTATATTCAAAGGTCCTGTCACGACCCGCACCCGGAATTGGGGCACGAGTACGCGGGTAGGTCCAGCCTACGCCACAGCATCGACGGTAGAACGCTGTCAAGGTCTTGACACTATCTAGCCAATCTCACACAAGCATCCAATCTCCATAAGGAGGTACGGATGACACAAATAAAATGAACACATACTCAATCACAGGACTACAGCACGATAAGATATCGAACAAAATTAAATACAACACAAGTCAAAAAGTAATAATCTAACTCAACAAATATCCAAATCTCAATCAAAAATGCCGGAGACAAATCCGGTACCAAATAGTCTACTAAAAGAACTAATTAGAAAAAAAACTAGTGATTCCGGCTAAGCCTCTCGGAATCACAACTAAACTACCAAGCCCAAGTTGCAGCTACTCACCATATGGTCCATAAAGTGTCGGACAGCGGTCCTCTAAGGCATAGTCTGAAAAAATGTTTCCAGTCAGGAAGGAGCAAAGTACAAATCTCAAATAACAGTTCCATTTAATTGATAAGGACTATAAAGCAATAAACAGTTGATGCTAGATACTGAGAAGACAGTGAAATAATGAAATGGCAAAAAAGAGAGACAGGCAATGTAAAGAGACAGGTAATAGGCAATATAATACAGTCAGTGCATGAATAAAAATAAAAAGAACAAGGTACAGTATCATATACGGGTGATGTAGTATATAATTTAAAATAGAGAACTGTAATCTATTCTAAGTGTTTGAAATAGTAGTTTCAAAATATGATCGACTTAGGAACATGTACGATAGCTATAGGGCCTGGCTAATAATATGTGAAGAGCATGATTAACACTTACATTGTTCTACACTGCAATAAGAGGTTATGATCATATTTCTTACTAACTACTTCCCCGCCCCCAACTAGTACTGTAGATCCAACCATGACACGTCACGATACACGAGCAAGTCCAATCTATCATGTACGATGTAATATACATGTCGTGTACAATGTCAATACGATAATCAATGTAACATCTCATGACTGCAGATCCAAGCTATATACTAGTCCGTGTAGCACAGTGTCAAGGATTCAGATGTAACATTTCTAGATTATTGAAATTATAGAAATTATCAACAATTGGAAATTATCAGAGAATGTACTTGCCTTGGGTCCTTAGCTGGTGAATACCGAGGTCCTGTTCCAGAGTATCGTCTGGAAAAATCAACAGTCCTATAAACATATCACAATTAAATTAATACGTATATAATATATATATAGAAACCTATCAGTAATTGTACAAAATACGTATATAATATATACACTAAGTAGAAGTATATAGATATATATTTATACGTTATAAATATAAATAACACATTTATGCATAACTATATCTAAGAATATACATGTATACATATATATGTACTAGTAAAAAATATACATTTGTTATATATATATATATGTATCATATACCAAATAAAATATATATACTATATACCTGTATACATGTATATATACATCAATACACACATACTAGAGTATACACATACCAATATGTATATAGTACATATATACCAATATAATTATATCCTTCACTAATATTAGTACATATTAATACACTAATTTAAATTATACTAGTATACTTTTATTAAATAGATATTATAAAATTAAACCAATATATATATATATATATACATATATATATATATACCAATTAAATTAAATACATACACATACATACACTTTAATTAAATATATACAAATACATATACATTAATTATACACATACATGTACCTACACATTGATTAAATATATACAAATACATATATTAGTATATACATAAACGTATATACGTATGTATATATATACATACATATATATATATATATATATATATATATATATATATATATATATATATATATATATATATATATATACATGAAGAAGGAAGAGGGAGAGAGGAACTTACAGAGGCTGGGTCGACTGTAGTCGTGATGTTAGCTATGCGGTGGAGGGAGGAAGAGTAGAGGCGGAGGGGAGTCCACAGCAGAAGGAGGAACTGCAGCGGGCCACCGGGGGATCGGGGCTTGGCCGGGTGTAGCTCGTCGGACTAGACAGCGGTCGGCGGGTCGGGATGTCCGGGAACAGAGGTGAGGTTGGAGAGCAGGCCAGCGGGAGGTCGGCTTGGGGATAGTGGGGAGTCAAGCAGCAGGGGTTTGTTGCTCGGCTGTGCTCGCCGGAGTGCGGTGCGCAGGCCGCCGGGATAAGGTGGCTATGGCCGGGCTTGGGATTACTGAACAGGAGATGAGGGATGGTGATGATTGTTTCCCCCTCTTTTGAATTCAAAAAAAAGCTAAGGGAAAGAAGAAGAAGGGAAGAAGAAGAAGAAGAAGAAGAAGAAGAGAAGAGAAGAAGAAGAGAAAGAACTCCTACGTTGGAGTGAGGGTGGAGGAGAGAGAGGTGGGGGCTTGTTTTGGGGATTAGGGCTTGATGTGACATGACATTAAATAAGGAGAGGGTGTGTGTGAAATCAAGGGTGGTGATTGACCCCCTTTAAATGAGTGGTCCAGATTTGACATGGGGATTTTCATGTGGGAATGAGGGTGAGGTTTAGTTAAAATATTAGGGATTCCTTCATTGTTTAAACAAATGGGTGTTGACACCAAAAATGCAAATTTGCAAATTAGCCCCCTTAAATTTGGATATTTGTACAGACGCATAAAATGACGAAAATTTGGCGGGCGATTCGGTATCTGGTATTTTGTAGGGTCAGAGGGCGCTGTATGTTCGGTATGGGCTCAATTAGCAGGGCACTGGAATTAAATTGGGATTTTCAGAATTGGTTAAAATAGTATCCTCAATTTAATTAGAAATAAATGCAAGTTGTGTTCTAAAATTAATTAGGAGTACATGGGGCCAAAATCAGGTCAGGTCATCAGTACCAATATTGAAGAAGACTCAGAACAGAATATTACCCTAATTTGGGCCGCACGAAAAATAGGTCAAGATTGCCTCCAATTTCGATTGGAACGCACAACGATACAAAATAAGAATTTATTTAGGAATTAAATAAACGTCCGCGACGATTTGTGTGCGGCTAAAAATAAGGTACAGAGAGCATAATTATGAGTTGTAAAAATAGCAGAATGGAAGGCGGGCATGTCTAGGGCAAGATTGTGAAATTTGTTGGAAGGCAAAAGCTAGGGTAGCGCTCCAAATATCGAAGCAAAGGCAATGCGCAATAATTAAATAAATTACGATAATTAATTACTACCTCTAAGAATTTAATTCTAAATAAAACAATTAAATACAAAATTTCATAATTCGGACAGGTGTTCCTCTACTAGCTTCTAGGTCAAGTCTATGAACACTGTATATAATAATATATTTAATTACACATCTCACATAATTATTTAAATTAAATATACTATCATACAATTACCAAATTGTAACTACCATAATATTAAATATTATAAAAAGTCAAAAATATCCCTGTTTTCGGAATGTGGTAGTGACAAGTCTACCCTCCTTAAAAAAATTTTGTCCTCGAAATTTAAAATCCTCATATTAGTGTTTAATCATACACATTATTATCTTCCCTCAAAGTTTAAATTCATCAACCACGAAATCAGGTAATAATCCACAATGTCTTTTCACAATTTTTAAAATTCTAAGATTATTGCATTCCGGAAAAATCCTCGAAATAAAATCAAAGTCCATTTTTATCAAAAATTTCCCCAAAATTTTTAGTTAATAATTCAATACTCAGAATTTAATATCCACTCCTCAATTTTGATTTTTATCAATGCACAAATATAAAATGTAATCTCGTCCCACAAGGTTTGAATTTAAACATTAATCCATCAAAATTTTATTTCTCGATTTCCTCTTCCTCAAAATACTCAACAATGCGATACTTATGGATTCTCTAATTGCAACATCAAAATATAAAATTCTAAAATTTATAACTTGCAATCAAATAAATATAATGATAATCTCCCAAAATTTCCAAATTTTAATAACCAATTTAATCATGTCATAATCTTCCTGCAATTAATAAACCACCAATTATGCCATGTTAATATCTTAACCCTCTATTTAAATCAATGTTTATCCTTGAATTTTAATCATCTTGTCTCTCTTGTCAAGTCATAACTCTTTCATGAATCTTCGTCATGGTCAAACCCCAATAATCATGGTCTAAGAAAATCTTCCTACAATCATACAACATGCAACCTAAGGGGATATGTACGGTCATAGTATCTTTTGTCATGGTATTGCAGTCTCTGTATCAGGGTGTACTACTAACTACATTATAACAAGAAATCATGCATACAAGCTACGGTACTAAGGTATCACCCAATCGATCAAATAGTTAGGAAAAGAAAGAGAGAACAGAACCTGCTAACACATTACCTGCAGTATCGGTCTCCTCGACCGTCATCGCAAATGCCCCGCCCTGCTGGGGTGGTTCTCTTTGCGGGTGCTGAGCAATATACGGTTCCACAGGTAGCCTAACTGGATCTCTATAATCTG
The DNA here is from genome assembly GCA_036927795.1 of Iris macrosiphon. NCBI lineage: Eukaryota > Viridiplantae > Streptophyta > Magnoliopsida > Asparagales > Iridaceae > Iris > Iris macrosiphon. The sequence goes on from JAYESA010000013.1 coordinate 126,294,359, forward strand.
AAGCTGCACGCTGGCCGGAAAGATAAGGGGCTAGAAGACAATCCCTTACTCGATGTCCCGCAGCGCCACAGTGCAAACAAAGTCCTAGTCTCGTTCTACAGCTCTCCCAAAGGTGACCTGGCTTCTTACAGAAATAACAAGTCTGTCGTGTCTCTCTTGGAGGCTGTTGCTGATCCTGCTGAACGCGGACTGGTGCCTGGTACTGTTGTTGATACTGATACGCCCATGGATGTTGCTGAATATGAACTGGTGTCAGATACTGCTGTGGATGCTGAAATGTCCATGACTGAATATGAACTGGTACTTGGTACTGCTGTTGGTGCTGAATACGGGGATGCTTGGCCGGTCCTGCGCTACCATTCGTATCTCCAAAAATGTTATGACTCCTCTTAGGCCTGAGATCCAGATCCTCTTCTGCAATCTGGGCATCCATCAAGATACCCTCAAAGGTAGCGGTACGACGACCAGAAGTGCGTGACCTAATCTCTCTCGTCAGCCCCTTTCTAAATTTTTGAGCTCGATCTCCTGGGTCCCGAATCATAGACGATGCAAAATGGCTCAATCGACAGAATTCTGCAGCATACTCGTCGACCGACATATTTCCTTGAACCAAGTCATGAAACTGACTTTCCAAGGTTCCCAATGCCACGTCGGAAAAGAACTTCTCCTTGAAGAGTTCCTTGAAGGTCTTCCAAGTAAGTCCTTGTGCAGTAATTCTCGGCTCCGTACGATACCACGTGAGTGCGATATCGAACATCTGACTGTCAGCGGCTTCTATCTGCAAGTTCTCCGGAATCTGGGTCAATCGCAGGCTCCTCTCTATATCCTCTAGCCAGTCGTCAGCGTAGAGTATCCCTTCGGTGCCTTTGAACTCTCGAGGCATCATCCTCTTGAAGTCTACTATAGTACCTGATCTCTGCTGCTGTTGGCCAGGAAACTGCTGGTACTGTGCTACTCTCTCCAAAGCTTGGAGAGTCACCTGATGAGCATTCTCTATGCTCTCTCTCATCAGCTCGGTTTGTGCCTGGTGCGCTTCTGCTTGCACCCTCTGAGCCTCATCTTGAACTCGCTGAGCTTCTGCCGTCACTCTCTGGGCATCCACCATGCCCTGGATTAAGGTAAACATCTGCGTCCCGTCAATGGGCAAACCTCCGAGAATCGGAGTCGGTGGAGGAGGAAGGTTGTCCATCACAGCTGCGGCTATCCTCTGAACAGGTGGGGGAGGAGGATCCCCGAAAAGTACAGATACTCCTATATGTATCGGAGATGTAGGAGGAACTACGGATGTCTGTCCATCAGGTGGAGGGATGGCAGACCCCTCTAAAGCTGGTGTTCCCGCTCTCATAGATCGTGTCTGCGACGACATCCTGAAGACAGATCCCAAAGAATCAATTAAGGCAAAATACGATATCATCAAGGAAGGACAGTACAGTTCTAAAGAGCAACATTCAAGATAAAAGATTGGGAATAAATATTCCTAGTTGTGATTTTACAGGTCAATGATGCATCCAAGGTTTGATACCTCTATCCCTCTAAGGTACCATAGTTCTACTAGAAACATACTCACTGCTAGCTTCCTTACCTACTACAACCGTTGATACTAGTTATCCTTATCACTCAAGTGCATATCAAATACAACACATCATACTAAGTACTGCTCTCTCCAATACAATCCTAGATGAACACCCAAGTCAGTTGGCAGTGAGATCTCAATCATGCTCAAGCCAACAGATCCTTACACATGCATCTCATCTACTTATATACTAATATATCTCTCCCACTATAAAATCTTATCCTCAAATAAAATTCCTTAAAATAACTCCTCGAATAAATTTTAAAGTAAAAATGCATACACTTTCCTCAAGGTTAATTATTTAAATACTGTAATAAAAACTTAATCACTAAATTTTTTTACAGTTTTGTCTATGTTCATTAAATCGAATCTGAATCCTCAAAATTTTAATAACAATATTTCAACTCCTTAATTTCAAAAAAAATTTGCAATTCATTAAAATCTTCAAATTATAATTTAAATCCATATCTTGTAGTCCAATAGCCCTAGTGTTATCTTCCTCACTGTCCTCATCGACATGCGTCATTAGATAATACCATAAATCAGTCTGCAAATTCATCTTGATATGAAATCAAATCCTACAATGAACCCAAGATCTTAATTAACTAATCAACAAGAATCAAATTCAATTTCAGCAAGTGAGAATGGACGGAACAAGGGAAAATGTTTTAAATTGGAAATTTTAACAAGATTCTCAGGGGTCATCTCAGGAATCTCTCAAGGAATTGTGATTGAGTATTCGCTCTCGTCCTAGTATCCTATGTCCTAGATCCTATCGCAGGCACGCAATAGTGTAACAAAGATGCTACACTACTACGACATCGCACAACTCATGAAGTCTGACCTGCATGGGCCACCACTAAAAACGTGTCACGACCCGCACCCGGAATTAGGGTACGAGTATGCGGGTACGTCCAGCCTACGCCGCAACATCGGCGGTAGAACGCTGTCAAGGTCTTGACACTATCTAGCCAATCTCACACAAGCATCCAATCTCCATAAGGAGGTACGGATGACACAAATAAAATGAACACATACTCAATCACAGGACTACAGCACGATAAGATATCGAACAAAATTAAATACAATACAAGTCAAACAGTAATAATCTAACTCAACAAATATCCAAGTCTCAATCAAAAATGCCGGAGACAAATCCGGTACCAAATAGTCTACTAAAAGAACTAATTAGAAAAAAAACTAGTGATTCCGGCTAAGCCTCTCGGAATCACAACTAAACTACCAAGCCCAAGTTGCAGCTACTCACCATATGGTCCATAAAGTGTCGGACAGCGGTCCTCTAAGGCATAGTCTAGAAAAATGTTTCCAGTCAGGAAGGAGCAAAGTACAAATCTCAAATAACAGTTCTATTTAATTGATAAGGACTATAAAGCAATAAACAGTTGATGCTAGATACTGAGAAGACAGTAAAATAATAAAATGGCAAAAAAGAGAGACAGATAATGTAAAGAGACAGGTAATAGGCAATATAATACAGTCAGTGCATGAATGAAAATGAAAAGAACAAGGTACAGTATCATATACGGGTGATGTAGTATATGATTTAAAATAGAGAACTGTAATCTATTCTAAGTGTTTGAAATAGTAGTTTCGAAATGTGATCGGCTTGGGAACATGTACGATAGCTATAGGGCCTGGCTAATCATATGTAAAGAGCATGATTAACACTTCCATTGTTCTACACTGCAATAAGAGGTTATGATCACATTTCTTACTAACTACTTCCCTGCCCCCAACTAGTACTGTGGATCCAACCATGACACGTCACGATACACGAGCAAGTCCAATCTATCATGTACGATGTCTAATATACATGTCGTGTACAATGTCAATACGATAATCAATGTAACATCTCATGACTGCAGATCCAAGCTATATACTAGTCCGTGTAGCACAGTGTCAAGGATTCAGATGTAACATTTCTAGATTATTGAAATTATAGAAATTATCAACAATTGGAAATTATCAGAGAATGAACTTGCCTTGGGTCCTTAGCTGGTGAATACCGAGGTCCTGTTCCAGAGTATCGTCTGGAAAAATCAACAGTCCTATAAATATATCATAATTAAATTAATACGTATATAATATATATATAGAAACCTATCAGTAATTGTACAAAATACGTATATAATATATACACTAAGTAGAAGTATATAGATATATATTTATACGTTATAAATATACATAACAAATTTATGCATAAATATATCTAAGAATATACATGTATACATATATATGTACTAGTAAAAAATATACATTTGTTATATATATATATATGTATCATATACCAAATAAAATATATATACTATATACCTGTATACATGTATATATACATCAATACATACATACTAGAGTATACACATACCAATATGTATATAGTACATATATACCAATATAATTATATCCTTCACTAATATTAGTACATATTAATACACTAATTTAAATTATACTAGTATACTTTTATTAAATAGATATTATAAAAATAAACCAATATATATATATATATATATATATATATATATATATATATATATATATACATATATATATATACCAATTAAATTAAATACATACACATACATACACTTTAATTAAATATATACATATACATATACATTAATTATACACATACATGTACCTACACATTGATTAAATATATACAAATACATATATTAGTATATACATAAACGTATATATATATATATATATATATATATATATATATATATATATATATATATATATATATATATATATATATATATATATATATATATATATATATATATACATGAAGAAGGAAGAGGGAGAGAGGAACTTACAGAGGCTGGGTCGGCTGTAGTCGGGATGTTAGCAATGCGGTGGAGGGAGGAAGAGTAGAGGCGGAGGGGAGTCCACAGCAGAGGGAGGAACTGCAGCGGGCCGCCGGGGGATCGGGGCTTGGCCGGGTGTAGCTCGCCGGACTAGACAGCGGTCGGCGGGTCGGGATGTCCGGGAACAGAGGTGAGGTTGGAGAGCAGGCCAGCGGGAGGTCGGCTTGGGGACAGTGGGGAGTCGAGCAGCAGGGGTTTGCTGCTCGGCTGTGCTCGCCGGAGTGCGGTGCGCAGGCCGCTGGGATGAGGTGGCTATGGCCGGGCTTGGGATTACTGAACAGGAGATGAGGGATGATGATGATTGTTTCCCCCTCTTTTGAATTCAAAAAAAAGCTAAGGGAAAGAAGAAGAAGGGAAGAAGAAGAAGAAGAAGAGAAGAGAAGAGAAGAGAAGAAGAAGAGAAAGAACTCCTACGTTGGAGTGAGGATGGAGGAGAGAGAGAGGTGGGGGCTTGTTTTGGGGATTAGGGCTTGATGTGACATGACATTAAATAAGGAGAGGGTGTGTGTGAAATCAAGGGTGGTGATTGACCCCCTTTAAATGAGTGGTCCAGATTTGACATGGGGATTTTCATGTGGGAATGAGGGTGAGGTTTAGTTAAAATATTAGGGATTCCTTCATTGTTTAAACAAATGGGTGTTGACACCAAAAATACAAAATTGCAAATTAGCCCCTTAAATTTGGGTATTTGCACAGACGCATAAAATGACGAAAATTTGGTGGGCGATTCGGTGTCTGGTGTTTTGTAGGGTCAAGGGGCGCTGTATGTTCGGTATGGGCTCAATTAGCAGGGCACTGAAATTAAATTGGGATTTTCAGAATCGGTTAAAATAGTATCCTTAATTTAATTAAAAATAAATGCAAGTTGCGTTCTAAAATTAATTAGGAGTACATGGGGCCAAAATTAGGTCTGGTCATCAATACCAATAATGAAGAAGACTCAGAACAGAATATTACCCTAATTTGGGTCGCACGAAAAATAGGTCAAGATTGCCTCCAATTTCGATTGGAACGCACAACGATACAAAATAGAATTTATTTAGGAATTAAATAAACGTTCGCGACGATTTGTGTACGGCTAAAAATAAGGTACAGAGAGCATAATTATGAGTTGCAAAAATAGCAGAATGGAAGGCGGGCATATCTAGGGCAAGATTGTGAAATTTGTTGGAAGACAAAAGCTAGGGTAGCGCTCCAAATATCGAAGCAAAGGCAATGCGCAATAATTAAATAAATTACGGTAATTAATTACTACCTCCAAGAATTTAATTCTAAATAAAATAATTAAATACAAAATTTTATAATTCGGACAGGTGTTCCTCTACTGGCTTCTAGGTCAAGTCTATGAACACTGTATATAATAATATATTTAATTACACATCTCACATAATTATTTAACTTAAATATACTATCATGCAATTACCAAATTGTAACTACCATAATATTAAATATTATAAAAAGTCAAAAATACCCCTGTTTTCGGAATGTGGTAGTGACAGGTCCACCCGCCACGATCCTTGTCCTCGTTTCATTCCTTAGCCCGTTTTGCTTTTTCTATGTACCGATGCGTCTGTCCAATATCGACGACTTGCACTCCAATCCCTATTTAAGTCCACTTTGTTGCATTATTTCACTAAGTCTGTGTTCATGTAAACACCCTAATTTTTAGAATTTAATTTTAATTTTATTATTTATAATTATTGAGTTTAAGGGAGAAATTTTATGTAATTTTTAGCCATTTTATAATATATAATATTCATGGATTTATAATTATGTGTATTTAATTAATTATTATATAGTGCAAAAAATATATTTTTGGGTGTACAACTATTATTAGAGTATTGTATAATTATTCTAAAATTTATTGAGGTCCAAAACTAATTTTAGATGGCTATATATATATATATATATATATATATATATATATATATATATATATATAATTATTTATTTTAACCCAAACCAACCCAAACCAAACTAAACCAATCGGATCCTAAACCAACCCTAGACCCGCACCTAAACCCGTACCCGATTACTCGCACCCGTTCACATTCAGAAATACCCCTGCAGCCCGACCACTTCCCCTCCCCGTCAACCGCCGACCCATCCTATTAATCTCCCTGTAACCTCCCCCTTCAACCTATATATAGATTCGAGGAGACCCTTCACCACCAGCATCTCCCCACCAGCATCTCCCCACCAGTCCAGCTGACTATGGCCGACGACCGCCGGACCACTGCGTACCACCGCCACGAACAGTCGCTCCGACTCCACGATCAGCAGCACACAACAAGGTACCCTTCTTTTCTCCCCTGTTTTTCCTACACAATTGGTCTAACAGTGACCCATTGAATCCTATGTGAAGACCACATGACCCCCTTGAACCCTGTATAATTAGTTTAATGTATCATGTACTGTGTCGATCGCAAATCGTGACACAAAACAGAAAAAATTATCGAGTTTTGGAAACAGAAACTATTCCAAGTACGTGTGTTTGAGTCCCGTTATCTCCATAATGGCACGTGATACTAAAATTCTGCTTGAACAATAATTTAGACAATATAAACAAGTTTTAATCTCTTTAATTAGTTTATTTTAATTCATTGTATGCTGTGATTTATTTGCTGTAAAATTTTATCAAAAACTTAATTTTCTAAATCCAAATTTTCTCGAACGGGGTGCGTTCCGATAAATGAGGCAACTTCGTTGTGTACAAATTGCACCGAAAGGCGCGTATTGTCAATACAGATGTGTGAGATTTTGAGAAACTTGATTTGGATGTGTGTGCACACCGGAATCAATGTGTATCCGTCGAAAAGTCCCGTATCGACCTGTTCTGACACTCGTCATAATTTTGTGTGTGTTTGCCATTTCGCAACAAAACTTGTGCCATCGGATTCGTAGAGTTACGCTGGTCCTGTGATCCAAGATTGGTTCGGTTCTAAAAATGTTGACAAAATACCGTTTTACGGGCCCCACGGTTCTACTTGACCGACGATTTCGTGATTAGCTCATCAAAATTCAGTTCTGGACATTCTGTTACATTTGTATCATCGTTCTGGACTCGTAGATACTAAGTTTGACGAATTTGGAGAACTTAATCTCTGGCATATTTTTTGGTGCGAAGTGGTCTATATATGAACCCCGCTTTGACCAAAAACTGTCAATTATGCCCCTGTGTCCAATTTGGGCTTATGGGTAGTTAATTCTAGCTATTTCAAGTATTCTGAGAGCAATCGTGTTGTTTGTTTCACCATCCAGAGGCGTACTTGGATATTCCACTATTAGAGGAGCAATTGACAAAGTTCAGAACCCAGACAAGTGTACCTTACCAAATCTGCAGAGATCATATTATATTATTTTCTTTATATATATATATATATATATATATATATATATATACTTCTATGATGTACCTATTCAACCTAGGACCGTGATACATTTCTTAGCATTCGAACAAGATTCGGGTGTCGACGTCGTACGCGGAGTCATGTAACGTCATTTAGAGAATTGATTCCACGATTCTATCTTTGCATGCTTGCTTTACCAAGTACGTCATACCATAGGACACTTAACACTATTTTATGTAATAAAATCTTTCTTGAGTTATTCATGGTGATTCTGTATAGTCATACAGGATTTATGCTATGAGACTTGCATATATACATAGATATCATTATGATTCGTTGTACTAGCTAGAGGTCATGATCTTGCGTGTTATGGACATGAGACATTGTGGACATAAGACGTGAGGTTATATTGGGGTGGGAGAGACACACAAGCTACAGGCTGATTATATATATATATATATATATATATATATATATATATATATACACTTTACTATTGGAGGTGCTTTAGTATCTGTACCAGAGCTTGGACCATTACGTGATATTCTTGCTGCTACGGGCTCTCGGACAAAAAGCTTGTAGTGGTCTCAGCCTGAGTACTAGTGATGCTCTCATTTGCATTTCACATATCTGGTTACATAGCTTGCCCTGAGGATCTATTTTTATTTACTTTATTTTATTTGGCTTGAGTGTTTCTTGTACCTTGCTATGTCCCCTGAGGACCTGGATCCGGATTATATCCACAGGTACAACAGAGTAGGATTACCCTGAGATATACGGGACATGAGCTGATGCTGGAGAAGTACTGGCACCAGAGGACGAGGTTGTGCGAGAGGATTTTTCCTGAGTATTCAGTTACATACTCAGTTATTTTTGCTCATTGTTATTTTATATCTTGACTCATGGACATATGTATTAGTGATATTCTCTTTCTTTATTATGTCGGGTTATTCTCTGAGATACTATTTATTTGGACTTGTTGATGGATTATATTTCGTTATCTATTATCTTGACTGGTCTATCATATTGACTTGTGTTTACTTTCTGTGGATGAGATTAGAATTATATTGTGTTAGATGGTGTAGACTGTATTTATATTTATTACTGCTTAAGTGCACTATAATGGGTCCATTAAATTGGGTTTGTCCATTGGAGTTATGATGTTGGCCATTGCCACATGGCTAGTCCCTTGATATTTTGGGACTGGGGCATGACATGGTTTTAGTGGTAGCCCATGCAGGTCAATGACTATATTGCTTTGATTTCAACTAAGGAACCGAGCAAGCCTGCAATTAGGATATTATGAATTATAGGATCTCATCCACATATTGACACATTCTTGACCTCTATATCAGACTCGAATAATTTTTTTGACTTATATCATGCTTGATTCAACTGTTCGACCCTACTCTGATCTCGACATAAAAGGAGAAGGCGGAGAAGTTCTTTGACAGACTTAGCTTTGAGTTACAAGATTGATTGGCACAGTTGCACCAACTTCATTCACAAACGTCCTTGCTGTATCCTGACGCATGGAGCGCATCACCAGGAGAGAGTCCAGCCAGAAATGGTCGTTCATATCAGCACCAGCCAGAGCACTACAGGAAGAAGATACAAAGAGACCTCACATGCACCAGCCAGCCAGAGCAGCTCCGTAGGAACTGCCTACATGTCAATATTATGGCAAGCGAGGTCATTACGGAAGCAAGTACAGATGCAAATTGGGACTATGTTTGATTTGCGGATCGGGACAACACTAGACACAGGACTGTATAGAATAGCGGAGAGGAGCACTGATGATTCATCGACCAGCCAACCAACACCAACACCCGGACTCCCTACTTGTCATTATTATGGCAAGGTAGGCCATCTCGCCAAGAAATGCCGACACAGATTAAGATTGTGCTTGGTTTATGGATCCAGCCAACATTCAGCCAGAAATTACAAGGAGCATCGAGGAGAAACACCAATGGTTCACCGACGAGCATTGATGGTTCACCGACAAGCACCGATGGTTCACCGACAAGCTTTACAAGCACCGAGACCAGTCCAACAGCCATATCGACCATCTTATCCAGTACCAGGAGCATCACAGGCAGAAGTTGGAGGAGTCATACCACCAACACCGGGAGGATATCAGCCGAGACCACCCTTGGCACCACAAGCAACACTCTTCCAGCAGGCCCAACAACAATAGAGGGCACCACCACAGGGACGTGGACAGGCTTTTGCAACGATAGTGGAGGAGACACGAACTCGAGGAGTAGCGAATATGAGTATAGTTTTATCATAGCTAGCTATAATAACGAATATTCCTAGTAATACTTTAGCATGTGCCTGTTAGTTCCATTCCCTAGCCTATATATAGTAATATGTTAGCATGAACTTGTTTGTCTAGATTAGTAATATGTAAGTAGTCCCCAAGTTTTTAGAAGCTGTAGTTGATCCTCACTCTAACCATACTCCTTTACTCTTGAGTTACTTATCTCTCATTGCCTAGGAAAAAGTTTTTATTTCTTCCCTACATGTTTTGCTTGAACAAAACCCTCACCCTTCCTCTCAAATTTTTCCTTATTCATGTTCACTTATCCTTTGTGTCGTGCTTCAACAAACATGTATTGCAATTGCATTATCTCTTCTGGAGCAAACCTTTCCTGACCGGTTATATTTCATTTTCTTAATTGCGAGGACGCAATTCTTTTAAGTTGGGTAGATTGTAAACACCCTAATTTTTAGAATTAAAATTTAATTTTATTATTTGTAATTACTGAGTTTAAGGGGGAAATTTTATATTATTTTTTAGCCATTTATAATATATAATATTCATGTATTTATAATTATGTGTATTTAATTAATTATTAATATAGTACAAAAAAAATATTTTTGGGTGTACAACTATTATTAGAGTATTGTATAATTTTTCTGGAATTTATTGAGGTCCAAAATTATTTTTAGATGACTATATATGCATATATATATAATAATTATTTATTTTAACCCAAACCAAACTAAACCAACTGGATCCTAAACCAACCCTAGGCCCACACCCAAACCGTACTCGATAACTTATACCCCTTCACATTCAGAAACCCCCCCCGCAGACCGACCACTTCCCCTTTCCATCAACCGCCGACCCATCCTCTTCATCTCCCTGTAACCTCCCCCCTTCACCCTATATATAGATTAGAGGAGACCTTCACCACCACCATCTCCCCACCAGTCCAGCCTGCTATCTCCGACCGCCGACGACGGCCGGACCGCCACGTGCCACCGCCATGAACAGCCTCTCCGACTTCACGATCAGCAACACACAGCGAGGAACCCTTCTTCTCTCCCCAATTTCTTCCTGAACAGTAGATCTAATAGTGACCCGTCAAATCCTATGTGAAGACCACATGACCCCCTTGAACTCTATGCAATTAGTTTAATGTATCGTATTCTGTGTCGATTGCAAATTGCGACACAAAACGTAAAACAATATTCAAGTTTTGGGAACATTAACTATTCCAAGTACGCATGTTTGAGTCCCGTTATCTCCATAACGGCACGCGATACTAAAATTTTGTTTGAACAGTAATTTAGACAACATAAATAAGTTTTAATATCTTTAATTAGTTTATTTTAATTCATTGTATGCTGTAATTTATTTGCTGTTGAATTTCGTCAAAAACTTGATTTCCTAAACCCAAATTTTCCTGAAATGGGATGCGTTCCACTAAAAAGGCAACTTCGTTGTGTGCGAATTATACCGAAAGGCGCGTATCGTCAATGCAGACGTGTGAGATTTTACGGAACTTGATTTAGATGTGCATGCACAACGAAATTAATGCGTATCCATCGAAAAGCCTCCTATCGATCTGTTCTGACACTCGTCATAATTTTGTGTGTGCTTGTCATTTTGTAATAAAACTTGTGCCATCGATTCGCAGCATTACGCTTGTCATGTGACCCAAATTTAGTTCGATTCTGAGAATGTTAACAAAATACCTTTTTGCGGGCCCCACGTTTCCATTTGACGGACGATTTATATATATACTTCTGTGATGTACTTGTTCAACCTAGGACTATGAGATATTGCTTAGCATTCGAACAAGATTCGGGTGTCGACGCCGTATGCGGAGTCGTATAATATCATTTAGAGAATTGATTCCACGATCCTATCTTTGCGTGCTTGCTTTACCAAGTACGTCATACCATAGGACACTTGACACTATTTCATGTGACAAAATCTTTCTTAAGTTATTCATGGTGATTCTGTATAGGCTTATATGATTCATGATATAAGACTTGCATATATACATAGATATCATTATGACTCGTTGTACTAGCTAAAGGTCATGATCTTGCGTGTTATAGACATGAGACGTTGTGGACATGAGACATGAGGTTACATTGGATGGGGAGAGACACACAGGCTATATGTTGATTATATATATATACACTTTACTATTGGAGGTGCTTTAGTCTCTGTACCAGAGCTTGGCCCATTACATGATATTCTTGCTGCTACGGGCTCCCCAACACAGAGCTTGTAGTGGTCTCAGCCTGAGTACTAGTGATGCTCTCATTTGCATTTCATATAGCTAGTTACATAGCTTGCCCTGAGGATCTATTTTTATTTGCTGTATTTTATTTGGCTTGAGTGTTTCTTGTCCCTTGCTATGTCCCCTTGGATTATGTTCCCAGGTACAGTAGAGGAGGATTATCCCGAGATATACGGGACAAGAGCTAATGATGTAGCAGTACTGGCACTAGAGGACGAGGTTGCGCCAGAGGATTTCTCCTAAGTATTCAGTTACATACTCAGTTAATTTTGCTCAATGTTATTTTATATCTTGATTCATGGACATATGTATTGGTAATATTCTCTTTCTTTATTATGTCGTATTATTCCCCGAGACACTATTTATTTAGACTTGTTAATGGATTATATTTCGTTATCTATTATCTTGACTATTCTATCATATTGACTTGTGTTTACTTTCTTTGGATGAGATTAGAATTATATTGTATTAGATGGTGTAGACTATATTTATATTTATTATAGCTTAAGTGCACTCTAACAGGTCTATTAAATTGGGTTTGCCCATTGGAGTTGTGCTGCTGGCCATTGCCTCATGGCAAGACCCTTGGTATTTTGGTACTGGGCATGGCAGTTCACTACACTCTAAGTCAAACTTCTCGAGAGCTAACATCTGAATCCTTTAAGTTTGTGTGACTAAATCGTATCGCACATTTAAAATCAAACATGTTCATCTGCATAACCAACAACTCCCTTGCATCACCAAAATCCGTAGTCCGTGCTAGCTACTCTTCAATACGTCTATCACTCGCGTATGCATGCATCAACTGCTTGTTCTATATGCTCAACTCTCTGCATCAACGAACGCTCCACCGAACTTCCAAATTGTATGAGCCAAATTCTAATATTCGAATATCCCGTCTGACCGATCTCATCCGATCTTTAACACTTGGTCCGCATTAATTCTTCAAATTCTATATGCTTGTTTCGTTCTCGTCCAACAAAACTTTCATTTATGCGAGTCTATTTTTGATCGCTCAAAGCTGACGTATCGAAGAATACCTGAGTCAAACACTGTTGCACCAATTCTACACACAATCTCATACTAACCCATCTGTTATAAGCAAACCTATCACTTATCTTGTTCCAAAAAATTCTAACACGTGCCCCACTCCGTGGCGTGGCATATACCACTTAGGAATTCTAATAACTCTTGACCAATGACTACTCTGAACTAACTATTCTGTGGCGATCCTACGGACCATAACTCAACCGTTTACTCCAAGTCTGACACAAAACTCTGCCAATGTATGAACCATATAACTCTTCTATTGATCTCGTCCATTGTAACTTACGCAACGTTCCATTCTTGGTACTCCCAATTATCGCTTAAACTGTTTGATACATTCGTTGTACGATCAACTCGTGCAATATTCTCTCTCCCTGATATTCCAAGTCACTAATCAAATCTGATCAACTCATACATTGCACGAGCAACTCGTGCAATATTCTCTCTGATATTCCCAGCCAAAACTCAAACTCCGTTCAACACATTCATATCTTTTCCAATGTCTCTAGTCACAACATGCCAACATATCCAATCTCGTCTAACAAACCAACTATTCTACTGATAAAACCAAAATCTTCCAGAACAACTAGCCAAATAAATGCAAAGATACCTCTCAACTTGCTGCACGAATGCAACAACGCCACATAACTTGATGCACAAATGCATCAACGCCAAACGATGCTACACGATTCTGCCAAAATCCTACGAAAACCAATGCAACGAAGAACAACATACACACACAACCAAAAAAATATATAGACTTACAGCAAGGAACTTCTAATGTGGCACCGAGTAGAGCCAAGAGGCAAATAATATGCGAAAGATATTTAGAGTTTTTGATGAAGCAAGCAAAGTGTAAACCCCTTCAAATAATTCTATAGATAGTCTGGTATGAATTGGAAATTTTATTTTTAGTAGCAGATGATTGAGGTTTAGAGTAAGGTGGCAGATGTCTGTTTATTTTAATTAAACCCTTGGCGCACCCTACCATTGTTGAATTATTCGGAGCCCAAAATTAGCCCATAAATTCTAACAGACTATTGTACTTTTGACTTGACAGGCCAAATTAGGCGTTGGACTTTTCCGTCACTCAAAATCAAATCCGTTGTGCCCTAAATTAATTGTACAACTTCCTGTATCCAAATCCCATATTTAATCCCGTATCGGACACCTGTGTCGTTACCATCAATTTTGAGATACCAACTTAACCCGTTGAGCCGGACCAACTAAAGGGTCCAAGACTAACTCCAAGCCCACACCATTTTTGACCTTTGTGTCAGTCCCAAATTGAGACCCCAAGTGCCCCCATTTAATTTAAAAGCGCGGGACATATTTATTCTAATTAAACCAGAGATACCAACTTTGACTAATCCTATTTTAATCCCTATTTAATTCTAATGCCCATTTAATTAAGCCCATGCCAAACACACAACACCCCCCTACCCTACAAAACACCAAACACCAATTCTCCCATAAAATTTTTCCATCATTTCATGTGTTTGTGCAAATACCCAAACTTAAGGGGCTAATTTACAAATATTGTAACATGTGTCAAAACCTTATTGGTCTATGCCAAATGGAGAAGCCCCTCTCCTTTGACCAAGTCAACATCCCTCCTCCCTCTCTTTTGGATGAAGAAAACATTTCCTTCATGTGCAATCACCACCACCCATTTGAATTGGGTCAATCCCCACCATCCAATCCTCACATCCCTCCCTATATAATGTCTCTTTCTCCCCTCTTCCCAATGCAGGCCCTAATCCCCATGTCTAGAGAAACCCCCACCCCCTCTCTCTCTTCTACCTCCTCTATATTAAAAACCGAGCCTCCTCCATATTTCCATTCTTCTTCTTCTTCTTCTTCTTCTTCTTCTTATTCTTCTTCTTCTTCCTTTTCACTTCTCCTTCTTCTTCATTAAGCCCTGAACCCGGCCGACCGAGCTCCTATCTTCACCGGCGAGTGTCCTCCTACAGCCAACTGCTACCAGGTCGAGACTCCTCCGGCGTGCCTGTCTTCCCCGCAGTTTTGACTGCTGCCTCGACACTCTGGCCAACCCGACTGGCTCTCCCCCGAGCCACTGCCGAACTGCTCCGGCCGATCCGCCATTACTGCCACTCCCCGCGTCGGCTGCTACCATCACCGCCGGCCTCCATCTCGACATACAACCGAGCTGCTGCTCTACCACGAGCTCCGGCGGACCGCTGAACTGCTCCGGCCGCTCGCTGAATCCCCACCACTCTCGAGCTTCCCCCTCCGGCAGTAGAGCACTGCCACGAGCCATCACGGCGAGATCCAAGCACCTCCCCTCCACTTCATCTTCTCCGGCGGGTATCCCACTTCACGCCACCACCTCCTGTTCATTACCACCACCACCACCTTATCATCACGACCACCGCTTCCGACCAAGGACACCACCACAGCTCCACCTATCCATCCTGCTGACACCCTTCGTCTCGGGTGAGCCACCCTCACTGTCTCCTCCGCCGCCTCGGCCAGCCTCCACTCGCCGTCGACCACCCTCCAGTCGACCGACCAAGCAACCATCACCCCCGCTCAACCACCTCCAGTAGAGTTTTCCTCCGACCACCGAGCCATTGTAACCACCCCACGACCTCGAACCACCACCGTGACGGCTTCTTCTTCGGCCACCCTCCACCAACAGCACCACCACTTCACCAACTAGCACCACCTTCCCTCATCACCGTCGTCAACAACACAATCGACCAACACCACCACTACGCATCGCCAAGGTGAAACACTTCTCCCCCTCCCTATACTTTTGTATGGTTGTTTATGTGTAAGCCTAGTGTAGTATTATGGATCTAACATGAGCATTAATATACATAGATTAGGGTTTATGTTTAAGATTTGCATGGAGTTTAGTATTTTGTTTATAACTAAATATCCTGGATATTATACATGGTGGAAAAAATGCTAAATCAATTATTTATGGGTTAAATATGATTTGAATAAGGACACGGAATATATATACATGATGGATGGATTTGAGGCATAAATAATGAAGTGGGGATTTAAATCGCCAAATGAGATTTTTAGGTGTCGTCCTAATTAAAATCGTTGACCGCTTGGGAAGGGAAAGACAGTTACTAGACGTTTGGGCTCCTCTGCACGCGCTTATATATGTATATGTAGTATTTCTGTAGTGATCCTGTATCTAGTGTAGTTGTATCACCCGTGTGACTCTTTGCCTGGAGCTGCGGTACGTCCGGTATAGTTCCATGTCCGGAGCTACATTTTTATTTTGGATAGCCCACGCGTCGAACATTGTCTTTAAACTGTGTCTCACTTGTTTGGTTATGATAGATTACCCTGTCGTTGTACTTGTACTTTCTGTTATACTTGGCATGCTGTATTTTTGTACCTTGTTATGTCCTTCTGATGACCTGGTCCCCTGCCAGTTTTGCAGCATAGACGATTATGGAGCATTGGAGTTGCTGATGGAGTTGCACGTCTTGCGGGCATTGTACCAGGTACTCATATTATTTTCACCGACATTATGGTTACATTATTCTTTTTGATTATTCATCTGCTGTTGTTGCCTAGTTTTTGTAGACTCATTTCTTCTCGAGTCTATTCGAGTTTGTGTGTTATTGGGCGGCCAACTTTAACACATATAGCTCTTTCTTGTATACTGCTGTACATTATGGATTGAGACATAGAGGTTTACATTTATGGGATATCTGGATAGTGCCCTTTATATTATACAGCTTATACATATTCGAGTCAGACCAGAGTCTGGTCGAATGCGTAGATGGCGTGTCACGTATTCCTGGTCTTACGTATTTTGGACTGGGGTGTGACATATTTTTGTGGTGGCCCATGCAGGTCAGAATTAAATCATCCAGGTCACCTGACTATGCCAAGTGAGCCTGCAAATTAGGAATAGATATTATTATTGTTGAATAGGATCTCAATCCATAATCGATTTTAAAACTCACTTTGTATGTTATTATCGCCCTTGGACTTCCAATTTGTATTCGTTCAATTTCTGTCAATATCGTTATCATTGTTTCTCATCCCCTATTATTCGGAAGACGGACGCTTGTGCCTGATGGTTCCCTCCAGAAGAAGATCGTAGCCCAGACGATAGAAGACAGAATTCGTATAACATTCTCTGAGAAGATTGTTACCCTGAGTAGGATAGATTGATAGGTTCTTTTGGATTCTAGAACTAGTATGGAAGGGTAGCAAAAGAATTGGAACCAGTAGTACCCTATTCGTACTTGAGATAGCAGTGATCTTAGAAGTACGGGGAGCTGGAAGGATTGTTGATCATGACCTAGAATAATTTATGGAAGTGCATAGCCCGATGCTAGGAATTAGTTGTTACAAATGATAGCGATATCAGGAATGATATTATGGACTAGAGAAGATAAAATTTCAGGCTCTCACTTGGAAGATAATAATCGGATTCCAGAAATTCTAGTATGTGCTTGAGTGATACCATTATTGTACTATGTGACTTGGAGAGATAAATAACAAAAAAAAGAAATTTAAGGAATAAAATTTTAGGGAAAACCTTGAGGAAAAGAAAAAATTATACATTAGGCAAGGAAATTTTTTCTTTTGAGGATTGATGTTAAAAACAGAACGAAAAAATTTATTATGAGGTTTAGTCTAGACTATGACATTATCATAGACATGGATTGGTTGAGCCAATACTACGCGACGCTAGATTGTCGACGTGGTTACAATATTTATGACCACCAGATTACCCTGAGTTTGAGTTCTTCTGGGAGCCCAGGAGCATGTGGCCCATCTACCATAGGGACACACAATGCAAAAGGTGAACTAGTGTACCCCCGTATTATATCAGAGTTTGAGGATGTGTTTCTAGATAATCTTCCAGGCTTGCTACCTGACAGAGAGATAGAGTTTGCTAAAGAGTTGACTCCAAGAGCCGAGCCAGTCATTTTTCCCGTCTTCAGACTAGCACCGATAGAGTTGGTTGAGTTGAAGGTCCATAGTAGAGGATCACTTAGACAAGGGTTTCAGTCGGGCTAGTGTTCCTCCATGGGGAGTACCCATCATATTGTACCAAAGAAGGATGGGACGGTATGTTGCGTATTAATTACAGGGCATTAAGTGCTGTAACGACAAGGAACAAGTACCTGTTTGCCGCGTATCGATGATTTATTTGATTAGCTTAGCGGCGCATATGTATTCTCGAAGATCGATCTCATATCAGGCTATCATCAGATCAAGGTACGAAGAGAGAACATTCTAAAAATGGCTTTTTGGACGAAGTATGGATGCTATGAGTTTCTGGTCATGCCGTTTGGTTTAACCAACGCGCCAGCAGTATTTATGAGCTTAATGAACAGTTCTTTCCACCAGTACTTAGATAAGTTAGTGGTGGTATTTGTCGACAACATCTTGGTATATTCCAAGAGCCAAGAGGAGCATGAGAGACATCTCAGGATCATGTTGGAGACGCTGAGACAGGAGAGACTGTATGCCAAGCTCAGCAAATATGAGTTATGATTAGATATAATAGATAGTCTACGCATCAGGACGACTAAGGGTTCATGAGAAAAACTATCAGACGCACAACCTAGAGCTAGCTCCAGTGATATTTGTACTAAAGCTATGGCGATATTACCTTTATGGAGAGCATGTTGAGATTTATACAGAACATAAAAAGTCTGAAGTATATCTACACGCAGAGGGAGCTCAACATGAGACAGAGGCACTGGCTAGAGTTGATGACAGATTATGATATTGAGTTACAGTACGACCCTGGCAAGGCGAATGTAGTAGCAGATGCCTTAAGTAGGAAGCCCATGGCATACTTTTTGATAACTCAGCGGCAATTGCTAGAGGATCTCCCAGAGCTTGGGATAGAGATTGCATTGCCAGGCATAGATGGACAGATGCCCAGTCACGAGGTTCAGTCTACATTGATTGAGAGGATCAAGGCAGCCCTGCCTACAGATACGAGATTTAGACGACTGCGAGAAAGGACAGAGGCCGACATACAAATGGGACTCAGGATTCATGAAGACGGAATATTGAGGTATGAAGATCGCCTATACGTTCTGAGTGGCGAGCTATGCCAAGAGTTGATGACCGAGGCTCATAGCTCGATTATTCTATTCATCCCAAGGGTACGAAGATGTACCGAGATTTGAGGCAACATTACTGGTAGCATGGGATGAAGAGAGAGATTACAAGATTCGTGGCGAGATGCTTGGTATGTCAGCAAGTCAAGGCTGAATATCAGAGAATTGTAGGATTATTACAGTCGCTTCCCACTCCCAAGTAGAAGTGGGAACACATTACCATGGACTTTGCCATAGGATTCTCGCGGAGCCCTAGCAGGAAGGATACAGTTTGGGTTGTCACAGACAGACTCACCAAGTCTACTCATTTCTTGCCCTTCAGAGTTGGGCAGTCCACAGAGATATTAGCTGACATATATATGAGGCAGATAGTACGACTACATAGAGTGCCTGTCAGCATTACATCAGGATCGTAATTCCAGATTCATATCATATTTTTGGCAGAGTATGCAGGAGAGTCTAGGAAATTGACTCAAGTTTAGCACTGCATATCATCCACAGACTGATGGTCAGTCAGAGTGCACGATACAGATACTAGAAGTTATGTTGAGAGCATGCATGATCAATTTTGGAGGATCTTGGGAGAACCATCTACACTTGGTGGAAATTCTCCTACAATAACAGCTACCAGGCTAGCATACATATGGCACCTTATGAGACACTATACGACAGGAAGTGTAGGGCACCATAATATTGGAGTGACGTGAGAGAGAGAGTCAGTTACTTGGTCCAGAGTTAGTTACACAGACAGTGGAGAAAGTCAAGCGGATTCAAAGCCTCCTGCGTGCAGCACAAGACAGACATAAACATTGGGCAAATGCACATCGCAGACCTTTGGAGGTCAAGAAAGGTGATCATGTATTTTTGAAGATATCGCCTACTCGTGGTACCATCAGATTCGGAGGCAGAGGCAAGCTGAGTCCGAGGTACATCGGACCTTTTGACATCTTAGAACAAGTTGGCGAAGTGGCTTACCATCTTGCATTGCCTCCATCATTAGAAGGAGTGCATGACGTATTTCACGTATCGCAGTTGAGGAGATATGTGGCAGACCCTAGCCACATGCTTGATCATTCGGAGATTACAGTCGGGCCTAGTCTATCTTACGTAGAGCAGCCAGTTGAGATCCTCAATCACAGTGAGAAGACTTTGAGGGGGCAGAATATTCGACTGGTCAGAGTTGCATGGAAGCATCCTTCGCCAGACGAGTCTACCTGGGAGCGCGATGATTCCATTCGACAATGTTTCCTGT
Source organism: Iris macrosiphon (assembly GCA_036927795.1). Taxonomy (NCBI): domain Eukaryota; kingdom Viridiplantae; phylum Streptophyta; class Magnoliopsida; order Asparagales; family Iridaceae; genus Iris; species Iris macrosiphon. Next base: position 126,315,102 of record JAYESA010000013.1, read on the forward strand.
ATTTATTTGAGGACCAAGGTATGAATTTATGTACCACATTTGATTACTAGCTTGTTTTTTTAATTCTCTTAGCTATTATCGTGCTTTACTTTTAATTTTGGGGACAAAATTTTTCTAAGTTGGGAAGGATGTAAACTCCCTCAAATAATTCTATAGATAGTCTGGTATGAATTGGAAAATTTTATTTTTAGCAACAGATGATTGAGGTTTAGAGTAAGGTGGCAGATGTCTGTTTATTTTAATTAAACCCTTGGCGCGCCCTACCATTGTTGAATTATTCGGAGGCTAATATCAGCCCATAAATTCCAACAGACTATTGTACTTTTGATTTGACCCACCAAATTAGGCGCTAGACTTTTTTGTCACTCAAAATCAAATCCGTTGTGCCCTAAATTAATTGCACAACTTCCCGTATCCAAATCCCATATTTAATCCCGTATCGGACACCTGTGTCGTTACCATCAATTTTGAGACACCAACTTAACCCGTGAGCCGGACCAACTAAGTGGTCCAAGACTGACTCCAAGCCCACACCATTTTTGACTTTTGTGTCAGTCCCAAATTGAGACCCCAAGTGCCCCTATTTAATTTAAAAGTGCAGGACATATTTATTCTAATTAAATAGGGGATACCAACGTTGACTAATCCTATTTTAATCCCCATTTAATTCCAATGCCCATTTAATTAAGCCCATGCCAAACACACAACACCCCCCTCACCCTACAAAACACCAAACACCAATTCTCCCACAAATTTTTTCCATTATTTTATGTGTTTGTGCAAATACCCAAACTTAAGGGGCTAATTTGCAAATGTTGTAACATGTGTCAAAACCTCATTGGTCTATGCCAAATGGAGAAGCCCCTCTCCTTTGACCAAGTCAACATCCCTCCCCCCTCTCTTTTGGATGAAGAAAATATTTCCTTCATGTGCAATCACCACCACCCATTTGAATTGGGTCAATCCCCACCATCCAATCCTCACACCCCTCCCTATATAATATCTCTTTCTCCCCTCTTCCCAATGCAGGCCCTAATGCCCATGTCTAGAGAAACCCCCACCCTCTCTCTCTCCTACCTCATCTACATTAAAAACCGAGCCTCCTCCATATTTCCATTCTTTTTCTTCTTCTTCTTCTTCTTCTTCTTCTTCTTCTTCATTAAGCCCTGAACCCGGCCGACCGAGCTCCCATCTTCTCCGGCGAGTGTCCTCCTACAGCCAACTGCCACCCGGCCGAGACTCCTCCGGCGTGCCTATCCTCCCCACAGTTTCGACTGCTGCCTCGACGCTCCGGCCAACCCGACTGGCTCTCCCCCGAGCCGCTGTCGAACTGCTCCGGCCGATCCGCCATTACTGCCACTCCCTGCGTCGGCTGCTACCATCACCGCCGGCCTCCATCTCGACATACAACCGAGCTGCTGGTCCTCCACGAGCTTCGACGGACCGCTGAACTGCTCTGACCACTCGCTGAATCCCCACCTGTCTCGAGCTTCCCCCTCCGGCAGTCGAGCACTACCACGAGCCATCACGGCGAGATCCAATCACCTCCCCTCCACTTTATCTTCTCCGGCGGGCATCCCACTTTACGCCACCACCTCCTGTTCATTACCACCACCACCACCACCTTATCATCACGACCACCGCTTCCGGCCAAGGACACCACCACAGCTCCACCTATCTATCCAGCTGACACCCTTCGTCTCCGGCGAGCCACCCTCGCTGTCTTCTCTGCCGCCTCGGCCAGCCTCCACTCGCCGTCGACCACCCTCCAATCGACCGGCCAAGCAACCATCACCCCCGCTCAACCACCTCCAGTCGAGTTTTCCCCCGGCCATCGAGCCATTGCAACCACCCCACGACCTCGAACCACCACCATGACGACTTCTTTTTTGTCCACCCTCTACCAACAGCACCACCACTTCACCAATTAGCACCACCTTCCCTCATCACCGTCGTCAACAACACAACCGGCCAACACAACCACTATGCATCGCCAAGGTGAAACACTTCTCCCCCTCCTTATACTTTTATATGGTTGCTTATGTGTAAGCCTAGTGTAGTATTAAGGATCTAACATGAGAATTGATGTACGTAGATTAGGGTTTATGTTTAAGATTTGCATGGAGTTTAGTAATTTGTTTATAACTAATATCCTGGATATTATACATGGTGGAAAAAATGCTAAATCAATTATTTATGGGTTAAATATGATTTGAATAAGGACATGAAATATATATACATGATGGATGGATTTGAGGCATAAATAATGAAGTGGGGATTTAAATCGCCGAATAAGATTTTTAGGTGTCGTCCTAATTAAACGCAAATTGATTATTATGGGAACAAATTTAAATTATTAAGAAATAAGATTATGATATTTGAACATTGATGAACACTGAGGAGCACGTGTTTGATTGTGAACTAGTGTGTAGTATAAAACCATTAATCGGTAATTTGGGGACTGGAAATTAATGATGGGTTAAATTAGAGTAGTACTTTTGTGATTTGGTAACGATGGTATGAGACGAAGGGTTAATAATCATTAATTGTGTTTTTGAGGATGGTTTGATGATATTGTACATATGACTAGTTGATTTGATGTATCGTACCAATAGTTAAACTATGGTCAACCCTCTAGCGTCTTGTCCCTGTGAGTTATAGCTGAGACTGAGCATATGTATAGACGTGTGTCACATCCCTGTTTGCCGTGTGATAGTTTATTGATTGAGTTTGTATCTCATTTCTAGGTACTACGGGACCTGAGGACTTGGACGTGGTACCGGATTCCCGTCATCAGTAGCCGGATGCAGGCAAGTGTACCTTGCCACCCTGTATTTCAGTTACAGATATTTATTATTTTATTATGTACATTGTGCACGTATTTTGTTTACGATCGATACTTCGCGTCCGGATCACAACCGGGTGCAGATGTTCGTCGTAACGTCTTGGAATGAATGTTAGATGTTCGTAATACCTCGATGTACATACCTGAGTATATCGATACCCCAGGACACACTCATACACTGTGATAGTGCCAGATTCCTGTATCCTGATACTGACATCATGATCAGAGACTGGGACGACCTTAAGGTCGCGTCTGTTGAGTTATTTCTGTGTATCGAGACTGTTAGATAGAGGTTCAGGTTCAGCACACAATCGTTGACCGCTTGGGAAGGGGAAGACAGTTACTAGACGTTTGGGCTCTTCTGTACGCGCTTATATATGTATATGTAGTATTTCTGTAGTGATCCTGTATCTAGTGTAGTTGTATCACCCGTGTGACTCTTTGCCCGGAGCTGCGGTACGTCCCGTGTGTTTTCGTGTCCGGAGCTACGGTTTTATTTTGGATAGCCCACGCGTCAAAATTATCTTTAAACTGTGTCTCACTTGTTTGGTTATGATAGATTACCCTGTCATTGTACTTGTACTTTCTGTTATACTTGGCATACTATATTTTTGTACCTTGTTACGTCCCTCTGAGGACCTGGTCCCCTGCCAATTTTGCAGCATAGACGATTACGGAGCATTGGAGTTGCTGATGGAGTTGCACGTCTTGCGGGCATTGTACCAGGTACTCATATCATTTCCACCGGCATTATGGCTACATTATTCTTTTTAATTATTCATCGGCTGTTGTTGCCTAGTTTTTGTAGACTTATCTCTTCTCGAGTCTATTCGAGTTTGTGTGTTATTGGGCGGCCGACTTTAACACATATAGCTCTTTCTTGTATACTGCTGTACATTATGGATTGAGACATAGAGGTTTACATTTTTGGGATATCTAGATAGTGCCCTTTATATTATACAACTTATACGTATTCGAGTCAGACCAGAGTCTGGTCGAATGCGTAGCTGGCATGTCACGTATTCCTGGTCCTACATATTTTGGGACTGGGGCGTGACACAAAGAAAAAAGTTCAAGAAAATGAACTGGACCCTCTGATACCAAATGTCATGCCCGAATCTCCTACACGTTCGATCTTCACCACTGGACGTGAGATCACCACGCCAACGCTCCCGTAGGACAATCGTTCTCATCGGGGCGTGATGTTGTTCGAGCCTGGAGTTGTGCTCTCATAAGGCAATAATGTTAAACATCAAGGTTATTATCGAAACGACCAAGTTACAATGAAAGCCAAGTATTGTTACGTGCCATGACCCGCACCCGGAATAAGGGCACGAGTAGTGAGCAACGCCCAGCCTATGCCGCAGCATCGACGTTAGAACGATGTCTGGGTCAACTCATCTCATACAATATATACATGGTACCTATCAATCATCTCAACTCTAAACGGAGGAACAATATGGTATATGATAAATGTAACTATACTCAATCATAATGCAAACTAAGGAAGATAAGCACAAGATAGAATAATGAAGGAAAAGAGTCACAATACATCCACAAGTCTAAAATAATATGTACATGCCATAAGCCTCAATAAAAGTCTAATTCAAGTCTAAACAGATAATCTAAACCTCCTCAAACTCTGGTATTAGGTCCTCCTACTCTAAGGGAGTATCCTTTAATGGTACGCGGTCCTGCGGCCCGTAGTAGGTAGGATACTGGTCCACAAGCCAATCATCTAAAAATATATCCAGTCAGTATTGGAGCAAAGTACATACCTCTGAAAGCAGTTTCAAATACATAATCGAGCATATATAACAGATAATAAAAAAATACAAGATAACTAAATATCAGAATAAAATGAACTAGAGTGAACAAGTAATGTGCTGGAATAAAGAATAGACAAAAGAATAACTATAATAAGAAAAATAGATAAAACTAGCTAATGTGCTATGGAATACAAGTTCATTATGTGATCGGTTTGGGTTGAACACGAATACAATATGGTAACTCGATTACACGTGTGATATGTAATCGATATGTATACGAATATACTTAGGATTGATTACATAACCAACTCTTACTCCCCCATCCCCAACTAATACCAATGGATCCAATCACGATACATTACGAACACGAATATGGGCACACTAAACACGAGCAGTATGTGAATATAAAGTACACTAAAATCAATATTCGATACACAAGCTAATATACATGTGAAGAAGTACCCGCTGAACATGGTAAGGGATAACATCTCTTGACAGGATCCATATAGTACCAGTCCGTATAGCCACTGTATCAAAATCAAGTATACAGTTCTAGAATATGCGATATATATAATATCATAAAATAAAAACTAACAGAGAAATGTACTCGCCTGAAATTCTCGGTAAAGTATCAACCCGTATCCGGAATGGTGCTTCGAAGACCTAAATATGAAATGTTAAATCAATACAAGGTTTTGGAAAGATAACAAGTTAAACTAGTTCAATTCTAGATCATAAAACCATTTCTAGGTCAAAACAGTCAAACTAGGCCAATACTAGGTCAAACTAGTCAAACCAGCTATTTCTATGTTGTTTGAGTCCATCTCTAGGTTATTGGATCCATCCACTATGTATCTAGGATATACTAGCTATATTATAAACATCTAGTAACATAGTATTTTTATACACTATATACATTACTTAGTTATCTACACTAGCTTACCCTTTTTGTCCTTTAACAATATCAAGTATCAAGTATCTTGATACTCAAATACCTTAACCCCCAAGTATTCTAATACCTTGGTAATATCTCAAGGTAACTAGAAACTAACATCTAACAATATAATTAACCCACATGTAAATATAACATTCAACACTAATATCTCAAGATAACTAACTACTAATATAACATTTAACACTAATACTAAAGCTAACATATATAACTTAACATGTAAATATCTACCTTCAAATATTTATCTAACACTCACTAACACCATATCAATATCTAACACCTAACTTAATAACTTTCATATAGAACTAACTAACAACCAAACTAATACAACCTATAACTAACTGATATTACTATCAATCTACACTAACACCAACCTTACACATCTAACTGACACTCACTAACACACTTCTAACTAACATACAAATCCCACACCTCATCTCACTAAGTAGCAACTAACAACCCCAACAACCATATATATATATATATATATATATATATATATATATATATATATATATATATATATATGAACTTATACTAACATTCATATCAAAACTAACTAACATACACTATATATATAACACTAACTAAAGGCTAACATACTAATTATTACTTTTAACTTAGAACTGTTTATTCCTTAACTAATATAATCATGACACTAGCTAACACATACTACTAATATTAACAAGTTTACCCATTTTGTTTGATACTAACACTTTCTAGCATTAACTATTAATGCTATGCTAACTGATTAACTACCTGCTACTGAAACCCATTATACTCAATAACTGACTGCAAGAGCATAATGATTCAATACACTAACTGATGTACTAGTTAGCTAATATGCTAATCACTAACTATACTCTAACTGCTGCCTAATACACCACTTAACATTATCCTAAGTCTCAAACCTCTAACTCACTGAACATCTAATATCTGATACACACCACCTACATCAATATCCAATCTAAAGTGTTCTACAGAACACACCTTCCAGTGTGTACTAACTTGTATCAGACCTAGACTGCCTCTAATGGTTCACTGATACTTCCATAGCAGCGACACACCCCACTCATATCACCCAACACCCCAACACTCACCTACTGCTAACCTCCTGTAGTGCTCTGGTGTGCACTGTCACCAATAGCTTACCTGCATAACCTGGCCTCCAATTATTTGATACTTACAAGTATCAGTTTATATATTACTTAACTGATACTCAGAGGACTGAAACTACACTGTTGCAGCATACTGCTAACCCTTTCCCCTCACTTCTCGACACCCCCACACACAATACTTAACTCTGAACTGCACAAACGAGATACTCACTGACACCACAATGCCAAGCCAAGCTTACACTGATTTGGGTTAGTCTCCATACACCATATTCACAGTCACTCCCCACTTAAATAAATACACTCGATAACTATATAAGTATATATAAGTAGACTAATGACAATTAGGCAAACACCTTAGGAGCAAATCTAAGATACTCATGATGCATATCCAACCCAAGTGTCAATTGACCAAACACTTAGAGTGTGTTCTTGTGATATTCATGGTACGTGTCCAAGTGAAGGGACAAAACCCAAATTCTTCATCAATAAGCATACAAACACATCAACCACCCTTTAATATGACCAAGTAACTTGCTACAAGGAGAATTGAGGATTGATTGTGCAAAACCCCCAAATTGGGGCCCGTGCCGTACCATATCACAAAATATCATGATACAACTTACACGTATCCAATTATTGACACGTACCTAGTCTTATAACCCTGATCTAAGTCTAATTAGATCTAATTGGTCTCATGACACATAATTTATGTGTCAACTTCATAATTTCTCCAACATGCACACAAAACTCCACATAGAACTCACAATACATAGCCAAATAGCCTAGAACTTGTTCCTATAGGTAGACTTATGCCATGGGGTCATTCCTAATGGTCAAAAGCATGATTAAGAAACTATAATAAAAGAAAAATTTAGGAATTATCAATTAGGAGATAGATTTCCAATAAAAAAGTAATTGGACACAAAAAAGCAATTGGAAATGATCCGGACACTATCTCTAGCTCCAAAGTTTCTCCTCCATGTGCTTCTTGCTTCTCCAAGCTCCTAAGCTCTAAGAGTGGTGAATTTGAGAAGAAAATGGTGGTGAATTGAGTAAAAAATCATTGGAAAGAAAATAAAAAATTGGGGATCTAGAATTTGGAAGCAAAATACAATGCAAATGAGGAGAGAGAGAGAGAAGAACCTCCCTCTAATAGTGGCCGACCTCTTCTCCCCTTCCCTATGCAAAATTAAATGTCCAAGTTACCCCTACATGATAAATTATGAGGAATAATTAAGGTGGGTATTTTTGGAAGTCTCTAACTAATTATAATTAACTAAATCTCCTTAATTAATTAGTGAAAATAACTAATGTGCTTGGGTCCAAGTTGGGCTCATGTTGTCATAAAAAGTCTAAATAGGTTCATATATGTCAAGTCTAAATATTGGGCTAGTCTCTCTAACTAAACTAAATAACACAATTCTCTAATTAAATAACTAATACTAGCCACAAATAATTATAGCTCAACATAAACAAATAATTAATACAATAATCATATTTATATTTAATATTATATTCCTAAAATTAAATATCCATACCAAATTACCAAACTACCCCTAGCTGAAAAAGTGAGGGTGACATTACTAACAACAACACAACAGAATATACGCATTGAAGCTCTCGAAGGGTCCAAATAAAAATGCCACAAAGAAGAATGCCATAATAGCTTGCAACACTTGCTCTTTCTCTTACCCAAAGAGGTACTTATCGTTCCTTACATTATGTCTCGTATATCCAAGTTGAGCCACTACACTTGCATACCTGAAAATAATGCCCACAAACGTGGGTCAGTACAAAGCCGTACTGGTGAGCGGGGTAACCCACTTGTCTAAAGCGACACTAAGTAAAAATAGTAAATGCAAAAAGTTATATGGTGATCTTTCTAATTGAACCTAGATTTATTTTGTGGTAGTGGCATAACATGTTAAGAAAAGTTGTAAAGCAGTTTAAGCATGCAAGCATTAAAATCCATTTAAATACACTACCAGTTATCAATCTCAAAGAAACTAAATATGCAAATCCGTTCTACTCAAATCCGTAAGTTAAGCGTGAAACTATCGAATCACATCACACTCAAAGTCTCAAATCCAATCTCGACATGCACACTCTTGTCCGAGGCAAGGTGGCCGCCCACCGCAAACTCAAATACAACAATCTCAAGCAATTTCTATCTATATGAAGGTCACTGACCAAGCCATAAATGACATATATAACAAATACGGGTATCCTTCTATTATATTTGGTTGTAATGCCTCAACTGTAGTTTTCGCAAATGCCTTGTGCCGAAATACAAGTTCAAGTAAGTGATGTGCCAACGATCCGAAGGTTACAATACCTTAACTATATGTATCGTTATACCGCGCTCCAAGATCACTTCCAAATATTTCCCTTAGGCCAAACGGCCCCGGTACCTATCCCGTTCGAGGAAAACCAAACCCTGCGCATAGGTTGTCTGTGACCATGCAACGAAGAAATATAGGCACGACATGGAACACGCCTTCTTGCCACACCAAATGATACTCACCCTGATCCATCTGATTCACCATCTCCGTTCTCAAATTATAGCCCAATGCACCATTCTCAATTATCTCCACTAGGCACCACATTGTTTGTCAACACAGTGCTCCGATAGGTGAAACACCCCTCGCTACGAATGCTCTGTGGCACAATGCCCCAACAATGGCACAATGCCCTCACCTATACAGTTGGCCGATTTTGAACAATAACTGCACACTTTGCATGATAAAGCGTTCTGACTTGATACTTGTGCACAACGCACGCTCGCTCGATGAAGTATTCTCACTGGTCCCAATCGTGAAGCTTAACTCAATGCCATAAATTACATTCATCCAAATGGCGCACACTCTATGTATGCCACAATGCGGTATTTTTTAAGTTCTATTCCAAGTGTCAAAAATATTACGTGTATTGTCACTCCCGTTCTCGATATACGTATTTGGAACATATTTTTATTTTAGCCAACGAACCTTCCCATAGAGATTTATTATAAGTGCGCTGTAGGCTGGCCACCACATATACTGTATATCATCTGCCTTAGTGGAGTACAGTATCTAACTATTATTATGCTGAGCTACTGTTTCACTATAGGAACACTGGAACCGCTAATACCGTATTTTTAGCACAGTGGCCCTACGGGGGACTAGTGCATCCTACAAGTGCCTATTTTATTTATTTGGTTCGGTTAGATCATGTTTGGTACTAGCGTGATCTGAGGATACTTATTATGCATTATTTATGAGATAACCTCAGACTCCACAAAAATAACAAGACGTACAAATGATTGGCTAATTTAAGAAAATGGACTTGGTTGTGATTGTATTATTTGGTTAGTAGCCTACAAAAATGGACTATCATAGTGTGATGGTTCAACCCGTGTCCTTATTTGGTTGTATGGTTGGTCCTTCGTGCTAGGATATGCCATGGACCTAAGTTAGGACACTGGACCTATGTATTAGTATATATTTTTCTTGGGTTTTTGTTTCTCCATTTTGTGCTTTCTTTGTGGTACTTATTATTTGGGGTATAATTCTACTAGTTTTGTATGGACAGGTTTTGAGCCAGCACCCGAGGATCCAGCGTACCTTCCCCCAACTCATGGCGCATACCAGAAACATGGTCGCAAGGGATAATGAGTGGGTTTTCTTCTTCCCTGCTCATCATTGAATATGTACTTCTTTTGGGCGTTTAGCCACCGGCACCTATTAGCCGACTTGTCTGAATATTAGTTCCTTACATGATTGTATTAAATTAGACTGCAGCTGATCACTGTCATGTAGTCTTCTTACTCTTCAAGCTACTTATTTTGTATAGCTGGTCTCCAGTACATTTTGAGAAAGCATTTGAGATACCTTATTGCTTATCATATATGCTCTATGTTTACTGTATTTTGTTTGAATGATTGAGACATAGAAGTTCTTGACCCTAGGAAACTTGATTGTAGCATGCACCCCCTTTCCTTATACAACCATGATTGCCATACGATATAAAACACCTTGTATAGGGTAGCTGGCCATATCCATCTCCGTATTCCGGTACTGGGGAGTGACAAGGTTTTAGTGTTGGCCCATACAATTCTATTCTTCAGACTTTTAGGGTGTTATGGTCATAGGAGTCTCAATAAAACATGATCCTTCTTGAAATTCTGAATTTGTCCTCTTCGATACTCAACTTGAATTCTTCCAGATTGGTGTCTTCCTTGTTCCTTCTCGTCCTATGCTTGATGTTTCTTGTGATCTTTTTTAAGGCTTGTGTCATGCCCAGTCCCAAAATACACGGGACCAGGCCACATGGCAATAGCCAGCTAATACGTCTCCGAGGGATTACCCAATTTAATGGATTCGACGAAGCATACTACGCTGTCCTAAAATACTAACAAGTCTAATACTATCATACAACAGGCAATGTCTAACTTATCCATAATATAAACAAGAAGTACTAAAATAATACTGAAAAATATGTGCAGAGACTGAAATGTCATAGTACAATCCAGATATGTCTAATGGAAACAACCCACTAGAATGACGAAATAAAAGTACTGAAAGACAGAAAAGAGAATACGACTAGAGCAGTGGCTAACTAGATAAGGATGCTCCAGTCCTAGGCGGAAGGCCTACCAGTGATTAAGAGAACTCTGATGGTAGCACCTCAAGCTCCTTCTCGGATGCGTACCTCATCTCCTGCACGGGTCCGTACACGGTAGGATAATATGCCTCGTCCAAATCTGGAAGGGAACCAGGTCCTCAGAGGGACGTAACAAGATACAAAAATGCATACCATATATAAATACTGAATAAAATAAAGGGGTGTGCGAACCATCTAAGTGAATACAATGTGAGGACAACTTTGGTACGTATGGGTAGGTGTAGGCATAACGTCCATACTTTGAAGAGCGTGGTATCTGTACATGTAAAGTCCATCATTCCGAAGAATGAGGTATCTGCAAATATATATGTCCGTATCGCTCCGAAGAACGCGATATCTATAGAAAGGAAGTCATTGGATCTGTGGCTCCTCCGGATACTATAGATTCCAATGAGTGTATTCTATACTCCTACTAGTTGCCCTCCACGCCCAATACAGAATATACAAGTCGAATACACGACGTGCATACCACGTAATTATATGCCAGGTCTCAACTAATTATATAACCCTGATTATGTACTAAACCGTGATGCATGTCACACGCACCGATAGCTAGTCAGTTACGTGAACCCGCATCCCAACATGAGTTTGTCACTGTGATACGTGTAAGAGTGTCAGGTCTAGGAAGATATCAAAGTATCCTCACAATGGTGGGTTGGTCTGCTAGTGACTAAGTCAAATACACTACTCATCGACGTACTCGTCGACTGCACCCGAGTCAATCTTGGACGCGCACAGTTATATAAAATAATGCAACAAAATATCATACAATATTTTATAATTTAAATTAAACAATAAATATGGTAAGGTATACTTGCCTGGGTCCTCAAGCAGCGAGTGCCAATAACCTGCTCCTGAAGTCTCGCTTGAATGGTCCAACGATCCTATACATATAATATAATAATACGATCATCAGTCACTACAATAGTACGCACAGGAAACCCTACGCTGCACTTAGGAACTGACGCAAGGGTCACAACTGGTCATCTAGCAGGGTCGCGTGTGCACGCAGCTAAGATGTACGCGTGTCATATCCTCAATTATCGTGTAGATCAAGACAACGAATTATCCAAATACGTTACGTAACTAATTACGTATAGTACAGAAATACCAGTCCTAGCTATCATGTTAGAGTGCACCCGGCCAATGTCTAAACGTTTAGGTCAACATAGTGTTCACATTAAAATAGTCATTTTTATTTTTGAGTAATTACTCAAATTAATTACTAATCTAAAATAAACATACACACACACATATTGCACTTAGGGTTTCACGTTACTTTACACGTGTCCATTCAATGACACAACGACACACGAAGAAAAGAAGACAATAATATGTTTACCTAGTCGTGGCCGAGAGGGGGGGTCTTTGGCTCGTCGGCGGCCTGTCTCTGATGAGGGAGGGCAGAGCTCCGACAAGCACAGTGCTCGACAACAGCAGCAGCAGCCTCGGCAGCGGCTTGCAGCAACGATAATAGCTGCAGTGGCAGGCGGCGGTAGCGGCAGGCGGCGGCAGCGGCGGCTGGCGGTGGAGAATGGCCGTGGGGAAACAACGGTCAGGGTGGTAGTGGTCTAAGGTAGCGGTGGTCGGGATATGGATGGTGCGGGTGAAGGTGATGATGGGGTTGGTGATCGGGATGTGGATGGTGATGGTGATGAGGGTGTTGGTCATTATTGATGGTGGTGCTGGGCGGTGGAGATGGTGATGGGGATGACAGTGGCGCTGGTGGCTAAGGTGGAGGGGGTGATGAAGAAGGTGGCGATGGAGTCGGGTTGAGGGTGGTGATGGTTCGGGTTGGTGATGGTGTTGATGATGAATGAAGATGGAGGAGGAGGAGGATGACGGTGGTGGGTTATGCAGTGGTCGAGGTCGGTGGGACAGGTGGAGGAGATGGTGACTGAGGCGGTGGTCATTGAGCAGAGGTGGTAAGGGAAGGAGGGGCGGCCGGTTGGGAAAAAGCTAGGGTTTCGGTTAGGGTAGTTTTTTTAGGGTTTGGGGAGAGAGAGAGAGAGAGTAGTATTTATATAGGAGAGAGAGAGAGAGAGAGGGGTTGTTCTCAAGAATTTGGCCGGCTAGAGCTTCTTGGGGTGGGGAAATATTCACATGAAGGAATGTAGGGTGTAGATGGGCTAGGTTGGGTCTAGTTTTGGGTGAGGTTGGGTCCTCACACTAATTTAATTAAAAATTAGTGTAAGTGATGCTCTTTAATCAATTGGGAATACATAGGTTTAAAATTTGGTGGGACACAAGTGTCATAGATGTAGCAGACTCAGAATGGAATATTGTCAATATTTAGGGTTGAATAAAATGGATCAAGGTTGAGTCTCCAATTTCGATTGGAACGGACAAAGATGCAAAGTTAAATTTATTTGGATTTAAACATGGACGTTTGGAACGAATATTGTGCGACTAAAATATAGCACAAGCGGGAGTATTTATGAGTTACATAAATGTTAGAATGGAAGGTTGGCTTGTCTAGGAAAAGTGTGTAAAATTTGTTTGAAGGTAAATGCTAGTGTAGTTCTCTAAATATCGAAGCAACGGTAAGGTGCACTAAGTGGTTAAAATATTGCACAATAAATAAAAAATACTGTGTTCTAATTTTAATTGGATTCAAACTAACCCTAGTATCTCTATCTAAGCTAAGTAGGCCTAAATTTGGTCACGGGGGTTTACAATCTACCCTCCTTAGAGCATTTCGTCCTCAAAATTAAAACATACATATGGTAAAACTATTGACTGAAATTAAATGCTACTACATACCTAGGCCTTCGAAGAGATGGGGATAACGCTGTCGAATATCATCCTCTCGTTCCCACGTTGACTCACCTGGTGCATGATGCCTCCATGCGACACGTACTAAAGGAATAGTATGACCTCGCAATACCTTCTTGTTTCTGTCCAGAATCTCTACAGGCTCCTCATGATATGACAAACTCGGCCCGATTGTGATCTCTGAGTGGTCAAGCACATGACTCAGATCTGGCATGTACCTCCTTAGTTGAGATACATGGAAGACGTCATGAACTCCTTCTAATGTCTGTGACAATGCTAATCTGTAAGCAACCACTCCGATGTGCTCTAACACATCGAATGGTCCGATGTACCTCGGACTCAGCTTTCCTCTGCCTCCAAACCTGATGGTTCCTCGGGTAGGTGAGATTTTCAGAAACACATGATCTCCGACCTGGAACTCTAGGGGTCGTCGATATGCGTTTTCCCAATGCTTCTATCTGTCATGTGCTGTTCGCAGGTGCCATTGGATCTTCTTCACCTTCTCCACTGTACGAACAACCAACTCTGGCCCAAGAATCTGCCTCTCGCCCACATCGCTCTAGCACACTGGGGAACGATACTTTCTGTCATACAATGCTTCATAGGGAGCCATCTGAATGCTCGCTTGATAGCTATTGTTGTAGGAAAATTTGACCAAATATAAATGGTCTTCCCATGATCCACTGAAATCAAGCATACATGCCCTCAACATATCTTCCAGCGTCTGAATGGTGCACTCGGACTGGCCATCTTTCTGCGCGTAATACGATATGCTGAACTTCAGGCGGGTATCGAGACTCTCTTGCATACTCCGCCAAAAGTAAGATGTGAATCTCGTATCCCTGTCAGACACTATACTGACTGGCACTCCATGCAGTCGCACAATATCTCTCATATACATATCTGCTAAGACCTCTGTAGACTGCCCAACTCTGAAGGGTAAAAAGTGAACAGACTTGGTAAGTCGATCCACGATCACCCATACCGCATTGCGACCACTAGGACTCCTCGAAAAGCCTGTAATGAAGTCCATAGTGACGTGCTCCCATTTCCACTCAGGTATCGGGAGAAGTTGAAGTAAACCTATAGACCTCTGATGCTCAGCCTTGACCTGCTGACACACCAGATACTTTACCACAAAGCGGGCTATCTCCTTCTTTATTCCATGCCACCAATAGTACTACCTCAAGTCTCTGTAGATCTTCGTGCCTCCTGGATGAATAGAGTATGTTGAATTATGTGCCTCTGACATCAGCTCCTGACTAAGTTCTCCATTCGAAACATAGAGACGATCTCCATATCTCAAAGTCCTGTCCTCATGTATGTGCAATCCTGTTTGTATCCCAGCTTTTGTCATCTGTCGAAGCCTCTGGAATCTGGCATCTGTTGGCAAGGCATCCTTGATCCTCTCAGCCAATGTCGATTGCACCTGAAAACTCGATAACTGGCCGTCTGCTCCGGGCATAATGACTTCTATACCCAACTGCTCTAGATCTCTCAACAGGTGTTGCTGGGTAGTCAAAAAGAATGCCATGGGTCTTCTGCTCAACGCGTCAGCTTCTATGTTGGCCTTTCCCGGATGGTACTGTAGCTCAATCTCAAAGTCTGTCATCACCTTGAGCCAACGTCTTTGTCTCTGGTTCAGGTCCTTCTGAGTATAGACGTACTTCAAGCTTTTGTGATCTGTCAATATTTTTACTCGTTCTCCGTATAGGTAGTGCCTCCAAAGATTCAAGGCAAAGATTACTGTAGCAAACTCTAAGTCATGAGTGTGATAGTTCTTCTCATGGGTCCTCAGCTTTCTAGAGGCATAGGCCACAACTTTCTAATGCTGCATCAAGACACATCCTAATCCTTTCCCAGATGCATCGATATAGATCATGAATCCTCCGGGTCCAGAAGGTATAGTCAAGATAGGTGTCATAGTCAGACGCTTCTTCAGATCATCGAACGCCTTCTGACACTCCTCTGTCCAGGTAAACTCTTACTCCTTGTGGGTCAAGCGGGTCATCGGCTCTGTGATCCTTGCGAAGTTCTCTATGAACCTCCGGTAATATCTGGCAAGTCCTAGGAAACTTCTCACCTCTGAGACGTTGGTAGGGGTCGGCTACATCTCTACTGACAAAATCTTTACTAGATCTACCGAAATACCATCTCCTGAGATAACATGTCTGAGGAAAGAGACACGATCTAAGAGAAACTCACACTTGGTCAGCCTGGCATAAAGCCTCTTACGCCTTAGCGTCTCTAACACTAGCCTCAAGTGATCTCCATGCTCCACGTGGCTCTTTGAATACACCAAGATGTCGTCGATGAAGACTACCACGAACTGGTCCAGATATTGGTGGAAGACCCTATTTATCAGGTTCATAAATACGACAGGCGCATTCGTCAGTCCAAAAGGCATAACCAAGAACTCGTAGTGACCATAACGATTCCTGAATGTCGTCTTTGGAATATCTTCTCTTCACACCTTTACCTGATGATAACCCGATCTCAAGTCGATCTTCGTGAACACCACTACTCCTGTTAGCTGGTCGAACAAATCATCAATCCGCGACAGGGGGTACTTGTTCTTGATAGTTAAAGCATTAAGGGGTCTGTAATCAATGCACATACAGACTGTCCCATCCTTCTTTGGTACAAATAACACTGGTGCTCCCCAGGGTGATGCACTAGGATGGACAAATCCCTTGATCTGCAACTCCTCTAACTGTAGCTTCAGCTCATCCAATTCCTTCTTCGCCAACCGGTACACGTTTGAAGATACCGGCGCTGCTCCGGGTACTAACTCAATAGTGAACTCCACGTCTCTATCTGGCGGTAAGCCTGGCAATTCCTCTGGAAAAATATCCTCGAACTCTGCAACTATCAGTGGGGGTGCTGTTTCCATAGCCATGTAAGCTCCAACTGTTTGTCCTACTCCTCGCTCGATGGTCCCTCGTATGTCCTCAAGCTCCGGGTGATCTGGCAAAATCCTCTAACAATACTAGCTGGCTAAACTGGTGTAGGTGTTGGTATGTGTGCTGGGGCAGGTGTCCTCTCTAGAACTGCCATCAAGCTCTGTCTTAACGTCTCGGTTTGATGCCACTGTGCCTGCATCATAGTCTGGAAGAACTGAAACATCTGCGACTGTCCCTCCGAATGCGGCATCTGAGATGGAAAGGGTGGAGGTGGTGGCAATGGGACCTCCGGCTGCGTCTTATGTGTCTTCTCCGATGTCGGCCTCTCGGGTTATGGCATCGGCGTAGCCCTCGAAGTCTGGCCCTCGAAGTGCTGCATCGGGATAGTCTGAGAAGTTTGACCCTCGTGCTGCTGTGTTGGGTCGTCAGAAGAAGTCTGGTGCCAATGTATCGGCGGGGCCTGTGGGATCACCGAGGCCTGGGATGGTGGTTGCTCTTCGGGTGGTCCCTGGGATGTCTCCTCCCTCTGTGCGGTGGCGGCTGGCACTATGGCACCGTATGTCCCGTGACCGCTACGCAAGTTCATCTTGCTGCAAGAGATAGAACTTCATTAAAAGAGTACGAAAACAAGCAAACATGATGCAGATATTCAAAAATACGAAGGAGGTTCAAAGACGTAATCAAAGTGGATGAGATATAGTAATTTCTATCATATTGCAGGCTCGCTGGGTATGTTACCATACCACAAGCGATAAACATGACCTTCATGGGCCACCACTAAAATCATGTCACGCCCCAGTCCCAAAATACACGGGACCAGGCCACGTGGCAATGGCCAGCTAATACGTCTCCAAGGGATTACCAATTTAATGGATTTGACGAAGCATACTACGCTGTCCTAAAATACTAACAAGTCTAATACTATCATACAACAGGTAATGTCTAACTCATCCATAATATAAATAAGAAGTACTAAAATAATATGTGTGGATACTGAAAAGTCATAGTATAATCCAGATATGTCTGATGGGAACAACCCACTACAATAACGAAATAAAAGTACTGAAAGACAGAAAAGAGAATACGACTATAGCAGCGGCTAACTAGATAAGGATGCTTTACCAGTGATCAAGGAAACTCTGATGGTAGCACCTCAAGCTCCTCATCGGATGCGTACCTCGTCTCCTGCCCGGGTCTATACACGGTAGGATAATATACCTTATCCAAATCTGGAAGGAAACCAGGTCCTCAGAGGGAAGCAACAAGATACAAAAATGCATGCCATATATAAATACTGAATAAAATAAAGGGGTGTGCTAACCATCTAAGTGAATGCAATGTGAGGAAAACCGTGGTACGTATGGGTAGTTGTAAGCATAATGTTCATACTCCGAAGAGCGTGGTATCTGTATATATAAAGTCCATCATTCCAAAGAATGAGGTATCTGCAAATATATACGTTTGTATCGCTCCGAAGAACGCGATATCTGTATAAAGGAAGTCATTGGATCCGTGGCTCCTCCAAATACTACGGATTCTAATGTGTGTATCCCATATGCCTACTAGTTGTCCTCCCAGCCCAATACAAATATACAAGTCAAATACACGACGTGCATACCACGTAACTATATGACAAGTCTCAACTAATTATATAACCCTGATTACGTACTAAACCGTGATGCATGTCACATGCACCGATAGCTAGTCGGTTATGCGAACTCGTATCCCAACATAAGTTTCTCACCGTGATGCGTATAAGAGTGTCAGGTCTAGGAAGATATCAGAGTATCCTCACAATGGTGGGTGGGTCTGCTAGTGACTAAGTCAAATACACTACTCATCGACGTACTCATCGACTGCACCCGAGTCAATCTCGGACGCACACGTTTATATACAATAATGCAACAAGATATGATACAACATTTTATAATTTAAATTAAACAGTAAATATGGCAAGGTATACTTGCCTGGGTCCTCAAGCTGCGAGTGCCAATAACCTGCTCCTGAAGTCTCGCCTGAATGGTCCTGCTACCCTATACATATAATATAATATAATAATACGATCATCAGTCACTACAATAGTACACACAGGAAACCCCACACTGCACTTAGTAACTGACACAAGGGTCATAACTGGTCATCTAGCAGGGTCGCGTGCGCACGTAGCTAAGACGTACGCATGCCATATCCTCAATTATCTTGTCGATCAAGACAACGAATTATCCAAATACGTTACATAACTAATTACGTATAGTAAAGAAATACCAGTCCTAGCTATCATGTTATAGTGCACCAGGCCAATGTTTAAACGTTTTGGTCAACACAGTATTCACATTAAAATAGTCATTTTTATTTTTGAGTAATTACTTATAGTAATTACTAATCTAAAATAAACACACACACACACACACACATATTGCACTTAGGGTTTTACATTACTTTACACGTGTCCATTCATTGACACAACGACACACGAAGAAAAGAAGACAATAATATGTTTACCTAGTCGTGGCCGAGAGGGGGGATCTTTGGCTCGTCGGCGGCCTATCTCTGGCGAAGCAGGGCGGAGCTTCGGCGAGCATAATGCTCGACAGCAGCAGCAACAGCCTCGACAGCGGCTTGCAGCAACGATAGTAGCTGCAGCGGCAGGCGGCGGCTGGCGGTTGGGAATGGCCGTGGGGGGACGACGGTCAGGGTAGTGGTGGTCTAAGGTGGCGGTGGTCGGGATATGGATGGTGCTGGTGAAGTTGATGATGGAGTTGGTGATGGTGATCGGGATGTAGATGGTGATGGTGATGAGGGTGTTGGTGATTGTTGACGGTGGTACTGGGGCGGTAAAGATGGTGATGGGTACGACGGTGGCGCTGGTGGCTAAGGTGGAGGGGGTGATGAAGAGGGTGGTGGTGGAGTCAGGTTGAGGGTGGTGGTTGTGTCGGGTTAGTGATGGTGTTGATGATGAACGGAGATGGAGAATGAGGAGGCTGATGGTGGTGGGTTGTACAGTGGTCGAGGTCGGTGGGACAGGCGGAGGAGATGGTGACTGAGGAGGTGGTCATTGAGCAGAGGTGGTCGGGGAAGGAGGGGCCACCAATTGGGAAAAGGCTAGTGTTTCGGTTAGGGTAGTTTTTTTTAGGGTTTGGGGAGGGAGAGAGTTATATTTATATAGGAGAGAGAGAGAGAGAGAGAGGGTTTGTCCTCGGGAATTGGGTCGACTAGGGCTCCATGGGGTGGGGAAAATATTCACATGAAGGAATATAGGGTATAGATGGGCTAGGTTGGGTCTATTTTTGGGTGAGCATGGGTCCTCACACTAATTTAATTAAAATTTGTGTAAGTGATGCTTTTTAATTAATTGGGAATACATAGGTTTAAAATTTGGTAGGACAGAAGTATCATGGACATAGCAGACTCAGAATAGAATATTGTCAATATTTGGGGTTGAATAAAATGGGTCGAGGTTGGGTCTCTAATTTTGATTGGAATGGACAAAGATGCAAAGTTGGATTTATTTAGATTTAAACATGGACGTTTGGAACAAATATTGTGCGACTAAAATAAAGCAGAAGAGCTAGAGCAGCAGGCTCCAAGTGTTCTTGTACCTCCCACAGTACCAGCAGTACTGGATACCCCGATCTTGGTAAAGATTATCCGTGGATTATTGGCTGCCCAACAACACCAGATGATGGTATAATAATAACAACAACAACATCAGCAATAATAGCTCCAACAGCAGGAACAGAATATCCTGTTGAACCAAGGGTCGCAGATGACCCTAGAACGAGGCAAAAGAATAGATTCTCGGGCATCTGTTAGATTTTGCAGACTAAACCCTAGATACTTTGATGAAATAGAGGATGCAATCATGGCAGACGATTGGCTCCAGGATATTAAGACCATTCTGATAGCAGCTAAAGTTTTGGCCGAGGAACAAGTTGACCTAGTTCGCTTAGAACTCCAAGATCTGGAAAGAGATTGGTAGGCTATGATGGATGTAGGATTGAGGAATCATATTTCATAGAAGGATTTTAGGACCCGGTTTAGGGCAAAGTACTTGGGAATTATGGTTCAGTGTGTGTTACAGCAAAGGTTCATTAACCTCAAGCAAGCTGGAATGACAGTAGACGGCTATGGGGTAGAACTTTGTCGACTTAGCAGATTTACTCCAACCATGGTGGCAACAGAGTTGGAGAGAGCAATGAGGTTCTAACATAGAATTCACTTAGAGATCTTACACATGGTAGAGGTGCATGACTACCAGACCTTCAAGGTGGTATTGATAGCAGCTAAGCGGGTTGAGCTTACTTTCCAGAGGATGACATCCAGAAAAGTGGATCGGAAGAGGCCTCTTGGACAGAACAATGAGGGAGGACCAGTACCCCGAACGTCAGCGCCATCACCTGGCATTCTTATCTATGATTCAGTACCGCGGAGGATGGCAGTTTCAATACAGTGCCAACTCGGCAACAGTAGCAGCAACAACGACAGGGAGCGCCAACAGGTTGTACCTATTATGGCAAGGAAGGTCATACCCGAGAGGTTTGTCAGGCAGCTAATAGACTATGTTTGAGATGTGGGAGCCCTGATCGCAAGTTTGCCACATGCCCATTGATGTAGAGGCCAGGAGGGAAAATACAATAATTTCCTTCATTGCTAGCTCCGAGAGTAGTGCAACAAGGAGGACCAGCAGTAGCAGCACAACCTTTAGCTCAGCGTCCGTTGTCGATGCATTCCCAGCTTTATAGGCAGCAACAACAGAATCATCAGGGGCTACAACCATGGCAACAAGGAATACAATAATATGGATCTCAATAAGGCGAAGGGCAGGCACTCACCTTATCTTTGGAGGAAGCTTTGGCGTCGGGCGACATAGTGGCAGGTAATATTTTCGTTACAACCTTTTCTACCATAGCATTAATTAATTCTGGAGCTTCGTACTCATTTATATCTCACACTATACGACACGTATTGGGTTAAAGTTTGAGGCATTGCCATCGAGGCTGAATATACTCACTAAAAATAGGATGGTAGAAGTTAGTAGGGTATGCCTAGCATGTCCAATCGTAGTATATGGATATTTATTACCTGCAAAGTTGATCGAGTTCCCTATGGGTAACTTTGATGTTATTTTAGGCATGGACTTATTGAGAGATGGCCATGAAATGATAGAATGTCATGAGGGTAGAGTGTTATTTAGAATTACGGGTCTAGAAGAGTTTGTCCTTAGCAGAATAGAAAGGGACCAGCATAAGGGAGGAGTCACAACAGTAACAAAGGAAGCAAACATGCTGTCCAAGATAGTTGAAGGGTTTATGAATGTCTTTCCCAACGATCTTCCCGAATTACCCCAGGTTAGATCAGTAGAATTCTGTATAGAGTTAATGCTAGGAGCAGAACCAGTATCCCAGAAGGTATATCCAATATCACATCAGAACTTGATCAGTTATATCGACACGTGGAAGAACTAAAGGCGAAGAAGTTTATTCGGACCAGTGCATCACTGTGGGAAGCACCAGCAGTATTGGTAAAGAAGGATGGATCAACGGGGTTGTGTATGGATTACATGCGGCTTAATGCAATAATCGTAAAGAACATGTACCCATTACCAAGGATTGATGATTTGTTTGACCAAATGAGTAGAGCAAGAGTCTTTTTCAAGATAGATTTATGATCAGGATATTATCAGGTCCGAGTCCGGGAGCAGGATATACCGAAGACAGTATTTAGGTCACGATATGGGCATTACAAATTCTTAGTTATGCCATTCGGATTGACAAATGTTCCAGCGATATTCATGGACTTGATGAACCGTATTTCCATGCCTTAGACCAATTTGTGGTAGTATTCATTGATGACATCCTGGTATATTCTCGTAATGTGGAGGAGCATGAAGAATATCTCAGGATAGTTCTGTAAATGTTGAGGGAGCACCAGTTATATGAGAAGCTTAGTAAGTGTGAGTTTTGGATGGATCACATATCCTTTCTTAGTTACATTATTTCTGGAGAAGGAGTGTCAGTTGATCCCAAGAAGGTAGATGCAGTAGAGAACTGACCAATTCCAAAGACAGTAGCCGAAGTGCATAGTTTTTTGGGCTTGGCAGGATACCACAGGAGATTTGTGTCAGATTTTGTTAAAATCTTGGCATCATTGACTCTGTTGACGTGCAAGAAAGTTAAATTTATATGGTCAGTAGAATGTCAGATTACCTTTGAAGAGTTGAAGAAGAAGTTAATCTCTGCACCAATCCTTACTCGTTCAGCAGGCTTCGGAGGATTCACAGTGTACTGTGATGCATCTGACAAAGGACTTGGATTTATTTTGATGCAATAAGGGAGAGTGATAGCATATGCTTCTCGGCAGCTCATAGATCACGAGAAGAACTATCCAAGTCATGATTTGGAGCTAGCAACAGTAGTGTTTGCACTTAAGCTATGGAGGCACTACTTATATGGCGATCGAGTAGAAATATTCACAGATCATAAGAGTTGAAGTATGTGTTCACGTAGAAGGATATAAACATGAGGCAAAGAAGGTGGCTAGAGTTGTTGAAAGACTCTGACGTAAAACTTCAGCACCATCCAGGCAAGGCTAATGTAGTAGCTAATGCACTTAGCAGAAGAGGTGAAAATTTTATTTTGACTACTCAGAAGCACATTCTAGAAGACTTAAGAGAGATGAGTATCGATATAGTACTTCCACAGAGTACAAGAATTCAAGCTAGAATACAAATTTAGTCAACTTTGGTTGATAGAATCAAACTAGCTCCGACAGAGGACCCGAAGATTCAAAAACTATGAGAAGAATATGAGTCTGGCCTTCAGAAGGAATTGACAATACATATGGATGGAACACTAAGTTTTGGAAATCTTCTATGCATATCAAATGGTGATATTTGATAAGAAGTTATGACTTAAGCACACTGTTCCTAGTATTCCCTTCATCTGGGAGGCACGAAGATGTACCAAGATATCAAGCAACACTTTTGGTGGAATAGAATAAAGAGGGAAATAATATGCTTCATATCGCGATATCTGATATGTCAGCAAGTGAAGACAAAATAACAGAGACCGGCATGGTTATTGCAGCCACTTCCTATTCTAGAGTGAAAGTGGGAACACATTAAGATGGACTTTGTGACTGGTTTACCTAGATCACCGACTGGTCGAGATATAATTTGGGTGATAGTAGATCGTCTCACAAAAGTAGCTCACTTTTTTTCTTTTCAAGTAGGAAAATCTACAGAACAATTGGCAAAAATGTATATACAGATAGTGAGACAATACGGTATCCCAGTAATTATTGTGTCAGATCGAGACACTCGATTTACTTTATATTTTTGGAAACGTTTGCATCAAAGTTTGGGCATCAAGTTAAGATTCAACACATCTTACCACCCCAGACCGACGAACAATCAGAAAGAACCATCCATACCTTGGAGGATATGCTACGAGCCTGTACCTTAGATCTTGGTGGATCTTGAGAGAATCACCTTTACTTGGTAGAAATCTCGTATAATAATAGTTATCAGGACAATATTAGATGGCACATTTTGAGGCACTATACGGCAGGAAGTGTAGGTCACCGTTGGCTTAGGACGACATTGGTGAGCAAAAGATGTTAGGTCATGAAATGATTACTCAAACAGTAGAGGTTTTTAAGCAGATTAGATAGCGACTTCAGGTTGCCCAAGATAGGCATCGTCATTGGGCAGATCTGCATCATAGACCTTTAGAGTTTTGTGTCAGCAACCACGTATTTTTGTGGATTTTGCCTACCCATGGAGTCATTAGATTCTGGGTTCGCGGGAACCTTAGTCTGTGATATGTAGGTTTGTTCGATACTCTCGAGCGGGTAGACGATATTTCTTATCGTCTTGCCCTTTCGCCTTCGATACGTAAGGTACACAATATATTTTATGTGTCTCAGTTGCGTAGGTATGTTTCGGATTCGATTCATATCCTCGATCACTCTGAATTAGTCGTTGGTACCGACTTATCTTACGGGGAGCAACCCATATCCATATTGGATCAAAAGGAGAAGGTGCTCAAGAATTAGATTATTTCTCTTATCTGGGTTGCTTGGGGACATCACTCTTTAGGAGAATCGACGTGGGAGCATGAGGAAGATATTAGATCTTGGTACCCGTACCTATTTGATTCAGAAGATATATTCTTTCTTACGCCTTCATATCTCGGATCATGTGATCAAGTGATCACCTTTATGTTGTGATGATATTGCTTGCATGTATAGTTGCTAGTAGATTTGTATTGTGCTTGTCCTGACTTCTTTAGCTATTTCTTGGATTCGAATTTCGAAGACAAAATTTTTCTAAGATAGATAGAAATGTCACTCCCCGTTCCCGATATACGTATTTGGAATATATTTTTATTTTAGCATGGTTGCATGTGCAAGGAGACTAGACCCATTCTTTGGTTTAGCCGGTTTATGGTTTATTTTGTTGGTAGGTTCAAGTCATGAGAACCTTTGGTTCAACCCACAACCCTACCATATATAACCCAATATTTTTTCTCTCTCTCTCTCTTCACATTTTAATTTCTTCCTCTTTCTTAATTTTCTCTCCCCATTTCCATAGGCAAGTACATCTTGCATGAGAAATATAGAAACCCTCCATATTATTATTTTATTATGTGTTTCTAAGCAATTTTAGTACTTAGAGTTTTCTGTTTTGATGGGTGGATTAGTGTAGATCTATATTTTTAACTTAGGATTTTATGGGTTTTATGAGTTTTTTTTGGTTTTAATCTATTAAACTTGTGTCTTTGAAAACTAATTTTTGATTCATGATAGAGCTTTCATTTTAGAGCATTTTGGCTTTTGGTTCACCCGATTTGGTATTAAAATGAGGATTTTATGGACAAAACAAGATTTCAGTTTTTGGAGCTTTTGCCATGGCCGAACCTGCTGTTTGGAGAAGACGAAGTCTTCATGCGGCCAGCGAGCTATGCGGCTGAGAGTGCTATGCGGCCCAAGAGGGTTATGCAGCCTAAACTCTTATTGCATGTTGACTAGAATGAGTCCATCTTGTTAGACGCATGACTGCCATCACACAAATGTCTTTGAACACCTTATGATTTTACTCGCTGAACGGATGAGAATTTTGCTAAGTCCAAAAGACCTCCATGCGGCATCGACTCCATACAGCAACGGACCCCATATGACACCGACACTTATACGGCATTGAACCCCATGCGATACCGACACTTATGTGGTATTGGAGAATATACGTCCACTTTTTCTTGGATGCATGACTCTTAAACTGTAGCACTTGTTTCTATGATTTTTGTCTTTTCTTTCTGACAAACTTTATGGCTTGTTTCATTAGTCACTTTATGTCACATCTCTGACACTTCAGTTATTGCCCGTCACTTTATCACTTGACCCAAGGAGTAGACCTTAACCCTGAGTATGCGGCCAAGTGGTTCATGCTGCCTGAGTTTATATGCGGCTGGGATCCATATGTGGCCAGGATCCATGATCCATATGTAGCCAAGATTCATAAGCGGCCTAACTTTATATGCGACCAGGATCCATATTCGGCCAGGATTCATATGCGGCCTGACTTTTCATGCGGCCTGACTTTATATGCGTCCTGGACTTCCCATGCAGCCTAGAGACCCATTCGACCTTGCTTGTTTCGATTGAATGTCTTTTTGATTCATGTGACCCAATATATAATTGGTAATTGGAATCGAATACTGTATCCATGATAATACCACTATTGCCTGATAATTGTTCTGATTTAATGTGCGTCGAGGTACGACACATCGTGTCATGTGTTAAGTGATTATATTTGGGTTGTGCACCGAGAATGCCTCCAAATTTTTGATAGCGTGATATTATAAATATATATTATTTTCCAGCACGAGAATAATAAGTGAGTCAACTACCAAAGTGTGGCTAGGATATTGATTGACTGAATATTTTATACACGCTCGGGTGAATCCAGATTTGACTTCCATGGATTCGTATATAGAGTGTCCGTACTTTATATGACATCTTAAGAGAAATTCTTATGTGACAAGACCTTGAGGTTTCAAACACAATATAGGACTAATTAGGTAACTAAAGATGGTAGTAATATTGGAGGTAACGGTATTCCAAGATCATGCCAACGAACTTTCCCACAGAGATTCATTCTAAGTGCTCTGTTGGCTGGCCATCACAGATACTATATATCATCTGTCTTAGTAGAGTATAATATTTGATTATTATTATGTTGCGCCACTATTTTATTATAGGAACACTGGAACCGCTAATACCGTATTTTTAGTGCAGTGGCCCTACGGGGACTGGTGCATCCTGCAAGTTCCTATTTTAATTATTTGGTTCGGTTAGCTCATGTTTGGCACTAGCGTGATATGAGGATACTTATTATGCATTATTTCTGAGATAATCTCAGACTCCACAAAAATATCAAGCAATAAAATTGATTGGCCGATTTAAGAAAATGGACTTGGTTATGATTGTATTATTCGGTTAGTAGCCTAAAAAATGGACTATCATAGTGTGATGGTCAACCCTTGTCCTTGTTTGGTTGTAGGGTTGGCCCTTTGCGCTAGGATATGCCATGGACCTAAGTTACGACACTGAACCTATGTATTAGTATATGTTTTCCTTGGGTTTTTGTTTCTCTATTTCCTGCTTCCTTTATGGTACTTGCTATTTAGGGTCTAATCCTACTGGTTTTGCATGGCCAGATTTTGAGCCAGCACCCGAGGATCCACCGTACCTTCCCCCAACTCATGGCGCATATCAGGAACATGATCGCAGGGGATAGCTGGTGAGTTTTCTTCTTTCCTGCTCATCATTGACCATTTACATCTTTTGGGTGTTTAGCCACCGACACATATTAGCCGTCTCGTCTAGACATTAGTTTCTTACATAATTGTATTAAATCAGACTGCAACTGATTACTGTTATGTACTTTTGTTACTCTTTCAGCTCCTTATTTTGTATAGCTGGTCTCCAAAATATTTTGAGAAAGTATTTGGGATGCCTTATTGCTTTTCATATATGCTCTATGCTTACTGTTTCTTGTTTGAATGATTGAGTCATAGAATTTCTTGACCCTAGGATACTTGATTGTAGCATGCACCCCACTTGTCTTATACAGCCGAGATTGCCGTACGACGTATAACACCTTATACGGGGTAGCTGGCCATGTCTGTCTCCATATTATGGTACTAGGGCATGACATGTATTCTAATTGTTAGGCATAAAGGAGTAGAGAAGAAGGGACATAGCCCACTCACCAAGTTTGAATCCACTAAGCACTCTGTCTTACTGATACGACCGATTCCTTGAATTTGTGGTCCGATAAAAAGCACGATCTACTCAATTGGTATATACGTGCGAGCATCTCTTACAATCCAAATCATCGACCCGATCAGACTAAGGAATACGACATTATCGCTCCAATCTGCTATCTTTGCACTACTCTAAATGAACACACTAATTCCATTCGCGTCGTCTATGCCATAGCCCATTGCGAGGTACTACTTTGGTTCCAATGAACTCCGCACGCGATCTGCACATGAAACCAACTAAAATTAATACTTGCTCCCAAATCTAACTCAATAAAATACAACCAAACCTTTGTCTCATTTCAATATGACTCAGCGTAATACACCGTACAGTGGGCGGCATTATAGAAAGGATCTCACTGCTCTTTTAGGTTTAACATCCTTTGGAGGCATATTTTTTATGCTTCTACAAGACCCCCTTGAAAGTTTTTAATTTTTTAAATAAATTTGAAATACTCTGAACCAGTAGCATGAAAAGTGGTTCAGATTGAGCGCGCATATTTAGTGCATAATCCCAATAGACTGTTGATGTGGCTGAACAACATGTTTAATGTGCAAAAATTGAGGCTTTACTCAGCAGCCGAAGGGTTGATCCAAATCTATAAATAGATTTGGGGAGGAGAGAGAAAATTCTTTATGAGTTCTAAAATCTCCTTATGTTCTCCAAAAAACCATAATTTCTTCTTCCTCCTCCTCAAGCACTAGCAATGGCCCCCAAGCAATCTCAGACGATCAAAAAAGATAGCAAGGGGAAGAAGCGGCTTCCTCTTTTCCGGCAGTCGAAGTTCGATCCATGATGGGGCGGACGATGGCACAACCCATAGTCAATCGTCTGAACATGCCACGGGCAAGGACGACGACTCATGAAAGTGCAAACACTGCAATGATAGGTGCGGGTGGGCATCTGCTGCTATTTTTCCCCTCGTTCTTTCATTTTTATTATATTTGTTTTGTACATATACATTATAATCTGTAAACAAACAACGAAGAATGAAAGAATATGACAACATATTGCGAACACAGAGACACGTGTACACGCGTATATTCCCTCTTTTAAAGTGGAATCACTTCCTCCCGTACTTTTCAAGTTTTAACAAACTAGAGACTTTTTGCGTACTTTTCCCTGTTCAGGGTGAAAAAAACTTCATTACGTACTTTTGCAAGTTTCAATAGACTTGTGGATGTACGGGTACTTTTTCTTTTTTAGAGTGAAAAAGAACTCCCTCCCGTACTTTTCATCATTCAAGGTGAAAGGAGTTTGCTCGCGTACTTTGCCAAGTTTCGACAAACTTGTGAATATATGCGTACTTTTCCTTGTACAAGATGAAAAGAGCTTCTTCGCATACCTTACAAGTTTTAACGGACTTGGGATTGTACGCGTACTCTTTGGCATGTGCACACTTTCTCATAGAAATAAGAAGCTAGTGCACATATTTCTTGATGCATTTATATTTACTTCGAATTTCATAAATCCTTACAATCAACTTGTTGATGGACCCTCTTTCTGACCTAATGGGCTCAACTACACCGGTCTCCTGCATACAAACTATCTGGAGAATTTGTCCTACATGGAATTTCCTCAATTTGACATGAGTTTGTTAGACACCAACAGTCTTTAATATCTTGTCAAGGTAACATAATGTTGTTGTCCTTGATAAATGGATAACCCTTCACCTTTTTGGACAACGAATAACAGACCAAACCTGCCTTCTTGTTTGGAGAAGCTATTAGCAGGTCATCTCAGACAAAGCCTAGGAAGGAGGCATGGGTATTTCAGATTGGTGACAGAGTGATGTATTTCCCTGACATAGCATAAGATTACCCTCGGTCAGCATTTTTCTAAGACACACATCCAAGGAGGATAAAATGGGACTTAACTCCCTGGATTCATGGTGCCAAGTCCTGAAAGATCTGCCAAAAGCGAGACAATCGGGGACAAAGTATCTTCTACAGTACTGCGGATGGACATATTGTTCCTATACAGGGATTATTGCCCGGGTCCCTGCCTAATAAAGATTCATTCCTCATCCAACCTTACCAGTTGCCATTTTTCGCTAATCTCTTTACTGAAGCTGAAGGGATATATCCTGTAAAGAACCCTAGACTTATTTGGTAGGTCACCAACAACAACGTGCAGTGGAACCGGCTCACCGTGTGGACTTTAGAAAACTACAAAAAGAGATTGATAAGATAGGGCTCTACAATGCTATCCTGGCAAACGGATATGGCATTTCCCCAAACTACAACATGTTTCTTGCCCTGGTAGAGAGGTATAATGCCTATACTGGGACATTTTCAACTCCATGGGGCGAAATGGGACTTATACTGCACGATATGCACGTCGTATCTGATTTACCCAAGGGAGAAGTCCCTTATGAAGAATATGTCCCCATGAACAAGGAACTTCAAGATCTGGCGAGGAAGGAACCCCACCTTGTTGAAGTATATCAGGAGTTGATGTCTATTACTTGGCATGCAACCAATGTTATAGGACTGACGTCGACACAGTCTACACAAGCAAGTGGTTGGTTTACCTCTTTATGAACTGGGCTAAGGATGATAAATCCAAGTAGGAGCAAGATGTTGAAATTTGACCCATCCAACCCTTAGACCCTAATTTGGTCAAGAATCTTATGAGAGAGTTTAAGGCACCAAACAAGCACCAGGATGACGCTGTGGAGGTTTTCCAGCCGGGACATATACTTACATTTATCTCTGCCAGACTCGTAAAGAAATCTCATGGTAAGCATTATTGGCCGGCTTATTCTCCTGTAACCTCCGATTTCCAAATTTCCGAAATAATTAGATTTTAATTTATTTTAAATATCAAGTTTATAAAATATTTTCTCCTTGAAATTTTTATTAGATTTTGAACAATGTTTGATTTTAGAAGGTGATTTAAAATCTTTTATCAAATTATTTTTTCCTAAATGTCGCTTTCTTATAAAATAAATAGATAAATAATGATATATATAATACTCTAGCTTCAAATATTTATTGGCTTGAAATCATAAAATTATTTTGTTTAATAAAAATTATTTGAAGGACTAGTTGATAAAATATAATAAAATTTTATATTTATTGGGATAGTAAATAAATAAATTTTATACTTTCTAAGATTTTTGCAATATGGATTAATTAGTAGCTAATTGGGAATCAGTTAGCTTTCCTAAAATATTTTCTGAAATTATAATCTTGTCTTTTTAAAATTTTACAATTTTGCCATTTCCCATTAACTAGCCAACACACCCTCATGTGTCATTCCCACATGAAGAACTTATTCATGTATAATCTGGGCCATTCATTATTTGGGCCAATCCTCACCCTTTATTCCACACCCTCTCTCCCTATTTAAGTCTCTCATCACCATTCCCAAGAAACCCTAGCTAGCCCTCACAAATTCCCATAAGCCAACAACCACCACCATTTTGTGTGCTCGTGTCCGTGTGTCCAGCATTACCGTGTCAGCCGTGTTGGCCTCGGGTCTGACCCCGGGTGTCCCACCGTACCCATTCATTTCCTGTGTCCAGATTTACAACATTACAACCAGATTTTTATGTCCGATACACCCGGACACATCCACCTCCACCACAGCAAACATCATCCTCGTGTCCACCATCTGGACACATCCCCACACCACAGTACATTATTTCTGTGTCCAACACCCGGACACGTCCACCCCAATACCACAACACCACCATTGTGTCCAGCCTCGGACACGATCCACCCCGACACAGCAAATTCAAAACCCTAACTTCGACCTAACCGTCGTCGTCGAGCTCCTTCCGCCGCGTCGAGCTCGAAGATCCGCCGCCGCCTCAGATCCGTCGAGCCGTGGCTGCCGCTCCCGAGCTTCGACCGCCGCTTCGAGCAGATCCGCCGCCTCCTCGAGCCGAACACCCGCCGCCGCCTCGAGCCGAGCACCCGCCACAGCAGGCCGAGCAGATCCGCCGACGCCTTGCCGGCCCGACCCCGGCGAGACCCCACCGCGCCGACGCCGGAAAACCCCGATGTGAGCCCGACTTCCTTCTCCCCTCTTTCCCTTTCTTCAGTCTGTAAAAAAAAAAAAAAAAATTGAGTTAAAGTTAAGTTATATAATTATATTAGTTTAGTTTAGTAGTAATCAGTAGTTAATTTATATTAGTTATAATTAATCAGTTAATTATTTATTAATCAGTTAATTAAGTTAGTAATCAGTATTAATTTATTAATCAGTAGTTATTTGCAATCAGTTAGTAATTTCTTAATCAATTATTTAATTTTTAATTAGTTTAGTAAATAAAATATAATTAGTTTTATTGTTTTTAATGTATGAATTTAGTTAATTATTATGTGAAAAATTTAGTTATGTAATAATTAAAAGGGTTTTTGATTATGTAAAAATAATAATTTCTGGTTTATATTATTAATTAAGGAATAGTTACAATAATAAATTTGTTCAAAATTGGTTATTTGGACTGGTAACTGAAATTACTATAGATATAAAAATATATGATGGCTTTTACCTAAATTCTAGATTTTTTATAAATAAACTTTTATTTGTAATAAATTCGAAATGATTTTCATTAAGTTAAGGTGTTACCTTAATTACGAACAAACGACCCTTTCTCTTTTAGCTAACTTGTTAACCCCGTGTGTTTTCTCTATGTATTGAGGACTCGGTATCCTTATCTCGATTTTCGTACCGAACTCCGATCTTGAACTTCTTTATATAGTTTCTAGCTATTTGGACTACTCCGGACCCATTAGAACTAACTGCTATTTTATTTGGGATCACCTTGAGGAGGGTGGCATTATATACATTCTTTGATTAGTTATATATATATTTATAAAATGTTTGATTGATATATATATACAAATATGTATTTTGGTATAAAAATATATATTTATATACATCTATTAGTGTATATACACATATACGTATTTTGTACAATTACTAATAGACACTTATATATATATTATATACGTTTTATTGGTATATACCCTGAGTGTAAATGTGTACTATGTACGTATCCCTACTAGATGACCCTAGTTGACTAGAGCCATGCCTGGCATAGCCCTGAGGCCAGGGTATTTCTATTGTGTGTTAGTGTAGCATCTGATACAAGTGATACTATTATATGTTTATAGGACTGTCGGATTCTCCAGACGATACTCTGGGACAGGACATTGGTATTGACAGCTAAGGACCCAAGGCGAGTACGTTCTCTGATTAGTTTCTAATTTATGATATCTCCTATGTTCACTGTATCTAGTATAGATATCCATGCTCTTGACACGTTGGTTACATGGATTGGTATACACGGATCTTATCATGAGATGTTATTCCTTATTCATGGTATAGCTTGTACAAGACTTGTTTCCTTGTTATCTTGTGCATGTACAGACACTGATTTTCGGGGAGACTTGCTACCTCCCTAGGGAATCCCGTGCCATAGCGTATCATGATTGGATCCACTATACCAGTCGGGGGTGGGGAGTATTTTAGTGTAGATATGTGATCATACCCAACTTTACATGCATCATAGCTCACCCCGCATCTCACGTCGGATACGGCCTGATCATTTACATGCTTCATAGCTGTTACGTGTGATTAGCCTGACCTCTACATGCATCATAGCTAACCAACGGTTAGCCTGACCTTACATGAATCATAGCTAATCACATGTAACCAGCCTGATCAAGTTCCCAAGCCGATCACATGTTAAAGCTAGTACTCATACACTTAGTCATAGGTTCTTGCTCATGGACATATTATTTCTTCTCCTGCATTTACTTACAGTATTTCCAGTATTTCTTTTATTTCTCGTATCTATACATGCTTCTGGTATATTTCCATCTAGAACTGCTACATAGTTTATATCATTAATATAGAACTGCTATTTAGAGATGTACTTTGCTCCTTCCTGACTGGAAAATATTTTTCCAGACTGTGACCTTAGTAGACTGGTTTCTGACACACTTGGGGATTGGAAGTTAATGATTGCAGGTATAATTATTTTGTCGTTAGACTTGTCTTGTATTTCTTGCTTGTCTTGATATCTCATCGTGCTTTAGTTTATGTGATTGAGTATTTCTAGCATTATTTTATGATATCCACGTCTCCTTATGGAGTTGGGTATTCACGTGAGTTTGATTAGATAGTTACATGACCTAGACAGCGTTCTACCGCCGATGCTGCGGCGTAGGCTGGACGTACCCACGCACTCGTGCCCCTAAACTGGGTGCGGGTCGTGACATCTCCCTTTGGCTACGACAATGGGTTGTACCTAGGAATTTCTCAGTAGACAGACTGCATCTCAATGTATTATTCCAGACAGTACATCTGGTTTTCCAGCACAAGTTAGCCATGCTTTCGGCAATGGTCTGTCGATTGAATGCCAGTCTTCGGGCGTTCACTGATGGTCTGCTCCTGGATCCCGTGAGTTATTCTGATTACCAGAGAACGGAGATGCCACTCACCTATCTTATAGGGTGGCTACTAATTCACAATAATCCTTTGATGGCTCCTAGCTTGGAGATCGATGACGCCACCAAGGTAGTTTTTCTTTGTAAATATAGGAAGTCTAGGTGGAAGGATATCTCCATAGTTGCGACCAGGAGGGATTTGAACTTGGGCACGAGTTGGAAATTCAACTGCATCTCTCCGAATGTGGTCGCTGAGCATATCAGCAGAAGCTTTATTAACCATGGTAAGGACATATCAGACCTGCCCATCAAAATTTTCTATTGGCTGCTCGACATCCAGACTTCCCATCTGATCTATAAATATGACAAAAACTGCTTTCTCTAACCATATCTGCCCAGCTGCTTTGCAAGAAAATTCGACTGTCTTTGATCTACCAGAGGTTTGATTGATAGAGCATACGGGTGGCGGTACTTCAGCATGGGATGCATTGATACCAAATTTATTTTGCTGTCTGTTAATGCTCCCTTGCGCATCTTAGATTCTTACAACAACTCTTTTTGCTCGGTCAAAATTTTTTACAAAGATTTTGATTCGAGAGGAAGTTTCAGGCTTACAGGAGGAGCTACTTCTGAGGTTAAGGTGGAGGAAGCCAACCCATTAGCGAAGGAAGAAGATAATGCTCTCATGGATGAATCATTAGAACTATTCGGAGATGAACCAAAGGACCCGATTGTTCCTCCTTTGCATATTTCTCTGAATACCAAGAAATTCAAACGATCATCTCTAAAAGAGCGCAATCCTGTTGTGAAGAAGACTAAAAAGCATAAAGCTCTATCAAAGAAAAACCTGCTTGTCTCCTTCATTGATATCCTTGATCAAGGTAATC
Organism: Iris macrosiphon; assembly: GCA_036927795.1. NCBI lineage: Eukaryota > Viridiplantae > Streptophyta > Magnoliopsida > Asparagales > Iridaceae > Iris > Iris macrosiphon. The sequence goes on from JAYESA010000013.1 coordinate 126,350,745, forward strand.
CAGGTAAGCCATCCTCTATACCACCAGCTGCTGAGAGGATTACTATGTATGTTCCCACTTTGACTAATACAACGAGAGGTAGTTTAACAACTCCCACGTCAGCTGCTGGAGAAACAAATGTCTTAAATTCTCAGACAGCTGTCGTTGATCCCGTTCTTGATGTTGCAGCTCAATTTGTGCTACCAATCATATTTCTAACTCCTCGATCATCTGGCTCGACATTGTGCATAGCTATGAAAGAGAGCAAGATCGTTCAGGCCCCTTTGAATAGGGAAGACACTGATGCAGAGATACATCCAGTTCCTCCAGTGAGTGCTGCTCGAGATAAAGGATCTGATAGCCAGCCACAATCTTAAGTCGAGGCAGCTATGGCAAAGTCTACATATACGATCATGTATACAGACGCAGATACAATAACGCCAGAGGTGGAGATGGGAAGTAATGAGTATGATGACATACTCTTGAATGCTAGCACCCCCAGTTCAAAATCTTTTTGGTGGATTTGAGGAATTATTTGGAGGGACCAACTCTAGAGGACGAATATGTACCAGCTGACTCAGGTATGTGCCTCTCCGTCATTTTTATACCATAAATCCCTGCATTGCAGGCTTCATTGTCAGAAATTTTTGCGATGACAACCCAGGCTAGCACAAGTCAAGGTATCATTTACTCCTTCTAGTTGGACTTAAATTATCACTTTAATGCCCATTTTATTAATATTTTGTATTACTGGATTGCAGGTATGAATACCCATGAAAAAGTTCTTCAAGAGAAGGCCGATTAGGTCGAAACCCTTCTTGAGACTGCAGCAGAGGTAGTCGAGACTGAGCCTAAGACAAGGAACCACTGAAGAAATCACTTCTTTTGTAGAGGGGGAGACAATTGCTTCTGCTGTGCTGGCAATGACATTGAACCAAGCTGAGGTACCAGTACATGTTGTCGAGCGGGGTGAAGCATCTTCAGTGATGGGCCCTCCGGTTGTTATCTAAGACATTGAGACTATTACAGTAACCACTACCCTGATCTCCTATCAGAGAAGAAGTTTAGCTGCAGTGGCTGCCACACCTATCTTCGATCACTATTTGGATACAATAATTGAGATACAGACCGCTACCTTTTACGGATTATTGGCCTGTGCTTTTAGACTGATATTTGAGAGTAACATGTTTATCGATGGCATATGGGAAATGGTCTCCTTGTGAACACCCTGGTTTTTATATAGGGTTAGTTCGGTAATTAATAATAATTTTTTAATTTTAAATATTTATTCGATAATTTAATTAAACTTTAGAAACCAACCACCACGGTTTTAAAATCTTGAGTGCAACACTAGCCTCTCTTCCAACTAACCTAGCTTGCTCGACTTAGACGAGTCAAATTAGGCTTCTGCCATGACTATCACTCACAAATTTGTAATCCTATACCTTATTTTGGTCGCACAACTTTCACGAAACAATTATGAGGAGACGATAATTAATTAACCCTTTTGTCGTGGCAATTTTAACACGCCACCCGAACCAATTGATTCCAGCTAAATCCATACTATAAGCCTAGCTGGTCCTATTGCGCATATGACACTCGAGTTACATTATTCTAACCCCATGCATGCTCCCAATATAATATTAAGTAAAAAATATAATTTATGGATTTATTTAACTAATTTAATATTCATTCATATTTAGTAAATATCTTTTTAATTAATCTGAATTGGGTTATAAATTATTTGTTGGAAGAAATATAAATTTTTTAGAATTTTTTTCAAGTGCCTAACTATTTTTGAGAATTTTCTACATATAATATTGAATAAAATAAAACAAAAAAATAAAAAAAATAAAAAAATAAAAAAAACCCATTAAACCCAAACCCAAACCCAACCCATACCCGCTACCCGCTACCCAGAACCCTTCCCCTGACCCCTCTCTCTTTATATATATACATATAACTAAAACCCTAACCCTAATCCTAAACTACCTCCACCATCACCCACGCCGGACCCCAAACACCCACGACGACCGCCCGCAGCGCCGCCCGCACCGCCACCCGTAGCACTGTCGCGCGTATAGCAGCAGCAACCGCACGGCCGACCACACTCTCACAGGTAGCTGCCCCCCTTGCCCGGAGTTTCCTTCCTCCTCGCTCGTCCATTTTGTGTTCCATCTTCACTGGTATTCTCATGACTCCCTCTTCTCTTTCTCTCCTTATCTACTTCCTTCCCTTCCTTCCCCTCTTGGCCGACTCCTAGCCGACCTCTCCCTCCTACCCATGACTCCCTCTTCTGTTCCTCTCATTATCTACTTCCTTTCCTTTCTTCCCAACCGCCATATCTGTCACTACCACATTTCTAGATGAGGGTATTTTGCTTATTAGTATAATTATTATTTAGTAATTAATATCTATTTATATTGTGCTATATATTTAAATTATGCTTGTACAAATTATTATTTGTTAGTGGGCTAGCCTATATTTTTTGGACATATCATTAGTGGACCCATTAGTTAGTTATGACAATATTTTGAGCCCAACACGAGACCAGGCCCATTAGACCCTCTTCCTTAATTAATTAAGGAGATTAGTTTAATTTGCATTAGTTTAGAGTCTTTCCAATATAGCCCTTCTTAATTATTCTTCATAATTAGCTAGATAGGGGAACCTTGTATATTTGTTGTTGCTTAGAGAAGAAGGAAGGGAGGTCGGCTATATGAGGCATTCCTATTATCTGTCATCTTTATTAGTTCATTCCAATTAGATCCCCAATTATGTTCTTCCCCAAAATTGACTCATCCCTCCATAAATTCAATCAAATTCACAACCATTCCCTTATAATTTTATTATCTAAGAAGCATTGAAGCTTGGATTTTGAGGAGCACTTAAAGAAAGAGGAATTGGTAAGGAGATCGTGTCCTAATTGTGTGCCCATTGAGCATTACATTGAGAATCTATCTCCCAATAGGTAAATTTTGAATCTACCCCTTAAATTAGACTCTAATTCATGTATTTAAATAATAAGAATCATCCCTTGCCTTAGGGCTACCCATAGGATCAAGAATTAGGTCCATATGACTTGTGTTGTAAAAGTTACATAGTAATTTGTGTCAAATTAGGGATAATTACGAGATTGAGACGTCAATTGTGTGTCATGTCACTACCATATTTTTTAGGAACGGGTATTTTGGTGATTAACTAATTATTTTATATGTTGTATATTTATTTATAGTAATATTTATTATTGTTAGATGTTATATTATCTTTTGGACTTATGTTAGTGGACCTAATTAGGCAAGACTTGAGTCATGGACCAATATTTATTTTAGTTATACTTGAGCCCAATAACTAGCCCAATTTCTTAAGTTAGTGATTAATTAGTCAAACAATTAGGAATAGAACCTTCCTTTCTTAATCTTTTTCTTCATGAAAACTCAATAGGGGTATTTGGGTCTTTGTACCATTACTTGGAGAGGGGGCAAGTGGCCGGCCTATTGAAGGGGGGAGAACATGCTCTCTCCTTATTTTATTTTATTCCAATTGGTGTTCTTCCCTAATTCAACCCATTCCTCCACCAAATTTCGACCAAATCACTTCCAATTACTCATTCTTCACCATTAGTAGATCTAGAACCAAGGAGGAGGCAATGAGCACCAATGAGCACTAAGGAGGAGGAGATTGCACAAGTTGAGGGCTCTTTGCATCCAATTATAGACTTGTATTGGGAATCCATCTTCCAATATGTATAATTCAGAATTTCCCTTCTATTAGACTCTAAATCTGTAGTTTAATCATAAGAAACCCTTTCATATGTTAGGACTACCTATAAGAAGAAGAATTGACTACTATGGACCCTTATTATAAATGTTATGGTGTGTTTTATGCCCAATTTGGGAAAAATCTGAGATTGGGGCACTATGTATTGTCAATGGATCTAGTGGACCAAATTGACATGTGTTTGGTTGTGTGAGGCTAGTGTCGTATCCACAATTGGATACGAGTAGGCCATATCTTGTCAATTTAGTGATACGAGCTAATTTGGGGTTTTTCCTTTGACACGGGGGTCTACAAATGTCATATTTTGCCATGAGCACGTAGATGAGTAGCTAACACTTTGTATTTCTCATAATTATGACTCTAGGCTTGCTCATATCATTTGTGATACTTTGGGTATTGTGTTGGGAGCATATCACAAAAGTATCATAGATATAGTATGATATTAGTGTGGTGCACCAAAAGTGTGTTCTATATTGTCATATCTTCGGTGTATACTAATATATATATTCTTAATCACTAGCTTAATATATATATTTATTGTATTATAACTATATAACTATATAATTACTTATTTTATAGATATATCTAATTAAGTATGTATATGAGCTTGTATACATATGTGCATATAGTGTCTATGTGTGTTCACTGTGTCAACCATTATGATACTGGTATACATGTCTGTGAGTTAGAGTGTTAGAATATAACACCTAGATATTATATTCTTTGATGTATCAGTTGGGAGGGAACTGTGCAAGTACATATGTGAACATATTTAGGTTCATTATGTGTCTGTGTTCACAGTGCAAGTGCTCAAGGAGGGAACACTTGAGGACTGTCTTCGGGACAGTGTTGGTTTACACTGAGATGGCTCGAGGGATCTTGCACTATGAGAGAGAGAACTGCAGTAGCAGTAGCAAGGAGTGTAGGTCTAGTTGAGACTCGGGTAGTAGAGGGTGCAATAATATTAGGAGCAGTGAGTATCAGAGTGGTGATAAGGATGTGTGCTGTGTGGGGTCTTGAGGTGAGGACTGAACTGATACTGTTATGTATCAGTGTGGGCATTGCCATAGAAACAGTCCACTTGTTCTGGAGCAACAAGCTCTAATGGAGCAACAACTGTCAAGTGTTGATGTTGATGAGCACCAGCACTAGGAACAGTGGACAGTGACTTGTCACTGCTATGATGTTGGGGTGTCGGGTATTAACTTAGGTAGAGAGCAGCAGCAGTTGTAAGAAGAATGCAGTGTGCACAACATGTAGGTGCACGTAAATTGTTGTGTTGGTCTAAGATGGAGGAGCAGGTCAGGTTGTTTAGTTAGTGCCTTTTAGCAACTATTAGTGGGTTAGATGCTTAGATCTGTTAGTTAATTGTATTTTTTAGTGTTAATGGTTAGATGATAGTTGGTGGTTAAGTTAAATGTTATAAGTATGTTAGCAACTGTTAATGTATGTTAGTTAATTGTTAGATGTTTCAATATTAGTTATTTAATAAGTATTGTTAGTTAGTTTGATATGAATAATATTATAAGATAAGTTAATGTATATTAGTTTGGGTATCAGTTGTAAGTTGTATTAGTTAAGTTAGTTTAGTATTACCTTGTGATACACAAGGTATTGTCAAGGTTTGAGCTAACTCAAGGTATTGGGTATTTGGTGTCAAGAAATGGTGTAGCTAGTGTGATACCGTGTTGGATCAAAGCCAAGGTAACCATTAAGTGTTAGTTTAGATAGGAGATACTAATATATATTATACTTGTATATTATATAGTATTTTCTTATATACTATTTTATGTATCTTATGATACGGAATAATGTTGATACTCTAGTATCATAATATAACTAGTATAGCCTAGATACATATCGTATGGATCCGACATCCTAGAGATGGACTCCTACAACCTGGAAATAGTTAGTTTGACCAAGTTTGACTAGTTTGACAAAAAGTTAACCTATTTTGACTATTTTGACTTAGATTTGGCCTAATGACCTAAAAATGGACTAGTTTAACTTGTTTTCATTTCAAAACCTTGTGTTGATATAATATTCATATTTAGGTCTTCGAAGCACCATTCTAGACATCTTTGATACGATTCACCGGATTCTAAATGAGTACATTCTCTGACAGTTTCCTATTTATGATATCATCTATGTTCTTATTTTTAGTGTATATATCCTTGATTTCCTGACACTTGGTTTTACGGATTAGTATTCCTGGATCCCGTCATGAGATATTATTCTTAGTAGTTCCTGGCATATTTCTTGTGTGAGCCCGTTGTTCTTGTACATGTATTGATACTGTTTCATGAGAAGATTAGCTCCCTTCTCATGCAATCCCGTGTCATAGCGTGTCATGGTTGGATCCACTATGCCAGTCAGAGGCGGAGAGTATTAAGTGTAGATATATGATCATACCCTACAGTTCTTGTTTTCCTTGCATAGTATTAATTATGCACTACACATATGATACACGAGCAATTTCCCAAGCCGATCGCATGTTGTCACTGGTACACACTCACTTAGATGTATGTCTTTATTCTATATATGATGTTCATACCTCTTGTATGTATTTCCCATATTTTCTTATTCCTGTATATTTTTGCCATGACTACTCATCTTGTATATGCTCTCCATTTACTGTTACATAGTCTTTATCATTTATTGGAACTACTGTGAGAGCTGTACTTTACTCTAATCTTGATTGGATATATTTTTTCAGATGACACTGAGGAGTGGTATCCCACTCACTATAGGCCTTATGACGTAGTTGAATTAGAGCTAGAGACTGTGTTTTAGGAGGGACTCATCCCAGTTGAGATAGATGATACTTTACCTGTAGCTCAGTAGATAGGTTTATATTGTACTGGATTTGTCTCCAGCTTTGGCAGTTAGTACTCTTTTATATTTGAGACTCATTGGATATTATCTTCTGTCTTAAGAGTCGTATTTTGACTCTTCAGTTCTTTATATCATATTTCCATGTTGTTCCATCTTATAGTTCTATGATTGAGTATTTATATTTTATTGGTGGCGTTATATATCTTGATGATTATTATTGTCAGATAGTATAGTTTACCCAATAACCGTTCTACGGTCGATGCTGTGGCGTAGGCTGGACGTGCTCTTACATCGGGTGCGGGTCATGACACATTTTTAGTGGTAGCCCATGCAGGTCTTCGAGGTCGCAATTAGTGTGATTCGTAGTGGTGCTCTGATTTGAGTGCTATTACGAGCCTATTTCAAGATATAAGATATAGGCTATAGGCTGGGAATACTCAATCACAACTAGAAAAAAACTCTATTTCTCATTTTAACTGTTCTTTCTTGATATTTGATAATTGAGCTTAACTTCTTTGAATACATTCTATCTTGTGCCATATTGATTCATTTTTTTCGCTTTGCATCAGAATGCCCTAAGACTTGATCACCGCACAAAGGAGCAGCTTCTGAGGGATCTGCGACTTTCTGAGTGCCTGTACCAGTCACTATGATTGGTGTATTAGCTGCATTCGGGGGTCCACCTCCAGCACAGAGGACTATTTCAACTGTGTCTGAAGGACGTTCACCTCCAACTCCACCTCCTGTGTCGGTAGATGCGACTCAGATGTTCGCATTGTTTTACGAGATGATGGAGGCTCAGAGGACCCAGTCAGAGGCTCACCAAAGGCATGCAGATGTATTGCGGCAGGGTATCGAGAGTGCTCTTCATCTTGCCCTTCCTACAGTAGAGAGAGGACCTCCAATCCAGTAGCACATTGATCCACAGATTGCCCAGCTTCGGCCGGATAATATCCAGGACTTCAAGAAGGTGGCACCTCGGGTCTTCAAGAGGATTGAGGGCATCGTCTATGCTAATGATTGGCTCTAGGATATCGAGCGTCTCATGAGATTATCCCGTCTTATTGAGGATCTAAAGGTTGAGGCAGTGAGACTTCAGCTGTTCGACATCGTCCACACTTGGTTTAGGAATGACCCACTTCTTGCTTATGTAGGGCAGTCTTGGGAGGTGTTTAAGGACCTCTTCAAGAAGAAGTTCTTTGCTCGGATGGACATATTAGACTTGGGGAGGCAGTTTGATGGCCTTAATCAGGGAAGCATGTCTATTGAGGAGTATATCATAGAGTTTGGGATGTTGAGCTGAATTGCGGAGTACTTGGTGAGGGAGCCACAGGTTCGGGCTATCCACTTCCATGAGGGTCTGAAATGAGAAGTAAAGATCCTCATTATATCTTTCTATGAGATATATTCTGAGATACTTGTGGAGGCACACAAGGTTGAGCGGGAGTTGAGCTTGAAGCCCAAGAGAGACAGTGATTCTTTTATGGGGGCTATTAGCAGCGCATTGCTTGCTAAGTGTCTTCTTCTCCAGTCTAGGCCTTTTCAACAGCCACAGCAGTTCCATAATTCAGCTAGGGCACCGGTTTACCAGGCACACAGTAGCAACATAGACACTCATAGCCCACTTTCAGTCACTACTATAAGAAGCCCGACCATATTTGGAAAGTTTGTAGGGAGAGGTTGGGAGTTTGTCTGTATTATGGCGCAGAGGGGCATCAGATGAGAGATTGTCCTTCCAACCCGTATCGTGCAGCTCAGGGAGTAGCTCCAGCTCAGAGAGCACACGCGAGGCCACCTGTAGTACAACCGAAAGGACTGTTGCTTCCAACCCAGCAGCAGCGTTATGCCCAACACCAGCATCAAAGAGGTGCACCTTAAGGACGAGTGTTTTCTATGACGGTTAAGGAGGTCGAGCCTACCAGAGATGTCATTGCAGGTTCTGTTATCCTTGATTATATTTCATCTTTAGCATTGTTTGATTTGGGTGCTTCCCATAGTTTTGTATCTATTTTTTTGCCCTAAAGCATCATTTGTTAGTTGAGTCTTTGTTTAAGACTTGCAAGATCATGATCGAGGGAGGCATTATCCTGGTTAGTGATATTTGCAAGGATCGAAGAGTTACTCTGGGAGGTCGGGATCTGAGTTCGTGTATACTTGTAATGCCACTTTCGAGCTATGATATTGTACTCGGGATGGATTGGTTGAGTATGCTCCATGCTAGTATAGATTATAAAGTTTGAGTTTGCTAGAGGAGCTTCAGAGCAAGGAGAAGGCATTATATGTGGAGCTATGATGGAAGATAAGGAGTTGCCGCATCCCTTGATAGCAGAGTTTTTGGACGTATTTCCTGAAAAATTGCCAGGATTGCCGCCGGATCAAGATGTTGAGTTCTCTATAGACTTGGTGCCAAGTGCTGAGCCGATTTCACAGCATGTCTATAGAGTAAACAAAAATGACCTGGTCGAGCTAAAGAAACAAGTGGATAAACTGCAGGATAAGGGGTTTATCAAATCCAATTCTTCACCGTGGGAAGCCCCGATATTGTTTGTACCGAAAAGGATGGATCGGTGCACATGTGCATCGATTATAGGGCATTGAATAATCTTAGTATCAAGAATAAATTTCTATTGCCACAGATTGAGGATCTGTTCTATCAGTTGAGTGGCGCCATAGTATTTTCCAAGATAGACTTGAGATCAAGCTACCACCAGGTAAAAGTAAAGCCGGAGAACATTCTGAAGACTGCTTTTAGGACTCGGTATGGCCAGAACGAGTTTATGGTGATGTCGTTTGGGTTGACTAATGTCCCGATAGTGTTTATGAATTTGATGAACAAGGTGATCCACCAATACCTTGACAAGTTCATGGTAGTGTTCATCAATGACATTCTCATGTACTCGAAGATGCTAGAGGAGCATGAGGAGCATCTGCGAATTATGTTGGATGTGCTGAGGAAGGAGAAGCTATATGGAAAGCTATCCAAGTGTGAGTTCTTCCTAGACAAGGTAGAGTTCTTAGGGAATGTTGTGACTGGTGATGGGATTTTAGTGGACTCAAAGAAGATCATAGTAGTGGAGTCTTGGAAGACCCCAAGTTCAGTGGCAGAGATCAGAAGTTTCTTGGGTCTGGCAGACTACTATAAGAAGTTTGGACAAGATTTTTTGAGGATTGTTGAGTCAATGAACAGACTCACCAAGTAGCATGAGGTGTTTGTTCGGACAGAGGAGTGTCAGGATGCTTTTGAGAAATTAAAGATAAGGTTGACGTCTGCTCCTATTTTGAAATTACCATCAGGGACTTTAGGTTTCACTATATATAGTGATGCATCGGGGAAATATTTGGGTTGTGTTCTCTAACAGAATAGGAAGGTAATTTCCTATTCATCCAGGCAATTACGTCCTCATGAGAAGAACTATCGTACCCACGATTTGCAGTTGGCAGTGGTCATCTTTGCTTTAAAGTTGTAAAAACAGTATCTGTACGGAGAGCGTGTGTAGATCTTCACAAACCATAAGAGCTTGAAGTACATTTTTACTCAGATGGAGATGAACATGAGGCAGCGTCGGTGGCTGGAACTGATGAAAGATTTTGATATATTCTTACAGTATCATCTAGGAAAGACCAATGTAGTTATTGAAGCCTTGGGAAGGTATTCGGTTGCTATATTTTTGACAAAGGACCGATATTTGTTAGAGGATCTGGAGAGCTTGGGCATTGAGGTAATAGTTACTGGGATTGCGATGCAAGTGTGGGGTTTGCAGATACATTCAGAGTTGATGGATAGGATCAAGGTAACCCAGTATGAGGATGTGTCTCTTAGGAGCATCAAAACTCAGGTGAGAGCAAGATTGGAGGATAATTTTACCATTACCGAGGATGATTCTTTGCGGCATGGTGCTAGATTGTGAGTGCCTAGTGCGGAGATGCGTGAGGAGGTGTTGCAAGAAGCGCATCGCTCTTAGTATTTTATGCATTCAGATTCCAAAAGATGTATCAGGATATGCGAGAGAGTATGTGGTGGTATAACATAAAGAGGGAAGTGTCACAGTTCGTATCCAGATGCTTAGTGTGCCACCAGGTAAAAATCGAGCGGCAGAGGCCAGATGGTTTATTTCAGCCATTACCCATTCCAGAGTGGAAGTGGGAGATTATTACTATAGATTTTGTGTCTGGATTTCCATGATCTCTAGGAGGGAAATACGTAATTTGGGTTATCGTTGACAGATTGACCAAGTCGGCCTATTTTTGCCTTTCAAGGTGGGTTTGTCTACGGAGAAGCTGGCAGAGATGTATGTTGTAACGACCCGCTCCGCATCAATACGGATAATCGATTCAAATGGCACAAGTGTGACGACCCGACCCGCTTTGCTCAGCGAGAAGACTTTCTTGAGGCAAAAGATTTCAGACTTGGCCTTTCAGGAGTTCGGGTTTAGACTTTCAGAGGCTCTCTCGGAGTATCGCTCGACCGAGGCGAATTATCGCTAAGGTGGGTATCTACGATGGACTTGTCTTTGCTTAGCCAGCATACTTAAAAATATAGTTTTTATATGCTAGTCGCTAGACGAATCACCCCTTGCATGCTAATAAAGAGTATAACACATCTAACTAAGGAAATTATCCCATCTTATATCTTTTGCATAGAACATGGAAGTAGATTGGTTGAACAGAATGGTATGATCGCTTTACAGTTCTTATAATTTTACCTCATAGCGTTACTTTTGTTCCTTATACGTTCTTTCAATTATATTGATTCGTATGTCTTAAATGCTCGTCACATAGATACGGCCTTGGTATAGAAGCACAACATAGATTCTGGTTAAATTACCTGTGGCAGAAGACTATAAAAATAGTCATTCCAAGCCAAATAATAGAAACATGAAAAGTCTTCAGGACCGTTGGGTTGCCAAGGCAAATCCCAAAATGGGAACTGCAATAAGTAATAAGACGGCAGCGTAAACAATATAGGGAATGGAACACACCAGATCATGAGATCTCTGAATGAGTAAAATGCATAATTACTATGTTAAGTAGCTATGTTTATTCAACGTCTTAAAGTGTTGCATATAATAAAAGTTTAGTGTTGAAGGTCATGGGTCATGGACAACCTGTGCACAGGTTTATGGTTCCTGTGAAATATACGCTGGTCTCGCCGGGGCCGATCTGAACCAGTCAGGAACATTCAGATAGTAGTTTATTTCGAATGGGATGGCGTATAGCGAGGCTCACTACCTGTGTTGCATTCCATTCTTGTGTTGAGACTATACCTTGTCTATGGTGGCTCGTCAGGTCATAAGACCAAGGTTATATCATTAGTATATTGTATACGTGGCGGCAATCCGCGTATGGGCTCGTAGGAACTTGTGGCAAATAACGGATATATGACGCATATCGTTAGTTGGACCAAGTAACCTGAAGCTTGAAACATATTTGAGTAGTCTGAGTAAAATATGCATATACTAGTATAACATGCCTGTGTAAAATGAGTATAAGATATCTGAGTAATCTGCACAACCTGAGTCACAAAATAATATGAGTATTATAAACTGTATATATCGTGTACCTGGTTTAGAAACACGCTCGTAGCATACATGTGTTCGTTATGCGAGCTTAGGATTTCTATATATCTATATTCGTGCTTGGTTTAACTTGGTTTTATACTTGGGCATGGAAGAAAAAATGGTAAGTTGGTAAGTATCGTCTTGTTTCTTGTATATTGTACGGCGCACTGCCACACGAGATTGGCTTTGTATCTTATGCATGAAATTGATCCTAAGGCAAAAATAGTAAGATAACTTAATAGTTGGTGCACGAAACAAATATAACGTGTTGGATTTGTCGAGAAGCCTTCCCACCAGTGCATTCATGTACTGATAACCCACTAGATTGCTTGCAGGGTGCGGAAGAACCTCGTTCGGTGCAGAATATCCCCTCGTGTGCTCTAAGGCGTAGATTTTGCTCTAAAGCCTTGGAGTGTTGCGTCCGGAGATGAAGCACATATACGGGACATAATATTGGAATATCGCCTATGTACCATTCTAAGTTGTAAGCCACTTGGCACGCCTTTATTGTTTAAGAGAAAGAAAGAGAGCTTGAGCGACTTGTAATCTCGGCCTAATGCCACTTGTATCCTTATTTCATTATCAATAAAGTGAGATTTTTATGTATTCATACTTGTGTTATTCTATGTTTTTGCTATATCGACTTGGTGAACTAGTTATCAATGGCCGTTCCGGTATTTGCCTTGTGCGAGAACAACTCCAGGCTCGCACAGCATCACGTTCCGATGGAAATGATCATCCCGCTGGAGCGTTGGTGAGGTAATTCACGCCTAGCGGGGACACTGATTCCATTGGAAGATCGAGACATGACATTTTGGTATCAGAGCACGGCTTTACGTCCTTGAAATTCATATCGATTCTCTCAGTTTTGAACTTGTGTCTTAAAAAAGTGATAGATGCTCTCTATCGATGTTCGATGAATATTCCATATAATAAGTCTAAATATTTTTAAAAAGTGTATATGAATGATACAATTGCTTGAACGAAATTATAATGCGAGGGCCTTTGTGCCAACCTATGTCAGACATCGTGGAAATAGACTCATGCTTGAATCGACAAGTTATATGTCAGCCCGAATGCCTATACGAGAACACCAAGCGGGTTAGTATGCGAGATAGAATATCATTCGGACAGTTGCCTTTGCACACAGCCTTTTGGCCAAGTTGTGTTGAGTATCGTGCGCCAAGACCCTTGGTGCTAGTGAGTTGCAGCAAGATTTGGGTATCGTTCGGATAAGAGTAAAGTTGAACTTAGAATGGATATCGGTAAATACGTTATCGGAGTACCGCTAAGGCGAATAATTAGAATCGGGTTAAATCTTGAGATAAGGTTTGGACGATTATTCGTAGAGATAAGTTATGAGTTAAAATATAGTTTGTATGGAGGACTATGGATAGAGGTGCATACGAGCCTAAGATCGTTAAGGCGATAAATAGGGATCGGGCTGGAGTTATAAGGAACGAATTGGATATACGAGTGAAGGATGCAAACGCAATTCAGGAGTTAATAGGATGACTCAATTCCTGAGTGGTATATGCGATAGTCTCAGGATCAAATAAGCAAATTGGGGATAGAATAAGTTATAAAGATTCATAGAGTATAGCTCAAATCCTGAGTGGTGTTTTGGTCGACTTAGAAATGTTCGAACGAATAGTAGGTTTCGGAGTATTAAACAGGTTTAGCAGCAAGCGACGTAATTGTGTAAAGCCTTAGTATAAATAATGCCTAGCAAGTAAGCGAATTCGAAGGAATGATGCATTATTTGATTCGAACAAGTTATAATGAGTTGAACATTGGATAAGGCTTACATCGAATAGGAGTAAAGAGTACTTGGAATTGATATCATGGCCGAAAAAACTTAGTGGATCGTACGAGCAATTTTGAATTGAATCAAACAAATTAAAACTTGAGTTAAGATCGAATAATCCGGGATGTGATCGGAGTTAGTACAATAGGAATATGGCGCGAACGAATGAAAGCGCGTGTGAAAAATTTGGATTTTAGTAGGATATGAGTACGAATGCTACGGTTTTAAAATTTGGGAGACTTTATATCATATCAATATTAATGGTTGGAAGATAGCATAGATTGATGCAAGTTAGAAAATCTTGGTTCAATGATTAAGGTAGGCGATAATGAATTTAATATTGACTTGGACGAACGATCTTGAGTCGAGTTCAATGGTAACACTCGATATCAGGCCCAGACAAGATCAATTATTTCGCGGGAGCGCTGGCATGGTAATTTTATGTCTGACGGGGATGATCGAACTCGCAGGGACATGTTCGAAGATTTTACAAACGAACTCAATAAAATAGAACGTATCGAAAGTGAATAGACTTAGGTTTGGGATTTGAAACTTAGTTGTTTATGGAATGCTAGAATTAGACTATGGATTTATCAAACGAAAATGTTAAAGTTGGATAATTTTGCTAGACGAATTATAATCATGGCATTAATGGACATGACTTGATGGATAAGTATATATAACTTGGATGGAGCAAAGTAAAATGATAAGTGTCTCGATCATTTTGGTGATAACCATATTGTTCAACGTCCTTGTCTTATACGAGCGTAACTCTATGCTCGTACATGTGTCAGGCCCGAATTATGACGATTATCCCACGGAAGCGTTGGTGTGATGATTTTACGTCCAACGGGGATGATTGAACTTGCGGAAGAACGGAGCGTGATAATTAATGGATCATCTTGACTTGTGGTTCGACACGATAAGACGAGTTTCAGGATACAAATAAATCTAAGTATTTTTGAGGAGGAGTTAGTTTAGAACATGAAGTAAGATATGCTGGATGGTTTCATGAACAGATACGTAGATCGTGTTAGACGACTTAGAGTTTATGATATACATTGATAATTTAGAATAGGATCGTGACTTGGTGGTCCAGGCTTAGAAAAGAAATGATAGGTAAATTCTATCAAATGTAATGGAGGAGTTAGACTATACAAATCGATAGATTTGACCTACGACATGGATATATCGTAGATTTGATTGAACGAACATGTCTTAGGAATGGTTTTGCTAATGAACCTGGATCCTATGCAAATGAACGAATTGATGTGGATAGAATGATCTGTGCTCGATGTTTAGAAATCTGAGTAAAACGGGCTTGGATAGAATATCCCGTACGAAAGAATAATGGTTTGACCTTAGGAATTTGGAGCGAGTATCGTGCAACAAATTTGCTCGATAAGAATCGTGAACTTAAAATGTACCTATGACCTTGTGAGCTGACCTAGTGGCTAGGCAGATGACCCTATGCCTTGAGTTGAATTGGAGTGACTGACTTCAAAGTATCGTTCAAAAAAAATTAGAACTGGGGCAACGAGACTTAGTGTTAGGACTTGGAACTGGAAGTGTATACTAGTGACATTGGCTTCGAAATGAACGCAATGAAAGATAGGACTTGAGTGATAATTGATTTAGTTGGATAAGTTATGCGACGGTGAGGAATAAGAAGGTATTAGAGAATTGTCGGACGAAACTCTTAGGATTGGAATTGGTGATATTCGAGATATGTTGGCATAACAAGTTATATCATTGCTTGGAAGAGATGCGTTGCTAGTAATGCAATACTTGAATTTGGGTGAGATTGAAGTAGACGATAACTAAAATGAACCAGAGTTTGGTTATTCGAGTAGCGAAGCGATCAGCGATTCAAAAGATTTTTTACGAATAGCTTATCCGACTTAGCTGTCACTAAGCTTGGTTGAAATACAAATATTTGGGGGATGAATATGGGTACGATCCAGACTTAGCGATATGCATAACTCGAATGCAGTTGCAAATAAAAATATTTAAATTCGCATAGTCGAGTATAGCAAATAAAGTAAGATTGCCTTAGTCATAGATCATCATTAGTGATGGATTATAACATACTCCGGGTTAAGCAATATATATTTTACGCTAAGTCGCAGTAATGACCGAGTCAGAAGTTGGATTGAATGATAGAGTCATTCAATGAGGCAGACCCCACACGCATGTGACACAAAATGAGAAGCGAGTAGAAAATTGTGTTCGAACGGATCTAATGATACAGATTGATATGCATAAGTTAGATTCCATAGTGTACGATAAAATGATTTGTGCTCAGGAAGTCTCGAGGACGAGACTTGTTTTGAGTGGTATATAATGTAACGACCCGCTCCGCATCAATGCGGATTGCCGATTCAAATGGCACAAGTGCGATGACCAGACCCACTTTGCTCAGCGAGAAGACTTGTTTGAGGCAAATAATTCCAGACTTGGCTCTTTAGGAGTTCAGGCTTAGACTTCAGAGGCTCGCTCGGAGTATCGCTCGACCGAGGCAAATCATCGCTAAGGTGGGTGGCTACGATAAACTTGTCTTTGATTAGCCTACATACTTAAAAATATGGTTGATATATGATAGTCGCTAGACGAATCACCCCTTTCATGCTAATAAAGAGTATAACACATCTAGATAAGGAATAATCCCATCTTATATCTTTTGCATAGAACATGGAAGTAGATTAGTTGAAAGGAATGGTATGATCGCTTTTAATTCTTATAATTTTACCTCATAGCATTACTTTTGTTCCTTATATGTTCTGTCAAGTATATTGATCCGTATGTCTTAAAATGCTCGTCACATAGATACGACCTTGGTATAGAAGCACAACATAGATTCTGGTTAACTTACTTGTGGCAGAAGACTATCAAAATAGTCGTTACAAGCCAAATAATAGAAACATAGAAAGTCTTCGGGACCATTGGGTCGCCAAGGCAACTCCTAAAATGGGAACTACAATAAGTAGTAAGATGGCAGCATAAATAATGCAGGGAATGGAATACACCAGATCATGAGATCTCTGAATGAGTAAAATGCATAATCATTATGTCAAGTAGCTATGTTCATTCAAGGTCTTAAAGTATTGCATATAATAAAATTTTAGTATTTATGGTCATTGGTCCTGGACAACCTGTGCACAGGCTTATAGTTCCTTCGGATGGTACGCTGGTCGCGCCATGGCCGATCTGAACCGGTCAGAAATATTCAGATAGTCGTTTGCTTCGGACGGAAAGGTGTGTAGCGAGGCTCGATACCAGTGTTGCATTCCATTATCGTACCGAGACTATACCTTGTCCATGGTGGCTTGTCAGGTCATAAGACCAAGTTTATATCATTAGTATATTGCATACATGGCGGCAACCCGTGTATGCGCTCGTAGGAACTTGTGGCAAGTAACAGATATACGGTGCACTATGCGTGCAGATCGTTAGTTGGACCATGTAACCTGAAGCTTAAAACACATTTGAGTAGTCTGAGTAAAATATGCCTATACAAGTATAACATGCCTGTGTAAAATGAGTATAAGATATCTGAGTAATCTGCACAACCTGAGTCACAAAATAATATGAGTATTATAAACTATGTATATCGTGCACCTGGTTTAGAAATACGCTCGTAGCATACATATGTTCGTTATGTGATATTAGGATTTCTATATATCTATATTCGTACATGGTTTAACTTAGTTTTATACTTGGGCAGAGAAGGACAAATGGTAAGTTGGTAAGTATCACCGTATTTCTTGTATAACGCACGATGCACTGCCATACGAGATTGGCTTTGTATCTTATGCATGAAATTGATCCTAAGGCAAGAATAGCAAGATAACTTAATAGTTGGTGCACGGAACTAATATAACATATTGGATTTGTTGAGAGGGTGAGAAGCCTCCCCACCAGTGCATTCATATACTAATAATCCACCAGATTGCTTGCAAGGTACGGGAGAACCTCGTTCTGTACGAAATGTCCCCTCGTGTGCGACAAGGCATAGAGTTCGCTCTGGAGCCTTGGAGTGTTGCGTCCAGAGCCGAAGCACATATACAGGACATAATATTGGAACATCGCCTATGTACCATTTCAAGTTATAAGCTGCTTGGCATGCCTTTATTAATTGAGAGAAAGAGAGAGCTTGAGCGACTTGTAATCTCGGCCTAGCGCCGCTTGTAACCATATTTTATTATCAATAAAGAGAGCTTGTTTATATATTCATACATGTGTTATTATATGTTTTCGCTATATCGACTTGGTGAACTAGTTATCAACGGCTGTTCCAGTATTTGCCTTGTGGGAGAACAACTCTAGGCTCGCGCGGTATCATGTCCCGATAGAAACGATCGTCCCGCGGGAGCGCTTGCACGGTGATTTGCGCCTAGCGGGGATGGTGTCACGCCCCAGTCCCAAAATACGTAGGACTAGGAACACGTAAGCATGCCAGCCGCATGGATATGGCAACTCCAATATATGGAACCCAAACCCATACGTACGCTGTACTATGAATATAAAATCCACAAGTGGTATAAACATATGTCACAAGTCACAGGGTACAATCTAAATCTCATCCACAGAAAATCAATATAAATGAATGACCAGCATCTATATAACTAGATCTCAACATAAGTATCTAAGGATGATAGTTGGATGGAAACAAATCCACTACCAACTCGAATGTAAGAGCAAATACAAAATAAGTACAACACAACAACACCATATAAGAATACCAGCTAGCAATCTCGGGCTCGAGGAGAGGACATCCACGAAACATATATAACCATCCAAATCTGCGCTCCTGCAATTACTCAAGAACAGATACACCTGGCAGGGGACCAGGTCCTCAGAGGGACGTAACAAGATACAAAAAACACATGCCAATTTGAATACAGTAAACATGTATATAATTTGAAAATAAATAAGTAAGCTGTACAAGATAATCTATATGAATGCAAATAAGGACAACCTTTTGACGTATGGGCAAGGGTAGGCTACTCGATCTAATCCTCACAACTCATACGCTCGTCAGTGGACATCATCAGCCGACATACCTCTGGGGTAGCGACCCTCGGACTCCATCAATCGACATACCTCGGGGGTAGCGACCATCGGACATGCCCACCATAGTGCATGCTAGTTACTATGGTTTACCAGAGTGGTTAAAAGCCCATACGCCTAATGATTGTCCTCGATGATACTAAGTGCCATGTGTGTGTCAACATATCTAATACATAGTAATGACTGGAAGAAAACTACACATGCAAGAAATATACAGAATACAATAAATATACAGAAATATAAATAGCATACAAAAGTACTATAACAATTGGCAAGGTATCTTGCCTGGGGTCCTGCTGCTGGTATGAATCAGAGTCCAAGTCACAGTCCAAATAGCCTATGTATTACAAATTCATCACGTCAAAAGATAATTTATTTTAATTTATTTAATTCTGTAATAATTACTCTAAAATCCTATTTTAATCTTATTATTCTGATTTTTAGGTTGCCTAAATTTTGTCCAAAGGAATTGAATTTTATCGACTCGAGACTCATGGCACGCAAATCGAGGCGATCTGTTGACCGAAAAGTCAACTGACATAAACTTGACTTTCATGCATGAATTCCTGTAGATTTCAGCATCAAAAACATGCTAGAATTTATGGCTCATCCAAATTCAAATTCGTTTGGAAATTATGGCACATACAAGTTTCGTATCGTGCACCGATGGTTAAATTTTACCTTAGAAGTTCTACAGAATTAACAATATAAAAATACTTCGAAATAAATTCTGGGAAAAACATATGTCAATGATCTCGACATTAACTTTCCGAAACTTTAAACGGCTCATGATTCTGATTCCTGGTTCTCCCGAAATTACAAAAACATCGAAACACATCTATTTTCGGACATGCTGTGTTCTACGAATTTTTCAGAATTTAATAATAATAATTTCGTAAAACAAATTATATAATTAGAAAGCTAACTTCAATATCTTTCTAACAAAAAAAACTGGGCCTCATTTGGAGTCCAGAGCTATGCGCAATGGCTTCTGAAAGATGAAGGAACCCTAGATGGCAATTCTCCAAAATTCGGCTGAAGAAAAACCCTAGAAATAAACTTAAACTAATATATATATATATAGAGGAGAGAGAAAGCAGTCGCGGCTCAGATCTTGACACGTGGCAGCCATCCAACGCTGCCCGCCCCGCAGTCACTGATAGGCGGGCCCGACACTGTTTGCTGCGGGCAGCTGACAGGTGGGCCCCCTGTTTGCTGACTGGGCAGAAATAATTTCTTTTTGGGTTTTTTTTCAGAAAATAGTTTTTAATTCAGTTTTTGATAATTAACTCAAAATAAATGCTAAAAATAATCAAAAAATTCCCAAAAAATTATAGAAAATATATTTTATTATTTAGAACCTAAAATAAAAGTTTGGGATATTTTTATTTAAGTTTGAACATAAAAAAATTCTTCAAAGTCCTAGAAAATTAGTGTTACTAGTTTTTAATTAACTAACCCAATAATCTAAAATAGCCTAAAATAATTCTAAATAAATATTTATATAAGTAAATATACTAAAAAAATTTATTTTCTAATTAACTAAGAGAATATTCTAAATAAATTCAACATCTATAATAAATATAATAATATAAAATATACATAAAATACCTATTTTGGGTGAGGGAGTTTACAATCTACCCAACTTAAAATAATTTCGTCCTCGAAATTAAAATAAGGCATAATTTGTTAAATCCTTCACATTCATACATAAGGTACGTCAATCACAATCTCTTCCAAAAATTTAAATAATAAAATCTATTCAAATATATCGCGATCATTTCAAAATTAAGATAATCATTGTTCAAATCAAAATTCAACCTATTGTAATCTCTTCTCACTTTTCCAACTCATCAATATCCAAATTTAAATTGAATCCATATAATATCTTCAAGATTTAAATAACCCATATCAAATTTTACCTCACGATCTACAAGTATTATAATCTCCTCTAGAAGTAATTCGAGTCCAATATTATTCCTATTTTTACTTATAATTTTTTTTTTTGTATTCTTCAACTTTTTAAATTCCATTCACATCCTCAATATTTCAAATAGGTAGTCCAATCATCAATTTTTTTAATTTAAATCATCAAATTAAAAAATAATTTAAATGCAGTCCACCAATGTTCAAGTATGAAATTATATATTTATCCTTCAAATTCAAATTGATGATTTTACCTTCAATACTAAAAAATTTAAATTATGTACTTAAGGTATAAATATTGGGTCCTCAATATCAAGATTTTTAAAATTCATTAATCCTCATCATCTTAGTCATTCTTCTAAAATTCTCAAAATTAAATGGCTTGAACCTCTCCCAATCTAATCTTACTTGATTACAATCTAAAAGAAATTCCTCTCGAGTTGCCATTGCACTGCTACCCAACTTAGAATTTACCCATCTATCACAGAAGGCTATATACTTTAAGAAAAATATTCCTTAATTTATTTACTCATGCTATTCAATTATCAAAGTTTTAACACCAAACATATCACCTATGATATACCCTTAATCAATTAAAAAAAGTGTCACTAAGTCATGTGATTAGCCTTATGGGGTATATCTAGTACTATCAGTATCAACTTATATCAGCACGAGATTTTGTCTTTCCGAAATAGGGGAAGACGGAGAGCAATAATAAAGAATTCAAGGTGAAGGTGACAGAATACGAGTACGAGGTTCAAAGAGATTAAGGAATTCGAAAAGAGAGTTGTCAGGACAGTTGTGGATTGAAATCCTATTTTTGGTAACTTCCTATTTACATGCTCGTATCAGTACATTTATATAACCGATACGATGTGTTAGACATGTCTAGGGGCAAGTATATCCGTCTACTACCATATATCTCAATCCACGTAAAGTACTCATGCGAAGAGCGAACAAGCGCACTAAGGTTAGCTAGACCTTAATACACCAATTCTGATTAGGCAATTGTATCATTGTGTGCACCCAATAATACATATGCCATGAGCAAGCTCGATAAAAGAATAAGCTTGCAAAAACTAGGCTATAATAGCAGCATAAATCAAGGTAGTACAGAAAATATAAGTACGCTGGATTATGATGAAAGAAGGTACAAATTAATTCAAGTTCGCGGAAGCAAAACAACATAAGCAATAATAATAAAAGACCCTACAATCTCTACAGTTGTCATACTAACTCCCTGTCTAAGTCGTTAGTCGACTAAATTGGGGTATAAGCCTCTAAGTCCTATAGTCTGAATAAACACTGTCGTCTTACGCTAGCATACGACAAATGTCATTCAGTTATACTTCAATAATAGGGCAAAAGACTATGTGATGCTAGGTTGTAAGGTATACTACCCAACTTATAATAATAAACTAATACTATAATTGTCTTAAGCATACCGTAAAAACTCCTGTTAAGGTCTACGAGAAGGGGTCTTGGTACTTATTAGGGTATCCTCTATACTAGGTTCAAACATTATGGTAAAACTTCTAACTTACTCTAGTAGTGTCTATACTACTCTCAAGTCTTCATAATACATCAAGGGGTAATGGTAAACCAATCTATAGAAAAGAAATTCTAGGGTTCACTAGATATTCTAAACTTAGTGGTGAGTCTATATTCCCGTTGTATTCTTAATAGGTGTGCTACCATAATCATTATCCTAATAACATGGGTTCCTATATTCTAGCAGAAGGCTATACTCAAAGAATTATTAGGGAAGTACAGGAATCAAGCAGGATACAATTATTCAAATAGAACAGATAGGAGGAAGATGAATCGTAGTCAATTGTGGATGAGATCCTATACTCTAGTCCTAGGTGCAGGCTTGTTCGGTACAATAACGTAACCGAGACAATATGCTCTTGACCTGCATGGGCCACCACAAAAATATGTCATGCCCCAGTCCCAAAATACGTAGGACTAGGAACACGTAAGCATGCCAGCCGCATGGATATGGCAACTCCAATATATGGAACCCAAACCCATACGTACGCTGTACTATGAATATAAAATCCACAAGTGGTATAAACATATGTCACAAGTCACAGGGTACAATCTAAATCTCATCCACAGAAAATCAATATAAATGAATGACCAGCATTTATATAACTAGATCTCAACATAAGTATCTAAGGATGATAGTTGGATGGAAACAAATCCACTACCAACTCGAATATAAGAGCAAATACAAAATAAGTACAACACAACAACACCATATAAGAATACCAGCTAGCAATCTCGGGCTCGAAGAGAGGACATCCACGAAACATATATAACCATCCAAATCTGCGCTCCTGCAATTACTCAAGAGCAGATACACCTGGCAGGGGACCAGGTCCTCAGAGGGACGTAACAAGATACAAAAAATACATGCCAATTTGAATACAGTAAACATGTATATAATTTGAAAATAAATAAGTACGCTGTACAAGATAATCTATATAAATGCAAATGAGGACAATTTTTTGACGTATGGGCACGGGTAGGCTACTCGATCTAATCCTCACAACTCATACGCTCGTCAGTAGACATCATCAGCCGACATACCTCTGGGGTAGCGACCCTCGGACTCCATCAATCGACATACCTCGGGGGTAGCGACCATCGGACACGACCACCATAGTGCGTGCTAGTTATTATGGTTTACCAGAGTGGTTAAAAGCCCATACGCCTAATGATTGTCCTCGATGATACTAAGTGCCATGTGTGTGTCAATATATCCAATACATAGTAATGACTTAAAAAAAACTACACATGCAAGAAATATACAGAATATAATAAATATACAGAAATATAAATAGCATGCAAAAGTACTGTAATAATTGGCAAGGTATCTTGCCTGGGGTCCTGCTGCTGGTATGAATCAAAGTCCAAGTCACAGTCCAAATAGCCTATGTATTACAAATTCATCACGTCAAAAGATAATTTATTTTAATTTATTTAATTCTGTAATAATTACTCTAAAATCCTATTTTAATCTTATTATTCTGGTTTTTAGGTTAATGCCTAAATTTTGTCCAAAAGAATTGAATTTTATCGACTCGAGACTCATAGCACGCAAATCGAGGCGATCTGTTGACCGAAAAGTCAACTGACACAAACTTGACTTTCATGCATGAATTCCTATAGATTTCAGCGTCAAAAACATGCTGGAATTTATGGCTCGTCCGAATTCAAATTCGTTTGGAAATTATGGCACACACAAGTTTCGTATCGTGCACCGATGGTTAAATTTTACCCTAGAAGTTCTACAGAATTAACAAT
Organism: Iris macrosiphon; assembly: GCA_036927795.1. NCBI lineage: Eukaryota > Viridiplantae > Streptophyta > Magnoliopsida > Asparagales > Iridaceae > Iris > Iris macrosiphon. Next base: position 126,375,012 of record JAYESA010000013.1, read on the forward strand.
ATAAAAATACTTCGAAATAAATTTTGGGAAAAACATATGTCAATGATCTCGATATTAGCTTTCCAAAACTTTAAACGGTTCATGATTCTGATTCCTGGTTCTCCCGAAATCACGAAAACATCGAAACACGTCTATTTTTGGACATAATGTGTTCTACTAATTTTCTAGAATTTAATAATAATAATTTCGTAAAACAAATTATATAATCAGAAAGCTAACCTCAATATCTTTCTAACACAAAAAACTAGGCCTCATTTGGAGTCCGGAGCTATGCACAATGGCTTCTGGAAGATCAAGGAACCCTAGATGGCAATTCTCCAAAATTCGGCTGAAGAAAAACCCTAGAAATAAACTTAAACTAATATATATATATAGGAGAGAGAAAGCAGTCGCGGCTCAGATCTTGACACGTGGCAGCCATCCAAGGCTGCCCGCCCCGCAGTCACTGACAGGCGGGCCCGGCACTGTTTGCTGCGGGCGGCTGACAGGTGGGCCCCCTGTTTGCTGACTGGGCAGAAATAATTTCTTTTTGGGTTTTCTTTTTCAGAAAATAGTTTTTAATTTAGTTTTTGATAATTAACTCAAAATAAATGCTAAAAATAATCAAAAAATTCTCAAAAAATTATAGAAAATATATTTTATTATTTAGAACCTAAAATAAAAGTTTGGGATATTTTTATTTAAGTTTGAACATAAAATAAATTATTCAAAGTCCTAGAAAATTAGTGTTACTAGTTTTTAATTAACTAAAAATTATGAAAAAATCCCAATAATCTAAAATAGCCTAAAATAATTCTAAATAAATATTTATATAAGTAAATATACAAAAAAAATTTATTTTCTAATTAACTAAGAGAATATTCTAAATAAATTCAACATCTACAATAAATATAATAATATAAAATATACATAAAATACCTATTTTGGGTGAGGGAGTTTACAGATGGTCGATTCCAGTAGAATATCAGGGCATGACATATGTGAGGCAGATCGTCGGGTTACATGGGGTTCCTGTCAGCATAGTGTTGTATCGGGATAGTCGTTTCACTTCTTATTTTCGGAGGAGTTTGCAGGCGAGCTTGGGCACCCAGCTCAAGTTCAGTATTGCATATCACCTCCAAACGGATGGGCAGTCAGAGAGGACCATTCATACTCTTGAGGATATGATGCGCACCTGTGTACTAGATTTTGGGGGATCTTGGGAGGACCATCTCCATTTTGTAGAGTTTGCTAACAACATCTACCAGGCTAGTATAGAGATATCACCATTTGTGGCTTTATACGGTCGGAGGTATCGCACTCCCTTGTCTTATGATAATGTTGGAGAGAGAGCTTTTCTAGGGCCAGATATGGTGGTGGATGCAGCTAATAAGGTCAACCTGATTAGAGATAGACTTTCGGTGGCGCAGAAAAGACATTGGCATTGGGCCAATAGCCACCAGAGACTCTTGGAGTTTGAGTTATAGTTTTAGGTTTTGTTTTGTGTTGATACTGGTTGTTTGTTATAGATTAAGTTCTTAAGGTTATGTTTTGTTCTAGGTTGAAGGTCTGGTATTTCAGAGAATTTTTTTGACACGAGACACAATTCGCTTTGGTGGAGACGGAAAGCTTAATTTGCGATTCATTGGACCCTTCAGTATTCTCGAGAGGGTCGATGCAATTTAATACAGACTAGACTTTCCACCTGCATTGGAGGGAGTGCACAACGTGTTTCACGTGTCGTAGTTACGACGGTACATGGCGTATCCTAGTCACGTATTGAATCACTCAGAGATAGAGTTGGGCCCTACTCTCAGCTATCCAGAGCAGCCAGTTAAGATTCTGGATCGGAGAGAGAAGGTGTTGAGAAACCATACCATTCCCTTGGTACGCGTCGCATGGAGGCATCACTCTCCGGGTGAGTCTACTTGGGAGAGGAAGGATAAAATGCGAGAGCAGTACCCGTATCTGTTTGTGCCTTGAGGTATGTTCTTTCTTGTTATGTTTTTCTTTTCTTAGGGTAGTTTAGTCTTTGAATTTCGAGGACAAAATTATTTTAACGAGGGTAGACTTGTCGCTACCACATTTTCTAGGAAAAAAAATTTTGGTCATTAACTAATTATTGTGTATGTTGTATATTTGTTTATAGTATTATTTATTATTGTTAGATGTTGCATTATCTTTTGGACTTGTGTTAGTGGACCTAACTAGGCAAGACTTGACTTATGGACCAACATTAATTATAGTTAGACTTGAGCCAATAACTAGCCAAATTCCTTAAGTTAGTGATTAATTAGTCAAACTATTAGGAATAGAACATTCCTTCCTTAATTATTTACTTCATGAAAACCCAATAGGGGTATTTGGGTCTTTGTACCATTACTTGGAGAGGGGGCAAGTGGCCAACCTATTAAAGGGGGGAGAACATTCTCTCTCCTTATTTTATTTTATTTTATTTTATTCCAATTGGTGTTCTTCCCTAATTCAACCCATCCCTCCACCAAATTTTTAACAAATTACTTCTAATTACTCTTATTCTTCACTATTAGTAGATCTAGAACAAAAAAGGAGGCAAGGAGTACCAAGGAGGAGGAGATTGCACAAGTTGAGGGCTCTTTACATCTAATTGGAGACTTGCATTAGAAATCCATCTCACAATAGGTATAATTCAGAATTTCCCTTCTATTAGACTCTAAATCTGTAGTTTAATTATTAGAAATCCTTCCATGTGTTAGGGCTACCTATAGGAAGAAGAATTGACTACTAGGGACCCTTATTGTGAATGTTATGGTGTATTTTGTGCCCAATTTGGCAAAAACCCAAGATTGGTGCACCTTGTGTTGTCAATGAGTCTAGTGGACCAAGTTGACATATGTTTGGTTGTGTGAGACTAGTGTCGAGTCCATAATTGGATACGAGTGAGCCGTATCATGGCAATTTAGTGATACATGATGATTTGGGGGTTTTTTCTTTGACACGGGGGTCTACACATATCACATTTTGCCATGAGCACACGTAGATGAGTAGCTAGCACTTTGTATTACTCATAATTATGATTCTAGACTTGCTCATATCATTTGTGATATTTTGGGTCTAGTGTTGGAAGCGTATCACAATAGTATCATAGATATAGTGAGATATTAGTGTGGTGCACCATAAGTGTGTGCTATATTGTCATGTATTGGGTGTATACTAATATATATATATATATATATATATATATATATATATATATATATATATATATATATTCACATTCACTAGTTTGATATATATTTATTTATTATAACTATATAAGTATATAATTACTTGTTCTATAGATATATCTAATTAAGTATGTATATGAGCTTGTATGCACATAAAATGTATATGAGTTTGTATACATATGTGCATAGAGTGTCTGTGTGTGTTCACTGTGTTACCCATTAAGATACCGGTATACATGTCTGTGAGTTAGAGTATTAGAATATAGCACCTATATATATTATATTCTTTGATGTATCAGTTGGGAGGGGACTGTGCAAGTACATATATGAAGATATTTAGGTATACTTTGTGTTTGTGTTCACAGTGCAAGTGCTCCAGGAGGGAACACTTGAGGACTGCCTTTGGGACAGTGTTGGTTTACACTGAGATGTCTATGGGGGATCTTGCACTGTATGGGAGAGAACTGTAGTAGCAGTTGCAAGGAGCGTAGGTCTAGTTGAGACTCGGGTAGCAGAGGGTGCAACAATATTAGGAGTAATGAGTATCAGGGTGGTGATGGGGATGTGTGCTGTGTGGGGGTCTTGAGGTGAGGACTGAACTGATACTATTATGTATCGGTGTGGGCATTGCCATAACAACTGTCCATACGTTTTGGACCTGCAGCAACAAACATCAGGCAGCTCTGATGGAGCAACAACTGCCAAGTGTTGCTTTTGATGAGCACCAGCACTAGGAGCAGTGGACAATGACTTGGCACTAATATGAGGTAGCAGTGTCGGGTATTAATATAGGTAGAGAGAAGCAGCAGTTGTAAGAAGAATGTAGTGTGCACAACATGTAGGTGCACTGAAATTGCTGTGTTGGTCTGAGATAGAGGAGCAGGTCGGGTTTGTTAGTTAGTGTCTTTTAGCAATTGTTAGTAGGTTAGATGGTTAGATCTGTTAGTTAATAGTATTCGTTAGTGTTAATTGTTAGATGACAATTGGTGGTTAAGTTAAATGTTATAAGTATGTTCGTAATTGTTAATGTATGTTAGTTAATTCTTAGATGTTTCAATGTTAGTTATTTAGTAAGTATTGCTAGTTAGTTTGATATGAATTATAGTATAAGATAAGTTAACTATATTAGTTTGGGTATCGGTTGTAAGTTGTATTAGTTAAGTTAGTTTAGTTTTACCTTGTGATACATAAGGTAATGTCATGGTTTGAGCTAACTCAAGGTATTGGGTATTTGGTATCAAGAGAGGGTGTAGCTAGTGTGATACCGTGTTGGCTCAAAGCCAAGGTATCTATTTAGTGTTACTTTAGCTAGGAGATACTAATATATCTTATACTTGTATATTATATAGTATTTACTTATATACAATTTTACGTATCTTATGATACAGAATATTGTTGATACTCTAGTATCATAATATAACTTCTATAGCCTAGATACATAGCGTATGGACCCGACATCCTAGAGATGGACTCATACAACCTAGAAATAGTTAGTTTGACCATGTTTGACTAGTTTGACCTAGAGTTGATCTAGTTTGACTATTTTAACTTAGATTTGGCCTAATAACCTAGAAATGGACTAGTTCAACTTATTTTTATTTCAAAACCTTGTATTGATATAATATTCATATTTAGGTCTCGAGTCACCATTTCGGACATCTTTGATACTGTTTACCGGATTCCAGGCGAGTACATTCTCTGACAGTTTTTCATTTATGATATCCTCTATGTTCTTGTATTTAGTATAGATAACCTTGATTTTCTGACACTTGGTTTCAAGGATTGGTATTCCTGGATCCCTTCACGAGATGTTATTCTTGGTAGTTTCTGGCATATTTTTTGTGTGAGCCCATTATTTTTGAACATGTATGGACCCTGATTCATGAGAAGATTTGCTCCCTTCTCATGGAATCCCGTATCATAGCGTGTCATGGTTGGATCCAGTATACCAGTCGGGAGCGGGGATTATTTAGTGTAGATATGTGATCATATTCTGCAGTTCTAATTTTTCTTGCATAGTGTTAATCATACACCACACTTATGATTAACCAGGCTATGATTCCCGAGCAAGTTTCCAAGCTGATCATATGTTGTCACTGGTACTCACTCACTTAGATGTATTTCTTGATTCTATATGTGATGTTCATACCTCTTGTATGTATTTTTCGTATTTCCTTATTCATGTATATTTTTTTCATGACTATTCATCTTGTATATGCTCTCTATTTACTGTTACATAGTCTTTATCATTTATTGGAACTACTGTAATAGGTGTACTTTACTGCAATCCTGATTGGATATATTTTTTTAGATGACACTAGAGAGTGGTATCCCACTCACTACGGGCCTCAGGACGAAGTAGGCTTAGAGCTAGAGACTGTGGCTCAAGAGAGACTCATCTCGGTTAAAATAAACGATACTTTACCTGTAGCTCAGTAGATAGGTTTATATTGTACTGGATTTATCTTCAGCTTTGGCAGTTAGTACTCTTTTATATTTGAGACTCATTGGATATTATATGCTATCTTGAGAGTTCTATTTTAACTCTTTAGTTCTTTATATTATATTCTTGCGTTGTTCCATCTTATAGTTCTGTGATTGAGTATTCATATTTTATTGGTGGCGTTATATATCTTGATAATTATTATTGTTAGATAGTATAGTTTACCCAAATAATATTTTACCGCCGATGCTGTGGCATAGGCTGGACGTACCCACATTCTCGTACCCTTATATCGGGTGTGGATCGTGACATATCATGAGACCAATTAGATCTAATTAGACTTAGATCGGGGTTGTGGGACTAGGTATGTGTCCATAATTGGATACGAGTAGGCCGTATCATAGTATTTTGCGATACGGTGTGATATGAGGCTCATTTTTTGGTGATTTATGTTAATGCCTTCTAATTTCCTTTGTAGCAAGTTTCTTTAGTTGTATTATGATGTTTATGATATGTACGTATGGGTAATATGGAGATTTGGGAGTTTTGGCATTCCAATTGAATACGTATCATAAAGTATCATAGATATCATGCCAAGTGTTTGGTCTAATGCTTCTATTGTTAGTGTGTGTTATACATATATGCTAAGTTGTATTTTTATATATGTTATATATATGTGGAAGTGTTTTGTGTCTGTAAGGTATAAATGGAGAGGGGTCGGGCATGTGAGTATGTGTTGTGTTTATATGTTGGATTATGATGTTAGGTTTGAGGAGTTGGGGTCTGCAGTGAGCAGCAAAGTGGAGTTGCACCAGTGTACAGTGGTTGGTGCAGGTCAAGTTTCAGCAGCAGCTAGGTACAGCAGCAGCAGCAAGATATTTTAGCAACAACTAGGTGCAGCAGCAGATAGTTGCAGCAGTAGCAGCAGGATGTTTCAATAGCAGTAACAACATTGCTTGGCTCTATTTTCAATTGTAGATATTGTGTGGATAAGCAGTACATTGTGACCTGTAGTGATATGGGATAGTTGTAGTATTTAGTAGGGGAGGTGTTCATGTGTGCATGTTGCTGCTAGCAACACTTGTATTAGATAAGTGGGGAGGGGTCAGATGTGTAGCAGTGTGCATATTGTAGGACCGTGTTTGGCAACTCTAGAGGGAGGGTGAATAGAGTTTATGTATGTAGCAGAATAAAATCCCTTATTAAAATATAATTCTATGGCATACAATGGTGATCAACTACTAGCAGTTAGAATATATCTCATGTGTAAGAATACTACTAGCAGTGTTATGAATATATGCAATAAAGTATGAGAGAAAGTAAACACAAACACCAAGATGTATGCTCGTTTCCCTCTGAGAGGACTAGTCCAGTACCGAGAACTCAAGCTCGGAGTTTCTCAATAATAATCAGCAATAGTGAATCACAAGCTTTGATCCGAAGGCTTGCAACTTGTTTACACCACGAGTTTTGATCCAAAGTCTTGCAACTTCACATCTTGAGAGAGAGAGAGTAACTGATTGAAAAAAGCTCTTTACAACTAAGAAGACTTCTAGACCGAGATCATACTTGGCACTAGAAAGGCTAGGAAGTTTCTCTTTATATGGGAAGGTTAAGGCTTAGAGGTTTGCTCATAATAGGATAGAAGACTTAAGAATAGTTGAGTTATTATCGTATTCTTAGAATGAAGAATTCCAATCCTATTTATAGGTTATAGGCAAACAAAATTCGGTCAAAATTCGATTGGGGTTTAATTCAAATTTCCAACCGTTGGGCCAATAAATCAGGAGTTATTGAACTGGTTGATTTCATACAAAAAGGGTAACCGAGTTCGGCACGAGTTCGGCCCAAGTTTAGTCTCCTAGTATAGTAGGCTTTGTAAATGAATGTGGCATGATTTGGTGGATAGGTTATTTGGTTTATTTGAGCGGACTAAGTATTTGGGTATAGGTACTTGGGATTTGCCAGTGCGACTCAGCTTACATCAGTCCTAGACTCAAATAAATAAAGATTATATTTGAATATGAAACCAATAGCTATTTTAGAGTCTGACTTTGGTACTGACGGAGTTGTTATGCTTTGCATCGAGTATCTACTTCATCTGTCTTTTGTATCTGATTCATCTATTGTTTGACGATTATTAGAATCAGGTTGACTATGACCACTTTGTGTCAACAATCTCTCCCATTATGATAATTGATAAACTATGCCAAAATACACATATGGTGAGTCTGATGTAGCCTTTGATACAAATATTATCTTTTCGTGAAAAACTAGCTTTTTAGAAAAAACTCCCCCGTAAGTAGATATTTTCTTTGAACGGGAGCATTTAAAAGAACCTGTAACTTGACGTTTCTTTATAAAAAATTAGTTGCAGATATGTCAACAAAATAGATATAAATATATCACAGTTATATGTTATCAACTATACATCATCAACTATAATCGTCACATATTTTGTCATTTCACCCCCTTTGTCAAAATTTTATAGTGGAAAATAATAACTCCCACGTAATGAGTGATTATGACAAATTGAAGAAATAGACATAATAACCAGATAAAAGTAGCATGCATTTGTTTAATAAATTAACTTAAAATAATAACATGCATTATTTTAATCAAAATAACAAGACTGGAACTAGGAAATAGCATAAATGTTTGAACATTTTAAGCAAATATTTCTAGTACAATAAAAATAGAAAAACTAATACATCTATATAGCCATAAGAAATATAAAACATCATCACAGATCATCATCAACAGCATCCGCAGGCGGGTGATCGTCAAAGTATGCTCTGGTAGGGTCGAAGTACAACTGAATAAATGGATCATCGATCTTGTAGCCTGGGCGGGAAGGATCACGAGCCAATGGATGAGGTGCAGTAGGATGATGGGCTAGGTGATACTGAATATCTTCTAGGGAGTTGGCTAAAGTGTGTGTCACGACCCGCACCCGGTGTAGGGATGCAAGTCGGGAAAAATGCCCAGCCTATGCCGCAGCATCGGCGGTAGAACGTTGTCTTGGTCAATTATACTATCTAATTATCTCACTATAAAGCATAAACCTCCAATAATATCTCAACTCCAAGAAGAGAGTAATCAACTTAATTCAACACAATACTCAATCATATTTCTATGGCACGAGAAGATATCACAGAAGTCTAACATAACTAAGCAGTTAAAAATATAACAACAATAAATAGAAATAATATCCAAACACAAATATATGCCGAAAATAAATCTGGTACCAAAATGCTAAAGAGAACTAACTATGCTAACTAGTGAATCCGGCTAAATCTCTCAACAGTCACTCCAGAACTAGTAGGTCCAAGTCTGCACCATCAATAGGCTGAGGTCCGTAATATGTCGGACACCAATCTCCCGGATCCTCTGAAAAATGTTTTTCAGTCAGGAATGGAGCGAAGTACAACCCAATAGCAGTTTCAATTAATTGACAAAAACTATAAAGCAGTAGAATAGAAGATGCTATCTACGATGAGGATATAACTGATAATCAAGAACAATGAAAGAATAGGCAATACTAACAACAGTATATAATCAATGCGTACAAGAATAAAGGAATGAACTATAATGTCAGAATAGAACAAGGTAATCAATGAACTGAATAATGGAATCTACAATAACTATGTGATTTGAGATACTAACCAAATATGTGATCGGCCTGGGAGATTCAATGATTACACTAAGGAGCTAACTCAACCATACGTGAATTGCATGTTTAGTTAGTAGCCAATGATTACACTACTAGCCGATAGTTTCTTGATCACATATTTAATTGGTATTTCCCCCGCCCCGACTGATATGATGGATCGAATCATGACACGTCACTAGCCAATGTATCCAATGTTTAATCTATAATATTCAATGTTATCCAATACCAACAAGGACAGTATCCGATACCATCTCCATAATTAAGGTAATATCCCATGACTAACGATCCAATAACAATCCGTGTACCATCGTGTCAAGAGTCATAAGTAATATTTCTAAATACTTGAATTATAGTGGTAATCAAATAATAAAAACTATCAGAGAATGTACTCGCCTGTGATCCAGAGCAAATGATGAAAAATGATGTCCCAACTGGTGTCACAGACCTATATATGAAATATTGCATTAATACAAGTTTTGGGAAAGAGAAATAAATTAAACTAGTCAACTTTCTAGGTCATAAAGTCATTCCTAAGTCAAAAGTCAAACTAGGTCAACTCTAAGTCAACTATGGTCAACTATATTCAAATTATGGTCAACTACCTATTTCTATGTTACATGAGTCTAACTCAAAGATATTGGGCTCACACACTATAAATCTAGGCCATACAAACTAAATCTTAGGATACTAAGATACCGTATCTCAGGATACGCAAACAAGGGATAAATATAACACATATGTACATATCAAATAATATTATATATATAAAATCCTAATTATAAATGCTAAATGGATACCTTGGTTTCGAACCAACTTGGTATCGCAATACTAAACCTCTATCTTGATATCCAAACCCGATACCTTGATTATCTTCCAATACCTTGATACTTACCTTGGCATCTCAAGGTAAATTCAAAACCTTATTTATACTAACTACCCAACAATAATTATAAACTACTATGCATTTAATATTTATATAATTCTATATACCTTATTTTAGTCACCTTAATACCAACCCATAATTAGTTTACAACTATCCTATTACTTATGCCAATACCTACTACTCATACCTTGGTATATCTTGATACTTACCTTGATATCTCAAGGTAATTGCCAAAATCTTATATATATACTAACTACCCATCAATAATTACATATATCAATCCAATATAACTCTAGTATGTACTAATAGAATAATACTAACTACCAACTACACACTAACTATTAATACATATATACGTACATACATACCTACAAATATATAATATATAAAAAATACTCATAACAATTGATAACTAAAGTATACTAATTATTCTAATAAATTTATATGCTACAACTAAATATATACATATATAGTATACAATAATAAAATAGCAATTATGAACATATTATATATATATATATATATATATATATATATATATATATATATATAAATATATATATATAATCCACCATATATATTTATACAATATATATTTAAATACATATATATAATCATACAATAATATAAATATATAACAATATATAATATAACTATATATATAACCACATATAAATATATCTACTATATTATATATACATATGCTACCACTTATAAATATATATCTATATACACACACACACACACACACACACATATATATATATATATATATATATATATATATATATATATATATATATATATATATATATATAATTATATAATAACTATAAATAATCTAATTACTTAATTAAATATACACATATATTATATAAAACATATACATATATTTACATCCCTAACATATATTATAACATATATATTAATGCATGTAGAAGAAAGCTACATAATATATATTCTATTAATACATATATAATACATAGATCTATGATACAATAAACACTATAATAAATATACATAATACATATATAAAATATATAGATAAATACACAATTATAATTCAAGAATTAAAACATAATTAATTAGATCTACACATAAACACACAATAATTGAAGAATATCACACCGTATCCCACTAGATCTAGGATACATATGCGAACGAGTCCACCACACATCCAATTGCACTCCGAAGGACACAAACAAGTCACATATAATATTTATGAACAAAACAAAGTATCAAATATAGATCTATGTGTCCGTGTCAAAATACGACATGTACAAGTCCCGTGTCGGAGAAAAAACTCCCAAAACAACACGTATCACCAAATTATTGGGATACGACCTACATGTACCCAATTATGGATACGACACTAGCCCCAAACACATAAACATATGCCAAATTGATCTATAGGATCAATTAAAACACACAACAAAAGTCATTTTTGGAATTCTCCCAAAATTGACACAAAAAGTACCATAACTTTCTCCATATGTCTCCTATGAACACAAAACCAAATCCTATGGGTAGTACATACATATGGGTTGATTATTCATGATTAAATCTCAGATTTAGAAGCTATTTTAAGGGAAAAAACTAAATTATACCTATTGGGAGATGGATTCCCAATAAAATCTCCAAAATTGATAAAATTGGCCTCCAACTTGTAGATCCTTGCTACTCTTTGTAGATCCTTGCTTTCTCCTTCTAGATCCTTTCTCTTCTAGTCTCCAATGGTGATTTGGGAAGTAATTGGGTGGAAATTTGGTAGGGATTTGATGAAATTTGGTTGAGGGAAATTCTAGATCTAGATTTGGAATGAAAAATAAAGAGAGAGAAAGTTTTTATCCCCTTTATATAGGCCTCACTTGCCCCCTCCCTCAAGCTACTATATAAAGTCTAAAATACCCCTTAGGTCCTCTCATGAAGAAATTAATTAAGGAGGGAAGCTTCTAGTCTAATGGTTTAATTAATTTAATCATCCTCCTAATTAATGGGCTTTCTAGTTGGGCTCAATTCTAACAATTAAAACATGTTGGTCCATGAGTCTAAACTAAACTAGTTAGGTCCACTAACACAAGTCCGAAAAAATAAATCTATCATGCTAATAATAAATAAATAATACAATAAATATATATTTAATATGCACAATATTTAATTAATTATAAAATGACCAAAATACCCTTTTCTAGAAAATACGGTAGTGACAAGTCTATCCCCCTTAAAATAATTTCGTCCTCGAAATTTAAGGGTGATCGTACTCCTTCTAGGTCAAACCCCCAGCAATCATAGTCTAATAAGGTCTTATCTCACTAAGAACAGTCCTATGCAAAGAATAACATGCATGGTCATGGTCTCCACCTGTCTTCTGTCTTATTACTGTTGTCTCTGTCAGGGTATTCTATAGCTACACTAACTATATAACACAAGCATCCAAAAGGTACTAAAGAATCAATCAATCAAAGTAGATGAAAGGAATAGAAAGAAAGAACATACTCTCTAACCCATCACCTGTAGTATTGGTCTCCTCGACCGTCATCGCAAATGCTCCACCCTGCCGAGGTAGCTCCCTCTGCGGATGATGAGCAATCTGTGGTGCTACAGGTGGCCTAACTCCACCTCTCTGGCCTCGATCTGCATCCTGGCCTGGACGTTGAAGTGTCCAGAGACAATCCTTCACCATATGCTCCGTTGATCCACAATGTAAGCATGCTCCAAGTCTCTTCCGGCACATCTCCCAAGTGTGCCCAGTCTTCTTGCAATAGGTACATTGAGGAGCCTGTTGCACTTTTCTCTGAGGTTGCTGTGGTATCTGTTGTACTGGAGCTTGTACTGGAGCAACAATAGGTTCTGGCATCTGATATTGCTGCTGATAGGCTTCGAATTATACTGGAAACTGCTATTGCTGGAACCGCGGCCTCTTTGCCGGCCCCGCACTGCTACTGTCACCCCTAAACATATTACGGTCCCTCTTCGACTTCAAGTTCCACTCCCGCTCGACCTTGCGTGCCTACGAAAGTATCTCAGAATACGTCTCGTAGGAAGACGGAATGAGAATCTTCACTTCCCAATTCAGACCCTCGCGGAAACGGATAGCCCGAACTTCTGGCTCTCTCACCAAGTACTCCGCAAATCGGCTCAGCCTCCCGAACTCTGCGGCATACTCCTCTACGGACATGCTTCCTTGTGTAAGGCTCTCAAATTGCCTTCCTAATTCCAATCTGTCCGTCCGAGCAAAGAACTTCTTCTTAAAGAGATCCTTGAATATCTCCTAAGACTGCCCCGCATCAGTAAGAATTGGCTTATTCCTGAACCAAGTGTGGGCAAGTCGAACAGTTGAAGTCCTACCGCCTCAACCTTCAGATCCTCCGTAAGACGGGACACCTTCATGAGTCGCTCGATATCTTCAAGCCAATCTTCAGCATAGACTATACCTTCTGTACCATTGAAAACTCGAGGCTCAAGCTTCTTGAAATTTTAAATGTTGCCTGGCTTGATCTGAATATCCTGTGACTGTGGAGGAGCCTCTTTCTGAACTGTTGTTATAGCTATCTGATGGGCGTTTTCCATACTCTGCCGCATCAAATCTGACTGTCTGTGCCGGGCTTCTATCTGTACCCTCTGTAATTCTATCATCTCTCTAAACAGTGCAACCATCGGCGCGGTATCTCCTGAAAATGGAGGTGGTACAAGTCCCTCCGAAGCAACTGGAGTAGTCCTCAGAATAGGTGGAGGAGAACCCCCGAAGGCAGCCGAGACTCCTACATGAACTGATGTCGTAGGAGGTACAAACCCTACTGCCTGAGTGGAAGATTAAGAGGTGGCAGACCTCGCAGAAACTGCTCCCGATCGATGGGATCTAGTCTTCGGCGGTATCCTGAAGACAGATCGAAACAAAGGAGATCAATTCGACACAAGATAAGATATCATCAAGGAAGGACAAAAGTATTCAGAAGGAATCAAAATTAGCGATTCAATTCAGATTAGAATTCCTAGTTGTGATTGAGTATCCCTCTCTCTTCCTAGTATCCTATGTCCTATATCCTATCGCAGGCTCGCAGTAGTACAACTAAGTCATCGCACTACCACGACATCGCAATATTGTAAAGTCTGACCTGCATGGGCCACCACTAAAAATGTGTCATGACCCGCACCCGGTGTAGGGATGCAAGTCGGGAAAAACGCCCAGCCTACGCCGCAGCATCGGCAGTAGAACGCTGTCTTGGTCAACTATACTATCTAATTATCTCACTATAAAGCATAAATCTCCAATAATATCTCAACTCCAAGAAGAGAGTAATCAACTTAATTTAACACAATACTCAATCATATTTCTATGGCACGAGAAGATATCACAGAAGTCTAACATAACTAAGCAGTTAAAAATATAAGAACAATAAATAGAAATAATATCCAAACACAAATATATGCCGGAAACAAATCCGGTACCAAAATGCTAAAGAGAACTAACTATGCTAACTAGTGAATCCGGCTAAATCTCTCAACAGTCACTCCAGAACTAGTGGGTCCAAGTCTGCACCATCAATAGGCTGAGGTCCGTAATATGTCGGACACCAATCTCCCGGATCCTCTGAAAAATATTTTCCAGTCAGGAATGGAGCGAAGTACAATCCAATAGCAGTTTCAATTAATTGACAAAAACTATAAAGCAGTAGAATAGAAGATGCTATCTACGATGAGGATATAACTGATAATCAAGAACAATGAAAGAATAGGCAATACTAACAACATAATATAATCAATGCGTATAAGAATAAAGGAATGAACTATAATGTCAGAATAGAATAAGGTAATCAATGAACTGAATAATGAAATCTACAATAACTATGTGATTTGAGATACTAACCAAATATGTGATCGGCCTGGGAGATTCAATGATTACACTAAGGAGCTAAATCAACCATACGTGAATTGCATGTTTAGTTAGTAGCCAATGATTATACTACTAGCCGATAGTTTCTTGATCACATATTTAATTGGTATTTCTTCCGCCCCGACTGATATGATGGATCGAATCATGACACGTCACTAGCCAATGTATCCAATGTTTAATCTACAATATTCAATGTTATCCAATACCAACAAGGACAGTATCCGATACCATCTCCATAATTAAGGTAACATCCCATGACTAACGATCCAATAATAATCCGTACACCATCGTGTCAAGAATCATAAGTAACATTTCTAAATACTTGAATTATAGTGGTAATCAAATAATAAAAACTATCAGAGAATATATTCGCCTGTGGTCCAGAGCAAATGATGAAAAATGATGTCCGAACTGGTGTCACAGACCTATATATAAAATATTGCATTAATACAAGTTTTGGGGAAGAGAAATAAGTTAAACTAGTCAACTTTCTAGGTCATAAAGTCATTCCTAAGTCAAAAGTCAAACTAGGTCAACTCTAAGTCAACTATGGTCAACTATAGTCAAATTATGGTCAACTACCTATTTCTATGTTACATGAGTCTAACTCAAAGATATTGGGCTCACACACTATGAATCTAGGTCATACAAACTAAATCTTAGGATACTAAGATACCGTATCTCAGGATACGCAAACAAGGGATAAATATAACACATATGTACATATCAAACAATATTATATATATAAAATCCTAATTACAAATGCTAAATGGATACCTTGGTTTCGAACCAAATTGGTATCGGAATACTAAACCTCTATCTTGATATCCAAACCCAATACCTTGATTATCTTCCAATACCTTGATACTTACCTTGGCATCTCAAGGTAAATTCAAAACCTTATTTATACTAACTACCCAACAATAATTATAAACTACTATGCATTTAATATTTATATAATTCTATATACCTTATTTTAGTTACCTTAATACCAACCCATAATTAGTTTACAACTATCCTATTACTTATGCCAATACCTACTACTCATACCTTGGTATATCTTGATACTTACCTTGATATCTCAAGGTAATTGCCAAAATCTCATATATATACTAACTACCCATCAATAATTACATATATCAATCCAATATAACTCTAGTATGTACTAATAGAATAATACTAACTACCAACTACACACTAACTATTAATACATATATACGTAAATACATACCTACAAATATATAATATATAAAAAATACTCATAACAATTGATAACTAAAGTATACTAATTATTCTAATAAATTTATATGCTACAACTAAATATATACATATATAGTATACTATAATACAAATAGCAATTATGAACATATTTATATATATATTAATTACCATATATATATATATATATATATAAATATATATATATAACCCACCATATATATTTATACAATATATATTTAAATACATATATATAATCATACAATAATATAAATACATAACAATATATAATATAACTATATATAACCACATATAAATATATCTACTATATTATATATACATATGCTACCACTTATAAATATATATCTATATACACACACACACACACACACACACACACACACATATATATATATATATATATATATATATATATATATATATAATCATATAATAACTATAAATAATCTAATTACTTAATTAAATATACACATATATTATATAAAATATATACATATATTTACATCCCTAACATATATTATAACATATATATTAATGCATGTAGAAGAAAGCTACATAATATATATTCTATTAATACATATATAATACATAGATCTATGATACAATAAACACTATAATAAATATACATAATACATATATAATATATATAGATAAATACACAATTATAATTCAAGAATTAAAACATAATTAATTAGATCTACACATAAACACACAATAATTGAAGAATATCACACCGTATCCCACTAGATCTAGGATACGTACGCGACACGAGTCCACCACACATCCAATTGCACTCCGAAGGACACAAATAAGTCATATATTATATTTATGAACAAAATAAAGTGTCAAATATAGATCTATGTGTCCGTGTCAAAATACGACATGTACAAGTCCTGTGTCGGAGGAAAACCCCCCAAAATAATACGTATCACCAAATTATTGGGATACGACCTACATGTACCCAATTATGGACACGACACTAGCCCCAAACACATAAATATATGCCAAATTGATCTATAGGATCAATTGACACACACAACAAAAGTCATTTTCGGAATTCCCCCAAAATTGACATAAAAAGCACCATAACTTTCTCCATAGGTCTTCTATGAACACAAAACCAAATCTTATGGGTAGTACATACATATGGGTTGATTATTCATGATTAAATCTCAGATTTAGAAGCTATTTTAAGGGAAAAAACTGAATTATACCTATTGGGAGATGGATTCCCAATGAAATCTCCAAAATTGGTGAAATTGGCCTCCAACTTGTAGATCCTTGCTCCTCTTTGTAGATCCTTGTTTTCTCCTTCTAGATTCTTGCTTTTTTAGTCTCCAATGGTGATTTGGAAAGTAATTGGGTAGAAATTTGGTAGGGATTTGATGAAATTTGGTTGAGAAAAATTCTAGATCTAGATTTGGAATAAAAAATAAAGAGAGAGAAAGTTTTCATCCCCTTTATATAGGCCTCACTTGCCCCCTCCCTCAAGCTACTATGGAAAGTCTAAAATACCCCTTAGGGCCTCTCATGAAGAAATTAATTAAGGAGGAAAGCTTCTAGTCTAATGGTTTAATTAATTTAATCATCCTCCTAATTAATGGGCTTTCTAGTTGGGCTCAATTCTAACAATTAAAATATGTTGGTCCATGAGTCTAAACTAAACTAGTTAGGTCCACTAACACAAGTCCAAAAAAATAAATCTATCATGCTAATAATAAATAAATAATACAATAAATAAATAAATATTTAACATGCACAATATTTAATTAATTATAAAATGACCAAAATACCCTTTTCTAGAAAATACGGTAGTGACAGTGTGATCCTGAATAGTGGTGCGATAAGACTCGCCCTGAAGCCGAGTGATAATCCTAGTGTTCTGCTCTTGGTGTTGAGCAGCTATCATCTTGTTTTGTAACCTGAATTGTGCGCGGAACATCTCCTGGATTGAGTCCAAGGTTGCAGGCTGTACAGAGGATGAAGGAGTAGGAGTTGGAGTAGGAGGAGCTGGGGCTGGATCAGCTGGTGTATCAGAATCAAATGAGTTGTTTTCATCAGGAATGAAAGAAATAGGCTGAATCCTGTGGGCTTTGGTCAGGTAGGCTGGCTCAGATAGATAAGTGGGTTCTTTCATAGGAATGTGAAAGTGATCAAAGATGAGTGGTAGATACAAGGCATAAAAAAGTTTATGTTTGTGTTTACAACAGTCAATAATCTACCAAATTATGGTTTTAGGAAGGCTAAAGGGAGTGGATGTGTAGAAGTGATATAAAGCAGACATCTTCCTATAGGTCATATCATCTTTGGAGGTTTGTTTGCGAATGATAACAGAGTATACGATACGGTGAAGTTCATAAAAGTATTGGTTAAAATAATGAGCACAAAACTTCCTGTCAGGATAAGGATGTAGGCGCAAAATATGTCCCTGAAAGAGTCAAGAGTGATGTCGCCTCTGAGATTGAGTTTGTCGATCTCAACTAGGGCATCTCCTTCATTAGGGATTTCAAGAATTATGCCTAAAGTTCTATCTTCAAATTCAATATCGATTTCACCCACTCTCGAAGAGATAGACCATTGATCATGAGATAGATTGCTGTAAAATATGCGAATAACATTCAAATATATGGGTTTTTTAGTTTTAACTAGACGATTAAGTTGGAATTCTACAAGTTTAGGTTTTTGGGCATAAAAAGTAGTAAAGTTAACGGATTTCCCTTGCAAATATTTCTTTGCACAAAATTATTGAACCATAGGTTTGAGGCATCAATAGAAGTAAAAAAGAAATCATCATATTCTCCTAGATTTGGAATATTTGGAGAAAATAAGAAATATGTAGCATCATCACTAGAGGGTTGAGAAGAGGAAGCTTTATTTGCTTTTCTCTTCTTTTTTTCAAATTTAGGAGCCATGAATAAGGGTTTGAGAATGTGAAGATTGTACCTTGAAAGGATTAAAGGGGATGAAGGAGAATCTTACCAAGAGCCTTAGATCTCAAGTTGAGAGACAATTAGTCTTGAGGAAGGGGATTACAAAACTAGGGTTTTGGATGAAGGGTTTGATTCTCGGTTTTAAGAAGAAGGGTTTGGGAGAATGGACTAATAAGATTAAATCCATGGTTGCTGCTGTTCTATAAAAATACTTGAACCGAATTCGGATTGAGTTTGGACCAAACTCTATACGAGATCTGATGGCTCAGGATTTTCAAAAAAATATATTTTTGTAGAATGCTATAATAGTTATATGAAAAATATATAAGTAATCTTATAAAAATACAAGTATAAAATAGGTCTATAAATATTACAGACTATCTATCAGTCATTGCTATTTAGGCCAGTCTTTTAACAGAATTTATAGTAGTCAATTACTGAATGAATAATTGTATTTAGGAAATATTTTATAAATAGCTCTATGTATATTATTACTTAGTGAGATATTTTTATTATTATTAATTATTTGTAGGGACCGGTTCCCAGCTAGCGGTGGTCCGAAGACTCTTAAGTACCGTGTTGCTTAATACTGTTTATACCTTATTGACAGAAGGACCCTTTAGGCTTTTTAATAATAATTTCTATACCTTTAGAGCATAACATTGAAGAGTCATTTAACAAAAGTTTTCTTCATACACATTTTAAGAATAATTGAACTACTATAGATAAGAAAATTTGTGTTACCATAATGACTTAATAGTCATATTTCGTTTTGGTGCAATTGCCATGAGAATATCCATTTAGCTTTTTGAAATCGCCAACTTTCTCCTTCACCATTACGTCTTGCCGCAAATCATTCTACTTATATGATTAGAACAAGACTTTGGTATCCAAAGTTTGGATCCGTATTTGTTAGCTTTAGGAATCCACTTATACATATTCATATCAACCAATTTTTTAGCCTTACATTGATGTGTGATGTGTCCTTTTAAACAACAATAATGACATATAGCATAGGCATTTGTGTTGGGCATAGAAGGTCAAGTATGTGAAGTGGTGTGATATGTCTTGCGTGGATATTTGTAATAGAATGCAAGATTATGTGAAGTATGTTGTGTTCTACATGTATGATAGTGTGGAGCATTTAAATTGTTTGCTGGTGTCTTGTTGTGAGTGCTCTTTTGTTTAGCCATATGTCTCATGTTAGACTGAGTAGTAGGTTGTACGACCTACTTTTCCAATCTAATCTCTAACTTTTTAGAGGTGACATAAATTATCATACATACTGGTAAGAGCATCTATCTTGAGTGAGATATTAGAGTACTTCTTCTTTTCATGTTTTAAGTCCTCCTTAAGTTTAGCATTTTCTTGACTGCTTTCATCATAACAGTCAAGAGCTTCTTGTAGGCTAAGCTTAAGTTTGGAGATTTTGATAGATTCATCAGAAGAGGAGTTTTCTCTAGCTTCCTTAAGTAAACAAATAAGTTGATCATTCTTAAGCTGATAAGATTTGATATCTTTTCGAGCTTACTTATTGTTATTTCTAAGCTTATTATAGTCTTCAAGCAAATCATTAAAAGCATCAGATAATTCATCATACGAAATATCTTTTGTTAGTAAGTCATCATTTACCTCACTTACCATTAATCACAAGTCTATCATATGTTGAAGGTTTTTGTCATTCTCGTACTGGATGTTTGCATTGATTGCTAGACTTTCACTTGGGCATAAGTTTGCAACATCTTTTTCCTTGTTGTCATCATTGTTGCATTGAATGTCTGCATCTTTCTTTGTACTTGGAGCTTCTTCATTTTGGTATAAGCTTGCAACTTTATGAGGTTCTTCTTCAATTTCTTCTTTGTCTCCATAAGTTGCTTCCAGTAACTTCCATATCTCATATGATATTTTGTACTTGGAGATAAGTTTGAATTTGTCTTCTCCTAGAGTACAGTAGAGCATGTACATTGCCTTTACATCATCGCTTGCTACTTTCTTTTCATCTTCGGTATATTCATTATCTGCTTTGTCAACTCTTTTGTAACCATTAGTAACGTAAGTCCATAAGTTAATGCTAAGAGATTTTAGAAAAGCACTCATATGTATTTTCCAAATAAATAGTTAGTGCGGTTAAAAATAGGTGGCTTATCAAGAAGTTGGCTTTCACCATTGATGGAAAATAGTGATATTATTATTGCCATATGTTATACTCTTTGGATGTTAATCCGATAATCAAGAGAACTTGCTTATGATCAATAGTTCCTATATAAAGAGTACCAGTTCTGATACCAATTGAGGAACAAATGATATTAGTAATATCTATATAAAGGGAGCACTTGTTCTGATACCAATTGAAAGAGTAGATGGGATCAGAAATTAATTAAGAGACTATCTGCTCTAATACCAATTGTGGAGCAATTGATGTCAGTAATAGTTCCAATGTAAGAGTACTTGCTCCGATATCAATTGTGGGACAAATGGGATCATAAACTAAATAAGAGACTACATGTTTTGATACCAGTTGTATGAGCAAATGGTTTTAGTAAAAGTTCTACTATAAGAGTACCTGCTCTGATACCAATTGTCAATTGGTATGAGCAAAATTTCCTATATAAAATTAAAAGTTATAATACGAAGACTAACCGCTTTGATACTAATTGTAGGACCGTGTATGGCAACTTTAGAGGGGGTGAATAGAGTTTATGTATGCAGTAGAATAAAATTACCTGTTAAAATATAATTCTATGACATGTAATAGTGATCAACTACTAGTAGTTAGAATATATCTCATGTGTAAGAATACTACTAGCAGTGTTATGAATATATGTAATAGAGTAAGAGAGAAAGTAAACACAAACACCAAGATATATACTGGTTTTCCTCTGAGAGGACTAGTCCAGTCCCGAGAACTCAAGCTCAGAGTTTCTCCACTATAATCACAAATAGTGAATCACAAGCTTTGATTCGAAGGCTTGCCACTTCTTTATACCACGAGTTTTGATCCGAAGTCTCGCAACTTCACAGCTTAAGAAAGAGAGTAACTGATTGAACAAAGCTTTTTATAACTCAGAAGCCTTCTAGACCGAGATCAAACTTGGCACTTGGAAGGCTAGGGAATTGCTCTTTAGAAGAGAATATTAAGGCTTAGAGGATTGCTCACAATAGGATAGAAGACTTAAGAATAGTTGAGTTGTTGTCGTGTTCTTAGAATAAAATTTTTTAATCCTATTTATAGGTTGTAGGCAAACAGAATTCGGTCAGAATTCGGTTGGGGTTTAATTCAAATTTTCAACCATTGGGCTATGAAATCATGAGCTATAGAATTGATTGATTTTATATCAAAAGGGTAACCGAGTTTGGTTTGAGTTCGGTACAAGTTTGGTCCGAGTTTGGTCTCCTAGTATGGTAGACTTTGTAAATGAATGTGGCCTGATTTGGTGGATAGGTTCTTTGGTTTATTTGAGTAGACTAAGTATCTGGGTATAGGTACTTGGGATTTGCCAGTGCGACTTCGCTTACATCAGTCCTAGACTCAAATAAATGAAATATTATATTTGAATATGAAACCAATAGCTGTTGTAGAGTATGACTTTGGTACTGACGGAGTTGTTATGCTTTCATCGAGTATCTGCTTCGTCTGTGTTTTGGATCTGATTCATCTGATGTTTGGCGATTATCATTTTCAGGTTGACTGTGACCACTTTGTGTCAACACATATTTGTGCTAAGGGTTAGTGAGGCCATTTGTACCTTGAGTGTAAGTATTGTAGATGGTAGATGTGTTGTGGGCAAATAGCATGTATATGAACTATGGGATGTTAGTTAGTATTGTGATATCTAGTATCTTAGTATAGTGAGGGGTTAAGATAAGTGTTAGATATTAGTATAGGTTTTGGTTAGTATTGAGAAGGGTTAGTATGAGTATCTAGGTAAGTGAGTATCAATATCTTGTGATACCAAATTATGAGTTGAGCTAAGGTAATGTTGTTGGTTAAGTTATTAAGGATTGTTATAAGGTAAGGTGTTAGTTAGGTAGGTATCAAGTATCTGATATTAATTATTAGCTACTATTACCTTATTAGCTAGTATAGTTAACACCCTCAAATTATGGACTTAGAAACCTAAGTAATGACCTAGTATAGCTAGTATAAACTAGTGTTAGCTAGTTAGTGGCCAATATAGAATATTTAACTTAGCATAGACCTAGTTTAGCTAAAAATGGCCTAGAAGAGCATGTTTAACGCATTTTAGTTTATTATCACTTTAGTACACCCCTTTGACATGCCATTCATATTTAGGTGTGTGTGACACAAGCTCGGATACTGAGATATACTATTTTCTCAGAACCATAGGTGAGTACATGTCACTACCACATTTTAGGAAAAAGGGTATTTTAGTAATTTCCTATTTAAATAAATATTGTGCATGGTAAATAATTTTTGTTGTATTATTTAATTGTTGTTGGATGTTATTTAATTATTTTGGACTTATTTTAGTGGACCCAACTAGTGTAGTTTGGACCCATGGACCAACATGAATTAAATAGTTAGATTTGGCCCATTTAGAAAGCCCATAGTTAAGGAGATGGATTAAATTAATTAAGTGATTAGACTAGAAGCTTCCTTCCTTAATTATTTCTTCATGAGAGGCCCCAAGGGGTACATTGGACATTTTACAATTGCTTGGGAGAGGGATTAAAAGAGGGGGGGGAAATTTCTCTCTCCTCTTATTCTCATTCCAAATCTAGATCTAGAATTTCCCACTCCCAAATTCCCTCCATTCCCATTCCAATTCCCTACCAAATTCATTCCAAATTCTTCCCAATTCACCATTAGAGAAGGAGAAAGCAAGGATCTAGAAGAAGGAAGCAAGAATCTACAAAGAGAAGCAAGGATCTACAATTTGGAAGCAAGTTCTTCTCAATTGGAGGTTTCATTGGGAATCCATCTCCCAATAGGTATAATTCAGATTTTTCCATTTAAATAGCTTCTAAATCTGAGATTTAATCATGTAAAATCAACCTATATGTATGTACTACCCATAGGACTTTGTTTTGTGTCTATAGGAGACCCATGGAGAAAGTTATGGTACTTTTTGTGTTAATTTTGTTGGAATTCCGAATTTACATTTTGTTGTGTGTATAAATTGATCCTATAGATCAATTGGACATGAGCTTATGTGTTTGGGGCTAGTGTCGTGTCCATAATTTGGTATATGTGGTTCGTATCCCAACTATTTGGTGATACGTGTCATTTTGGGGGTTTTCCCTCCGACACGGGGCTTTGAACATGTCATATTTTGACACGGACACATAGATCTACTTTTGATACTTTGATTTATTCATAAATATTATTTGTGATTTGTTTGTATCCTTTGGGGTACAATTGGTTGTGTGTTGGACTCGTGTCACATGCGTATCCTAGATCTAGTGGGATACGGTGTGATACTCTCCAATTGTGTGAATTTTTGAAAAGATCTAATTATGTATGGTTTAAATTCTTCAATTATAATTAGTAAATATATATAGATATTATATATTTATTTTGTATTTATTATAGTAATTATTGTAGCATAGATCTATATATTTTTGTGTGTGCTAATATGATGTACAAATATAATATGTAGCTTTCTTGCATGTAATTATATATGTACTTATGTTAATAGTATAAATTATACATAAATATTTTATAAAATATATTTATGTGTTTAATTGTGTAATTATATTATTTATAATTATTATATAATTATTTGTATATTAATGTATATATTTTAGGTGTGCTTCTAGCCATGTAAAATATGAACATTAATATGTGCATGTGTTGTAACTATTGGTATTTAATTATAAGTTTATATGTGCATATATATATAAGTATATAATTATTTATTTATATATATGTATTATGATTATTATTGCATATATATATATATATATATATATATATATATATATTTTTATTTGTTTTGGTGACAGTGGTTTCTATGACAGTGAAACTGTCATTATTTGGTCTGAACAGTAGCCGCTGTACAGTGGCAGCATTAATGACAGATCTGTCATTAATGCTGCGGCAGTTTTGAGCGGCAACCTTTCAGCGACGTTTTTTTGTGACAGTTTGAAACTGTCAGCAAACTGTGTCAGCAGCGATTTTGTATATGGAGTTTCTGCGACGAATTTTTAGTGACAGTCAAGACTGTCACTATTAAACCTGTTTTTATTTTATCTTATTTTGTTCACTGTTTTCAGTGACGCTTTGACAGTTTTAAATTATATTTTATATATTATTATTGTATATATATATATATGTGTATATATATGTGTTTTGTATAATATTTGTAATAATATATTATGTTATTTGTATACATATTGGTTGTATATATATTATTTTAGGGTATATATTATTTGTATTAGTAGTATACTTTGTGTGAGTATGATTTGGGATCTAATTTTTATTCCTAAATTGTTGTATTTTATTTCTATATTATTTATATAGATTTCTTGTGAGGTTGACCTTGGTTTGACTTTAGTTGACTTTAGAGTTGACCATAGTTGACTTTTGACTTAGAATTTATTTATTGACCTAGGAGTTGACTAGTTTGACTTGTTCTCTTTCCGGGACCTTGTTTTAATGTGGTATTCCATATCTAGGTCTTCGAGGCACCGAGTCAGACATCTGTGAGACTGTTCTTTGGATTTTAGGCGAGTACATTCTCTGATAATTTCTTATTTATGATATCCTCTATGTTCGTTGTATCTAGTGTAGATTTACATGTTTCTCTCGACACTATGGTTACACGGATTGGTATATCCGGATCTCGTCATGAGATGTTATTCCTTGGTATATGGTGTATATGGTGCAAGTATTATTTCATTGGTTATCTTGTACATGTACAGACACCGATTCTCGGGAAGACTAGCTATCTTCTTGGGGAATCTAGTGCCATAGCATACCGTGGTTGGATCTATTATACCAGTTGGGGGTGGGGAGTATTAGTATAGATATGTGATCAAATCCCTATTGAATAAAGTATTGGTAAGCGAATAGTGTTGATCATGCACCGCACGTATGATTAGCCAGGCCGTATTGTATCTTGCCCAAGCCGATCACATGTTAAGCTAGTACTCACACACTTAGTCATTAGTATTATTGTTTCATTGGCATATTGTTCATTATTGTATTTCTTTCCAGTATTTCCTTATTGTCTATATATCTCTCCTGTCTATTGTGCATCTTGTTTATCCATAGCTGTTTACTGTTACATAGTTTTTATCATTAATTAGAACTGCTGTTAGAGATGTACTCTGCTCCTTTCCTGACTGGATATATTTTTTCAGATGACACTGAGGAGTACCCTACCTATTATGGACCCCAGGATGTTGTGGGTTTAGATTCGGAGACCCTGGCTCAAGAGGGACTTATCCCAACTGAGACAGTTGACCCTGGAGTGTAGCTTGTAGTATGATAGTATTCTTTTGTACTGGATTTATCTCCAGCTTATTTTTGTTACTCTTCAGACTCATTGATGTATTATTTTAAACTCATGAGTTGATGACTATTCTATTCTTATCTAATTCGTGTTCATTCTATCTTAGTTCTGTGATTGAGTACACTATCTTTTGGTGGTTCATTATATTAGATAGACTTTCTAGACAGCGTTCTACCGCCGATTCTGCGGCGTAGGCTGGGCGTTGTTTCCGACTAGTACCCTTACCCCGGGTGCGGGTCGTGACAGTACATTCTCTGATAGTTTTCTTATTTGATAGCCTCTATGGTTCATGTATTTAGTATTGATATATTTGATTCTTGACACGATGGTTTCACGAATTGGTATACATGGATCTTAGTCATGATATGTTATTATCGTAGTTACTAAGTGATTGCCGTGTCGTGCTTCATGATTACCGTGATATCTTAGTGATTATATAGACTGTGATCATAGTGCATGATATTATAGACCGTGTAGTGTAATATACGTGTTATAACGTGTCATAATTTAGATTCGTGTACTAATCGGGGGGTTGGTGAAGTATTAGTAGATATGTGATCATACCTTATAGCTCATGATTTAGTATAGCCCGTGATAATTAGCAGATCATGTAACTCATGCGTGATCACGCTAGCTCACCTTTTATATATAGCTCGTGTTAGGCCCAAGCTGATCATATTATCTTACTAATATTTTAAGGCACATTTATATATTATTTCCTCTATTCCAGTTTATTACATTATTGTTCCTCACCATATTGTTCTCACTTCTTCCCATTATTTATCGTGATGATCTTTCTCGTGATATATGCTAGTTCAGTTACTTTTATCATTTATGTTCATTGCTATTGTTGTTTCAAGTTTTTGTTAATTATTGGAACTGCTATTTGGGTTGTACTTCACTCTAATCCTGACTGGATATATTTTTCAGATAATTCATTAGAGGACTGGTGTCCTATGCACTACGGACCACAGGATGGCGAGCCAGTCGAGTTATCATCCGTAGAGCCTGTTGAGTTAGCACCAGCAGTTGATAAGGCATAGTTAGTTTATTAATGAGATTGTATATGTCAGTTAGACTTTGGCATTGTACTATTATTGATGTCTTGTGTTGAGATTAGACTTAGACTTGTGATGTATCTGTGACTCTTTTCTTTCCTTCTATTTCATATCGTGCCTTATCATCCTCTAGTTTGATATTATGATTGAGTATTGTCTACCTTTACCATATTATCTTATTGTCCTTTATTTAAAGTTGGGATAGATGATATGTACCTTATATATATACTACATGAGATGTGTAGATAGTATTGTTGACCAAGACATCGTTCTACCGCTGATGTTGCAGCGTAGGCTGGACGTACCCACGTACCCGTGCCCTTACACCGGGTGCGGGTCGCGACATATTTTTGTGGTGGCCTATGCAGGTTTGGCTTCGCAACTAGTACGATGTCAAGTTATTAGTACTCAGACTTACAGTATTACTACAAGCCTTCTATTAGATATAGGACTAATGATATAGGATGCGAGGATACTCAATCACTACTAGGAAATATTTCTATTTATTGATATTGCTATCTTTATCATCCAAAATAATTGGTTTCTTTGGAATATTAATGTCCTTCCTTGAGGCTATCGTATCTTGCATAATATTGATTTCTTTGTTTGAATATATCTTCAGGATGCCTCCGAAGACTCGATTGCAGCGCTTGTAGAAGCATGAAAATTACGCTGGATAGCTATACGCAGCGTGTTGAGGCAGAGCAACGTAAACAGAGGACCTCGGAGCCATCAACGTGCAACAGAGCTTTTTCGCTGAGCATAGCGTAAAATATGAGCTCAAGGACCATCCGCGTAAAGCAGTATGTCCAGGATGCTTAGCATAAATAGGGTTCTTCATCGCCTTTATGGTGTAAAACTCATCCACTTTTAATACAGCATTGAAGTATACGAGGGACGCTTCGTATTCTTCGAAATGAACCTGTCAGATCGTGGAATGAACCTGACGTCTGGACTTCTGACAAAGAGTACTGCTTGACTACCCAAGCGATGGCTATAATGATGGCACGACACTACAACCCAGGCTATCATTTACCGCTATTTCCTTTGCGTAAACCGCTTTTACGTGTACAAAGGGATACGCTGCCTAGTTTTACACAGGCAGATGTGAGCTGTTTACGCTCCGCAGAAGACAAACCGACTGCCACGTCAAAAGTTGTACTTCATACGGGATTCGAGGCACGTCTCTGCATTTTATGCACAGAGCAGTGACAGGTTCTCGAAGCACGTCTCTGCATTTAAAGCGCCGAATACTGACAGATGCCCGAGGCACGTCTCTGTATTTGATGCGCAGAAGCGTGTCAGACCTTCAATAATGGTGGATCTCCATATTTAATGCTGGGGATTTGATTAAATGTCACCGAACCATTGTTTAGTCGCATCCCCTTTGCGTAAACTGCTTTTACATAGACAAGGGGATATGCTGCCTAGTTTTACACAGGAAGACGTGAGCTTCTTGCGCTCCATGGAAGACAAACAGGCTGCCACGTCATCAGTTTCTCTTCGTACAAGGTTCGAGGCGCGTATCTGCATTTAATATGCAGAATGATGGTAAATCTTCGGGACAGCAAATCTTCGAAGACACGCCTCTGCATTTAATGCGCAGGATGGGGGCAGATCTCTGCATTTAATGTATGAGATTTGATTATATCTCTAAAAGCCATAATTCTGGCTAAAACGTCTACATCAACTCGGCTTCTACGCCTGCTTGGCTTCTATGCCCACCCGGCTTCTACGCCTCTCGGCTTCTATGCCCACTCGGCTTCTACGCCTGCTCGGCCTCTATGCCCACTCGGCTTCTACACCTGCTCGGCTTCTATGCCCACTCGGCTTCTACGCCTGCTCGGCCTCTATGACCACTCGGCTTCTACGCCCACTCGGCTTCTATGCCTACTCGGCTTCTATGCCCACTCGGCTTCTATGCCATGGTGACAGTTATTGGCTTCTACGCCAACCTCTTCTACACAAGGGATAACTACCTACGTGGCTTCTACGCCGTGATCTTTGCAGCAGATATACGCGTTTGTCTCTTAGTTGGACACGTATCACATGCTCACTCAGAAGGTCATCTATACGCAGGCATTGGTTATTTTAAACCGTCGTGTAAAAGAGTGTTATACTTTCCACTACTCGGTTTCTATACCGACTGAGTGGTCACTGTCACTAAAATTCTATAAATAGAGACCTTTATCAACAGAGGTCAAGGTCGAAAAATTGGAAGGTCGACAATTAGAGGTCAAAAAGGAGAGAGAGAGAGAGAGAGAAAGAAGAATCCAGAGCTCAGGCGAAGAGAAGGGATCAACGACTTTGGCATCGGATATCCACCCTCTTTAGCAACCCTCGAAGCTGCTTTCTGTCTTCCACGGTACTTCTTCAACATCGTGTGGTCCAAGGGCTAAAGTGATCGACCGCAGATCAGACACCTATAGCAATATTTACCCAGATTAAATAAATTATACTTCGACATTCTTCCTGTAGGATCAAAATTGTACAATCTTGTTTGTAAACACCAACGAAGTTCGAGCGGAGTTTTCTTTAAAATAAAGAACCTTGTCGTTTCTCGTACCTTTATTTTTATCCGAAATAAGATGGTGACTCTGCTGGGGACGTCTTTCTCTTCTGATGAGGAAGCAATTGCTCAACACGATGCGGTATCCGTGGGATCCGTGAAGAAGACACTGGTCATCCAGTTTGACCAGTCTGCCTACGAAGACATGCTTCGAACAGGGGGTAGCTCTCACTCCCTCTCTGTCCAAAATAACAGGAAGCTGCGTAAGGTTTGGATGCCCAAGACATCCTCTACCATTCCTGTGGACTCTTTGATCTCTCCGACCAATAAGGTTGTAGCATTGTTCCCTCCGCGCCTTGCGCGTAAAATTCAGTCGCCTGTCTCTAGCAGGGCAGACAAAACTTCTGGCAATGCCTCAGCGCTAACCCAAAAGTATACTCCATGCCTTGCGCGTAAAATTCAGTCGCCTGTCTCTGGCAGGGCAGATAAAACTTCTGGCAATGCCTCAGCGCTAACCAGAAGTATACTCCTCGCCTTGCGCGTAAAATTCAGTCGCCTGTCTCTGGCAGGGCAGACAAAACTTCTGGCAATGCCTCAGCGCTAACCCAGAAGTATACTCCGCGCTCTGCGCGTAAAATTTAGTCTCCCATCCTTGGCGGAACAGACGAAACTTCGGACAATGCCTTAGCGCTAGTCCAGAAGCCTACTCCTCGCTCTGCGCGTAAAATTCAGTCTCCCATCCCTAGCAAAATAGACAAAATTTCTGATGATGTCTCAGCGCCAAATCAGGAGTCACAAATGCGCTCTGCGCATAAAAATGTATCTGTCTTCCACGGAAAAGTAGATGATCCCTGCAATCTACGCAAGGGAAAGCAAGCGGCGGACTACTCAACTTTTCGGCCTTTACGCCAGCAAGGGAATAATCTGCCAGCCCTCCGGATTACGCGAGAAGCTGATGGCCGACTGAGGATATCCTCAGCTTTACGCAAACCAGAGTAGAGCTCCAAATTATGCCAGGAGAAGCCCCTCAGCGTAAAGAAGGCTCAATTTGCGGGAAGACACTCTCCTCGGGGATTATCCGCCACTCAGATGACCAACCTATTGTATATAGGTGGCACAAGGAAGACTATGGTTCCCAACATCCGCATGCCCACTGATGTGAACAGAAGGAACAAGCCATCATCTTCTTCTTCTATAGCTCCTCCTGACCTGCACAATTATCTGATCCAGAAACGCAAGGAGAGGGGATCTTCCAACGTGTCTATTATGCCTCCTAGCGAGCACTGTTGTAATAGTCATAGGATTGTAATTAATTGTTGCTGTTCTGAAGCAAAATGGTCGGTTTTCGACCGGTTGAGCTACTCTCTATCTTTCTAGGAAGAAGAGCCCACGCATGCATCTGTGAACATGGCTTCACATATACCTAGAGGAGGGTCGGGCTCAAGACATCATCTCTCTAGAACTCCGCGCCGAAGAAGATTCAACATGCTCCTTAGGAACACCGAAGCTGGGGTATTCCAAAACACTCATTCGAGGTCGCAACAACCGGCTTCGTACTCTTCTGATTCTGATGTTGGGGGTCGCTAGTCTCCCGAATCAGATGCCTAAAGTATAGAGTCAACTTCTACAGAGACCTATACTAATCTTTCAATGACACCCAGGGAGATGGGAGTTTATGCCAATGGAGATGAGCGCGAGGAAGCTTCCCCATCCGGGAGCGCTGAGCAACGCAGCACTATACTGGAGACGTCTCTGAAGGAGATGCAATCCATGATGGAGAACATACACAAGATGATGCTGACTCAACACATAGCTGCTATGGCTCAAGCGTCAGTCCCTCCAACTCAGATATGCGTGGGGGTGGACTTACCACTATCCAAAATAATCCAAGAGCCTCCTCTAGATCAGGAGTCAGCAGTCCCTCCGCCTCCTCACTCGGAGAATGTATTACCTTCCGTCGAAGTCACGATGCAATCGATTCCTCATTACTCCGTGGTCCCGCTACCGGCTGAAGATCCGATGCAGGCAGTACGGGAGTTGAAAGCCCAATTTGATGCCCTGAAGCACAAAGATCAGCTCAAGAAATTGGGAATCAACCAACCTTACCCAGCTATCTGGGAAGAGGTCCCTTTTCCTCCTAGATACAAACCACAGACTATGGCTTTGTTCGAAGGAAAAACGTTACCAAGTCAGTACATGAACTACTTCAGTATGATGATGGTGTTATTACAAGGGAACGACGCCCTCCTCACTTGGGTATTCAAAGGCTGTCTCTCGGGGGTAGCCTACCAGTGGTACCGCAGCCTGGAAGGACAATTGCATTACTTCTTTTGAAGACTTCAAGGCTTTATTCTTCACACGATTCTACGAAGGAGGGATGGACATGTCTATGTCCTCTCTCATCGAAGTCAAGCAAAAGGAAAAAGAGAATGTTCGTACTTTTATGGAACGTTTTTGTCAAGCCACTTTGTAAATGCCTCCAGGAGTTCCGGACTCGGCATTGGTAGACATCTGCAGGAAGAACCTTCTCCCCGTGATCTCAGTATTCACAGGACCATATCAGTTCCATGATTGGCCCTCGTTCAACATCTCAGCGGTAGCCGTGGAGGACAATAGTCAGAAGACGCGCGATAATGGCATCATGATCTCAGCCTCTGATAAAGGCAAAAGGTCATCCTCTAACAGCGACCATCCTCACAGTTCCAAAGGAAAAGAAGCTCTGGCGATCAACACGTCTAGGCAAAAGACTGTGGCTACCACGCAGACGAAACCTGGGACTTCCAGGCCCATTGAAGTGTACTCTTTCGACGACAACGATATTCCAAGCATATTCGAATGTCTCGTCAAAAGCGGCAAGATTACCCTTCCTGAGGTGAGACGGCCCAATGAGGCCGACAGTACCAACAATCCCAAGTACTGCATCTTCCAAAGGTACATACACCACCCCACAAAGGCATGTTATATACTGAAAAGGAAGATCCAGGAGCTGATCAATGCTAAGGCTATCACTCTGTGTAACAGCGAGAAGACGGTCACGACCAACATGATCTCTCTACAATTTGGCAATCTGCCTCCCCAAAAAATCTCAGACGGTGTTACGCCTATTTCCCGGACGACGATGAACATCGTTAATCTTCCTCCAGCTAGAGGTTAAAATCATGACCTGCTACCACTAACTACCCAGCGAGGCGAGACTATGTGGGTTCATCCAGATCTGGTGCCAGAGATCGAGAAAGAGACTCAAGCTGCTAAGGCTAAGTCTAAAAAGAACTCAAAGCACAAACCGTGTCACATGATTACGGTACACTCGGCATCAGAAGACGAGGTCTTGGCTACTGGAACCCGCTCAGGGAAAGCCTACCTCCAGGACTACGGAGCCAACCAGGAAGATGCATCGACAGACGCTTCAGCTGCCAAGCCTTCAGAACCGGAATCCGTTGTACCAGAAGCCGGTCCTTCGAGACCAACTTCGGCGGACAAAGGGAAGCAAAAAGAAGTGCGCTTCGATAAACCTGTGAAAAACATTCAAAACAAAGGTTTAGAGAAGCCATACAACTTCGACATCCTGGCCCAACTGGCTAATACACCAGCCAGGCTGTCCATCTTTGAGCTACTCAGGCTCTCTCAGGACACTCGTCAAGCCCTGAGTGAAGCATTAATACAGGCGGATGCATACTTGACCCAGCTCAAGTCCCTTGACGAAGAACCCATGGCGTATCTTCAATGCCACTGTGTGATGGGGGTGGTCCCAAACATTACTTTCACTCAAGATGACATGCTGTTAAAACATAACAGGCATGACAGACCCCTCTATTATACCGGGTATGTCGGTTCCATGGAGGTCGACCGGATTCACATAGATCCGGGATCGTCAATCAGCATTATTCCTCATAGTCTGCTTAGACCGCTGAGGATTCCTACCAGCGAATTGGCTTACACCACCACTACGATCGTGGGTTTCAACGCCGGAAGAAGTAAGCCATTAGGGAAAATTCGCCTGAGGATCCAAATTGGCAACCTCAGATCGGT
This sequence comes from Iris macrosiphon, assembly GCA_036927795.1. Lineage (NCBI taxonomy): Eukaryota > Viridiplantae > Streptophyta > Magnoliopsida > Asparagales > Iridaceae > Iris > Iris macrosiphon. Next base: position 126,409,333 of record JAYESA010000013.1, read on the forward strand.
GGCTACATGTTACGTCATCGATTCAGAGGTGTCCTACAATATTCTGCTAGGTAGACCTTGGATCCACGACCACAACATCGTTCGCCTCTCCCCATTTAGAGAAATAATGGGAGGATACCCCGGAGGATAATCCATGACAATGGGCCTTAATTCATCAGCCAAGCGTTTCATCAATTTTGCGATAAAAATCGGATACAAAATATGGCCTCTATGGTATATAATCCGGCAGCTAATGGTTTGGCGGAAGCTTTCAATAAAACCATACCAAGCTCTTAAAAAATTTCGTCTCTTCGAACAAGATGGATTGGAATGAGAAGCTGGGAGAGTGTCTCTGGGCATACCGCACAATGGTACAAGCACTGACAGGTTGCACCCCATTCTCGTTAGTTTACGGGAGCGAAGCAGTTCTCCCCATCGAGATTCAAATTCCGTCACTCAGGATAGCCGTGGCTAATGAGTTGAATCAAGAAAAGAATGACCTGTTAAGGCTTCAAGAGCTAGAAGGATTAGACGAGAAGCACCTCCAAGCTCAACAGCGCATCGCGTTCTACCAAGCACGCATTTCTAGAGCTTTTAATCAAAAAGTAAAGGAAAGAGTGTTCAAAATCGGCGAGCTAGTTTTAGCCGTAAGAAGGCCGATGATTCTTACTCACAGGAGTAAGGGCAAATTCTAGCCCAAATGGGAAGGCCCTTATGTGATCGAGACGACGTTCTCAATTGGCGCTTACAGGTTAGCCCAGCCTAATGGAGACCTGCTAATGGCTCCTATCAATGACAAATTCCTGAAAAAGTACTACGCTTAACCTCCTCTGCTCAAATTGAGTATAATGAAGGTCTTATTCTGACAAAACTACTTCCAAAACGAAACTAGTTGGATCATATTCTATCATGTTCATATTACCTCTGAATAGATATGTTAAACTAATTTGGAACTGCAAGACCTATCACGTCCATACTACCTCTGATAGTCTTTTGTGTACAAATTTTAGCTAGAAGCATATTCTATCATGTCCATATAACCTCTGAATAGATATGTCCCGCTGAAACTTACCGAGAGTATATCATGTTCATATTACCTCTGATATCACTTTCACCCAAACCTGTCATTTATATTCCAAAATGATGGGTCCACAAAGTCAGATAAGAGTCTCTTTATTACTTCAGAAAGAGCAAAATTACATAAAAAGCAAAAGTACATCATTTAGGGCGAGCGGTCAGGTCACGAAGCTGCTGCGCCAGTGCGGCCATCTTCTCAGTCCTGGAATCCAAGACATCAGCGCGAGCCCACTCCAGCCGTGCCTCATCGTTGCTCAGGAGGGACAGTTCGGCTCTAGCCCAAAGAAAACCAGCACGGGCGGCTCCTACACGCACCAAGTTCTGTTGTGCTACGCCCAACCGGCTATCCACCACATCTAGAGCTTCCGACGACTGAGAAGCCCACTCCTTTGCCTGAGCAAGTTTTGTTTCCAGCCTGCGGACCCTCACCATATTCCCTTCATGCTCGGCCTGACACTTCGTTTGAAGAGCAATGGCCTCCTCCAGGGTGGCTTTTCCTTCATCCATCTCCTGCTGATGTGTCTGGATGGATTTATTCACACCTGCCATCTGTTCGGCAAGCCGCGCAGTCATGGAGTCGTATCTAGCCTGGACCAGATCTTCAACACTGTCTCGAGCTAGCTACAAGTATTCGTTAATGGGTTGCTCCAGACCATTAACTATCTCCTTTAGCGCGTCAGCTACCCCAGTGTCATTGAATTCTCGGATCGGCACTATCGCAGACCAGAAGGACCTCTTCAGCGACGCAAAGCTCAGATTCTTCGTCAACACCATTGATATTAATATTTTCAAAATGGTATAGAAGATACCGGTGTACTACTCGGTCAGCGCAGCTAGATCCGAATGGACGCTGGGGGTGGCCTCGATATTGGCAAATCCCCCTCCAGGAGCAACCTCAGACGATGTTGCCACAGCCGTCGCCTCAACAGGTGGTGCGACAAAAGAAAAAGCGCCAACACCGGACGAGGATACCAGCGTACTCAAAGGAGGCATAGTCGCAATGATGGGCTCATCCTCTTCTTGAGATATCGAAATCTCTTCGACGGGCGAGCCGGCACCCGAAGATGTTTCCTCTTCAAAGTCAGGCACCTCAATGTCGCCACCAGGACCTGACACAGAGCCAAAGAGCGCATCTACACTGCCCTCCCCGAAGATGTCTTCCCCTGAAAAGAAGACAAAAGGAAGTTAGTGTCGAAATGATGTTAACTTTCCTAAAAAGAGGCGTGAAGACGACATTTACCCATGGCCGACGGCATATATGTCACATCTGCAGCCATTACAGCTAAATTATTTCTTAATGATGCTAAGCAAGCTGTCATACCTGGAGAAGGGGGTCTGCTAACTGACGCTGGCAAATAGTCTTCCAGGTCCTCGTCAAATTCCAACCGAGGCTCATCGGTTGGAATCTCGCTAGGTGCGCTTACAGGCACGGCAGGGGTCCCTCCCGATGTCGATCCGCATAGAGGTATACAGAATCTTATTATACCCAGCCCCGTAGGCGACCTCGTTCCACTACCTGAAGCAGCGGCAGCGACAGCAGCCTCCAACAGAGATTCTCCGGCAATACCAGCCGGAACTGTAGAGGGTCCCTCTCTAAAAGGCGAGGAACCTCCAAACAAAGAATTATCCTCGACATGGGGAGATGCAGGCTCACTCCCAGGAGCCTCAATACTAGGAATTCGGAGGGGACGAGTAACCGTCTTCTTCTTCCTCTTACGAGGGGAAGTTTCCTTCTGAGCAGGAGCCCTTCACTTCCCGAAGATTACCAAAGCCCCTGCAGGCAGAGGTACTTCACCCCTCGACACCGCCAACAGAGGCTCATCTGGATCGACGGATTCCTCACCCTCGTCAGAAGAAACCGAGGGGACTTCGACTCTTCCCCCAGACTTGGAAGAGGGCACCCTAAAACTTCTATGCATATCAAAATTGCGATGGAAGGTGTTCGTTGCCACATAGAACTGGGCATACGAGTGCAGGATGCGCAGCTCCGTGGAGATGACAATGACCGGCACAGTAAAAATTGCTCCAGTGCAACTCATGAGGAAGTATCGCCAACCTCTCACTCCATCAATGAGTCCACCCCTAGACCGGAAGCTGGTGACGGCATTGCCCACGTGCAACTGATCATACCCAAACTGCCTGGCAAACCGAGTGCAGGATGCGCAGCTCCGTGGAGACGGCAATGACCGGCACAGTGAAAATTGCTCCAGTGCAACCCATGAGGAAGTATCGCCAACCTCTCGCTCCATCAATGAGTCCACCCCTAGACCGGAAGCTGGTGACGACGTTGCCCACGTGCAACTGATCATACCCAAACTGTCTGGAAAATCGACTAGAGACAGGTAGGGCTCCAAGAAACAATGATCTTCACTTCTGTACAGTAAATAGAAAGGCCTAATGCAGACCAACCAATTAAAAGCTTCGGGAGAAAGAATGGTCTTCTCTCTACCTGAATCCTTAAGCCTAATCCCTGATTGATTGCGATGAACAGAGGGGACACTACAGAAGAGCTTCCAACTGTGACTGAAGCCCAGCACTCGCCGACAGTCTATAACCGTGGTCACATTCCAGGAAGACTTCTGGTAGTTCAACAAGAAGCTACCCTCCGAACTACTGCCAGAGCCGGAAGACATAACCCTGGGGTTATGGAGAATTAACCACCCCATCAAGTACATATATGGTAATTCTACCCTTGGAAAACTACCGCGCCGGGATTCATCGGCGAGCAGCCCGTCAGTCATGGCCCTCAGGCCAGCTTGGATGCGGCATACCATGGCAGGGAGCAAGCCCAGTCTTGCCCCGAACACCAGACATACTACAGGCCATAACGTATTGCGGTGAATGCGGTCCGCAGATGCGATGCCGGGCACTACTATTCGGCACAGCCATATGAAGAGGAAGCCAGCTAGTTGAGCTTCCCTGGACAGAGGCCTGCGACAGCACCTCAAATAACTATAGGCTTTAGTGCCTACATGATACTTTCCTATCCCTTCGTCGAGGAGCCGGTCCGGAGCCCCAGCGTCTACCATGAGATCGTCGACTACCTGAGCATTAAGCACGCTCAGAGGATTCATAGGATGATCCTTGCCCTCCAATACCTTCTCCGGCTTAGCAGTCCTGGACCGGTGAAAAAAGAGGTAGGACGTCCATTTATTGATGTGAGCCAAATCTGAGGGCTCACCATAAAAAGTGGTGCAAGCAAGGTAGTGGCACATCAGCTCCTGGTACACTTCCACTACCAGAGGATCTGCATCCCCCAGCTCCCGGTTCGTGGAAACATACTCTTTATATGGAGTATTCTCCATCGGCAGTCTCGAGATCTCTGCCATCTCATGGAGGGCCAATCCCAGCTCCCCCAGTGGAGTGGCGAAAGTCCCGGTGAGCGAAATATATCGCTCCATCAGCGCCAGAAACAGGTTAGGGTTAGGAGGTAACCCAACACTAGTGGCACTCACAGCTTCGTACAGACCAATGCGCTCCAGCTCAGTCTAAAAATGCTTCAGGGCCCAATCAGCTAAGCGAGCCCATCAAAGATTTGTAGGGGTGATCCACCCACTACACCGAGGGTTCACCTTGGGGTATACTCCCTCGTACCCTATGAAATTATTGCAGAAAGTCGGTAATTGCACCGGCTAGATCACTAAACTGTCTTCACTCGGGACACTGCCCGGGTACAGTCCCCTGAACATCGTCAAAGAGCCGGAAGGGCGGCTGACAAATGACCCCTGGTCAGCTCCTTTCAGATGAAAGATCTTCCCCGGCCTGCCGTGAATATCAGGAGTCAGCGTCCACGACATCCTCCTGGGATTTGTAGCATGGAAGAAAGCCGTGATGCGATAGTCTCTTGGCATCTTAGGCAGATACAAAACCAAGCTCCCAGCAGAGAAAACCTAAAGTTCTCTCTTGGGCTTCGTTTGGGACTACTTATCAATCATGTCCCCGAAGAGAAAAGGCGGCTTTATGTACTGGTCCTCGTCTATGTACGTTAGGGGCTCTCCATTGATAAAGTTTAGCAGCGTTCGCTCGTCCTGAGCCGATATCAAAATTTCCCTTCCTTCGGGGTACTGGGCCCGGAGATAGGAAATGTCACGTGTGACAGATCCTCCAGATAGTTGGAGTGCAGCATCCCGGCGGCAGAACCCATCACATCGGCTAGCGAAGACGCGTGCAAGTCAATTGCAAGAGTGCAAGAAAAATGCATCAGTTCCTATGAACTAGACATTACAGATCTTGCACCATACGCCAAAAATCAACAGTCTGTGCTTTACGCCAAGTCTGTAAAACTTGAGCTTTTATGCTGGAATCTATTTTCTAAACGTAAAAATTCAAAATTGGCAGTATACGGTCTGTGCTTTACGCCAGACTGATAAAATTGAGTTATTACGCCAGAATTTTTATCCAGAAGCGTAACACTCAAATTTTATACTCCAACTTTCGACAGTCAAAACTTTTACGCCAGACTGCGAAAATATGGAGTTTTTGCGCTGACACATTAGAAATATGGGCATAAAAGATGAAACGTCTCTGTGCATCATCTTCCTCAAAGAGGTTATCTGCACAGAAGATGACCTAGCGCGGTCACGTACAACGTGTACGAAGGATTTTCGGTCGTTCTTTTTCCCAAAAGCTCTACCTTTAAGGCCGGGTGCACTGCTCGTCGGCGGGATACTTCGCTCCGAATGAAGTTCGCCTTGCCCGACCGAAGACGCTCTCACTTGAGCAGAAGAACAAGAAGAAGAATCAACCTTCTTTCCCTTAGTGGAGGAGGATTGTTTCGTGCCCATTACTGGAAACTTTGAAGACTCCGAGAAGAAACGAAGAAGAACTCGAACAGTCGAAGGCTTTCTTTCGCAAGAGACGGATAAAAAGTTTTTCTCTCAGAAACTTGGGATATATAGAGTTTGGATGGACTCCTCGAATCCCGAACCAAATCTCCTAATTAATATTCGGTTATGATTGGGGACTACATCAGCCTATTTACTCAGAGAAGGTGGACAGTCAGCGAATTTGAAAAGTTTTCGCGCAAAACAGATTCGTGGTTTTTACGCTAAGGAGCTTTTTACGCTCGACGGCTACAGATCTACGGTTTTACGATCACAGGCTATCAGTCTATGGTTTTACGCCCAGATGCCTTTATGCTCGGTAGCTTTTACGCTCGAGAGGCTACAAAGCTATAACTTCCCGCTCAGCAGCTACAAATCTATGATCTCACGCTCGGTGGCTTTTTACGCTCAGAGGCAACAGATCCACAACTCCACGCTCGGAAAATTTTCTTTTCAGAAGCTACAAATCTACAGTTTTTACGCTAAAGGAGCTTTCTACGCTCGACAGCTAAAAATCTACGGTTTTACATTCAAAGGCTACAAGTCTACGATTTTACGCCCGGATGCTCTCATGCTCGGTAGCTTTTATGCTCGAGAGGCTACAAACCTACGACTTCACGCTCAGGAACTACAAGTCTATGATTTCATGCTCGATGGTGTTTAGTTTACGCTCAGAGGCTGCAAACTTATGATTTCACGCTCTATGGCTTTCCGTATATCTGAAAAATGTGCCGGCCAGTACAGTACATCTGAACAATTATCAAAGGTGTTCATTTGCGAGAGTTCTCACAGAAGATACTCCTTCTTGACCTCAAGATATCCCAAGTACCCGAACAATACAGAGTTCAACATTGAAAATTACTCTTCTTCATGGGTTGATTCGAACTTCATCCAGAAATCCAGTCTGAATATTTCGTCTGCAAATTCAAGATGGCAACTCAGTTCTTGACAGCCATTCCTCGCCCTGTTCCAAGGGATTTTCGAGAAATCATTCTTGAAGATAAAGTCTGAACAAAAAATTTTGTTTATCAGAAGTAAAAACAACAGTTCAGAATTCTACGCGGTTCCTCATTCCTAACAGCAGGACAGTTCGAACACTCGACTGCTAAAGCGGCTTTCTGTGCATCCTTAGTTATGCGTAAAAGACAGGACAAGACCTAGCACTCTTTCTATACAGAGTCGGCATAAAGGATCAGACGTGTCTAAGCTACACATATTCAAATTTTACAGCAAAGTATGGCAAGATGATCATATGCGAAGAAAAAAGACGATTTTATTAAAATTAAAAGCATGATTACATGAGGGAAATCCAGTCTACAAGGGTTTTCTTCATTTTCATGACTACACATAAGGGAAATCCCGTCTACGAAAGGACTTTCTTATCGTCGTCTGAAGATCGCGCCCAGAATCTGTTCTGCCAGGTTCTCGCATGGGCGGCAATTCTTCATCCATCTTCTCCAGCAGTCAGTCGGTGTCTGCAAACCGACCGACATATTGGTCAAACGGAGGGAGGATACAAAACTGGGCATAGACCCATCCTCCAACAGAAGAAAAGCAGAGTAAATCTGCTTTCTTACATCCAACGCTGTGACAGATTGAGTTGAGGTATTTCACCCAACTCAATCCTGGACAGCAGCCAGTTTGCCTGCCCTCGTCCACAGGTAACGGAAGAAGGCACCGCTTGCAAGCAGCATAGCGAAATAAGCCCCTTTCTCTCTCCCGAAGAACCACCATACAAAGTTGCTGATTATCTCGAGCAAAGGAGGCTATGATATCCTTCAATGATCCATCATTGCAGAGGATATTTGCTCGAAGATGCCATCTTTTTTGGCTCCTTACATGCTGGAAGAACATGGTCTCCTTCTTCCTCAAGTCGACCCGACGAACTCCGGCCATCATCTCTGTGTGGTGAAGGAAGTGTGGGAAGAACATGAAAACTCCTCAGCCTTTTTATAGGCGAAAGAGATCACACCGATCCCCAATAACTCCGCCATAAAGTCAGCCATGCAAGAATGTGTCAGGCTTGATCGTTTCAGGCTCCATTCAGAGCATTTTAAGTTACGAAGAACGGTTCATGCTTCATTTAAAGCGTTTTAAATTACGAAGAATTTAAAAGCTTTAAATGGGGTCTTGTAGAAGCATAAAAAATACGCTGGATAGCTATACGCAGCGTGTTGAGGCAAAGCAGCATAAACAGAGGACCTCGGATCCATCAACATGCAACAGAGCTTTTTTGCTGAGCATAGCGTAAAATATGAGCTCAAGGACCATCCTCGCAAAGCAGTATGTCCAGGCTGCTTCAGCATAAACATGGTTCTTCATCGCCTTTATGGCGTAAAACTCATCCACTTTCAATACAGCATTGAAGTGTACGAGGGACGCTTTGTATTCTTCGAAATGAACCTGTCAGATCGTGCAATGAACCTGACGTCTGGACTTTTGACAAAGAGTACTACACGACTACCCAAGCGACGGCTATAATGATGGTGCGGTACTGCAATCCAGGCTGTCATTTATCGCTTTTTCCTTTGCATAAACCACTTATACGCGTACAAAGGGATACGCTGCCTAGTTTTACACAGGCAGATGTGAGCTGTTTACGCTCTGCAGAAGACAAACCGCCTGCCATATCAAAAGCTGTACTTCGTACGAGATTCGAGGCACGTCTCTGTATTTTATGCACAGAGCGGTGACAGGTTCTCGAGGTACGTCTCTGTATTTAAAGTGTCGAATACTGACAGATGCCCGAGGCACGTCTCTGTATTTGATGCGCAGAAGCGTGTCAGACCTTCAAAATATGCCTCTATATTTAATGCGCAAGATAATGGCGGATCTCCATATTTAATGCTGGGGATTTGATTAAATGTCACCGAACCGTCGTTTAGTGGCATCCCCTTTGCGTAAACTGCTTTTACGCAGACAAGGGGATACGCTGTCTAGTTTTACACAGGTAGACGTGAGCTTCTTAGGCTCCACGGAAGACAAACAGGCTGCTACGTTATCAGTTTGTCTTCGTACAAGGTTCGAGGCGCGTATCTGCATTTAATACGCAGAATGATGGTAAATCTTCGGGACAGCAAATCTTCGAAGACACGCCTCTGTATTTAATGCGCATGATGGGGGCAGATCTCTGCATTTAATGCATGAGATTTGATTATATCTCTAAAAGCCGTAATTCCGGCTAAAACGTCCACATCAACTCAGCTTCTATGCCTGCTCTACTTCTATGCCCACTCGGCTTCTACGCCTGCTCGGCTTATATGCCCACTCGGCTTTTACGCCTGCTCAGCCTCTATGCCCACTCGGCTTCTATGCCTGCTCGGCTTCTATGCCCACTCGGCTTCTACGCCGGCTCGGCCTCTATGACCACTCGGCTTCTACGCCCACTCGGCTTCTATGCCTACTCGGCTTCTATACCCACACGACTTCTATGCCTTCTTGGCTTCTATGCCATGGTGACAGTTATTGGCGTTTGTCCCTTAGTTGGACACGTATCACATGCTTACTCAGAAGGTCATCTATATGCAGGCATTAGTTATTTTAAACCATCGTGTAAAAGGGTATTGTACTTTCCACTACTCGGTTTCTACACTAACTAAGTGGTCACTGTCACTAAAACTCTATAAATAGAGACCTCTATCAACAGATGTCAAGGTCAAAAAATTGGAAGGTCGACAATTAGAGGTCAAAAAGGAGAGAGTGTCACGCCACAGTCCCAAAATACCGTAGGACCAGATACGTGGCAATGGCCAGCAGTACGCACCGATGGACAAACCCAATTTAATGGATCCATCAGGGCATACTTAAGCTGTAAAAATCAAGTCTACGACAATCATGGCACAACTAATCTCATCCACACAAGATAATAAATATGATCCACAAAATAAATAAGGAATGTAAATCATCAGCTAGTCTCAACAAAGTACTTCGGGGAACAACCCGGTAAATATCTAGTACAATGGTTCAACAGACCAGAATATAAATGACTGAAATAAATAAATAAATACTGAGCATGAAGCATGGATGCTCAGGAGAAGTCTTCAGCTAACACCTCATCCTCGGATGGCGGTACAGCTCCTGGATCAGCTCCTGCTGCGGTCCCGTATACCTCGGAATAGATCTCGTCCTCAAATCCTGGGGACATAATCCGGATCCAGGTCCTCAGGGGACATAGCAAGGTACAAGAAAGCTCAAGCCAAAATAAATACAGTACAAAAAATAAATAGAATAAATAGGGCAAGTATGTAAACACCTGTGTGAAATGCAAGAGAGAATATCAATAGTACTCAGGTTGAAACAACTACAAGCTCTGTGTAGGGGAGCCGGTAGCAGTGATATCATGAGGTGGTCTAGCTCAGCGGGAGACTGAGTAGCCGGCATAACATAATCAACCTGTAGCCTGTGGGTCTCTCCAGCAATAGATGGAACAATAAGGGAATCTAAATAACCAGCTAAGTGATATACAAGATGAGAGCATCACTAGATCTCAGGCTGAAGCCACTACAAGCTCTGTGTCGGGGAGCCGGTAGCAGCAGTAATAATGAGTAATGGGCCAAGCTCGGGCTTCAGAGTCTTGGGCCTCACAATAGTAGGGGTGTATATATATGATCAGCCTGTAGTCTGTGTGTCTCTCCCCACCCAATGTAACCACACATATCATGAACACAACGTCTCATGTCCATGTCAGCGGGATCATAACTAATGCATAATGTCATAATGTAACTAAAAGTAGAGTATCTCTGTCAAGTCCTGTATCCTATACAGAATCACCACGAATATCTCGGAAGGATCCTGTCTCATGAACAGTGTCCGGTGTCCTGGGTTATAATGTACTTGGCAAGTACGGGAATATATAGTGTCGCGTAAGTCCATCTCTAGATGATAATACCCAACACCGCGTACAGTGTTGGCATCCGACTGATAATCAGACGCTAAGTACGTCAAACGGTCCTAGGTTAAGCATGCACAATAATATAATAAAGTAAGAAAAATAGGTAACAATACTACAGAGTTGGCAAGGTACACTTGCTTGGGGTTGGAATACCAACAGTCGTCCCGGTATCAGTGGATCCGGTAGGTGCTACTCCAAAAGCTGTAATAAACATCACCAATAGTCTCAGAAGATGTCAAATAGCTAGAAACGTCTGTACTTACGTCCAATTTGGACACAGGAGCAAAAAGGTCATTTTCGGGCCAAAGCGGGGTCCACATGTGGGCCACTTTGCACCAAAAAGCGTGTCAGGATCAAAGGTCTCCAAATTCCTCAAACTCAGTGTCTATGAGTCAGGAATGATGATATGAACCCAACGGAACTTCCAGAATTGGATTTCGATGAGCCGATCACAAAATCGCCCGTCAAGTGGAGCCTGTGGGGCCCACGATACAAGACTTTGTCAACGTCCTCAGAATCGAACCAAACTTGGCTCACAGGACCAGCGTATTACTACGAGTCCAATGGCATAAGTTTCGTCTCGATCCGACGTGTGTATACAAAGTTACAGCGTATTCCAGAAAGGTCGGATACGGGGTATTGTCAGCGGATACGCGTTGATTTCGGTGTGCACGCACATCCGAATCGACTTCTGCGAAATTCCACATGACCGTATCAACATCGCGCACGGTTCAGTAAAGATCGCGTACGACCAAGTCGTCCAGTTTGGCGGGGCGCACTCAGTTCCGGGGTAAAACAGGGTATTATTTTTCCTGTTTTTGGATTGCGGTGTGCGATCACCACAGGACGCGATGCACCGAGCGAGTTGCACGGACACCGAGAGGGTCATACAGTCTACACATAGCAACTGACAAAATTGAAAATGGAGTTACGATGAGGGAGAAATCGGTACCTGTACAGGGCTCCGTGAATCTGAATTTTTACGTGTGTCCGTGAGTACGGTTCGTTGTGTCCGGCTTGAACTGTCCTGACGGAGTCGCTGTTGTCAGTGGCTGCCGGCGTCGGGTGCCCTGGCGTCGGGTCGAAGGCTGAGGAAGGTCGGGGTCGTGTTCGACTCGACGGCCGGGGGGTCGATGGGCTTCACGGCTGTGCGAAGGGTCGAGCGATGGAGACTCGGCTGAACCGGCGACAGCGGGTCGGGCACAGGGGGTCGGCGACAGCGGTCGGGTACAGGGAAGTCGGCGGCAGCGGTCGGGCACAGGGGGTAGGCGGTGATGATGGAAGAGAGGGGTAGCGGCACGGATCCCTAGGCCAACCTAAATAGCCGTAACAGTGCACAGCGAGGATTCTTAATGGGTTCGGACCCGGGTCGGGTTGGCTCGGATCCGACCCGACTCGACCCACTAGGCTAGGTTTGGCCTGATTCGGTTCAGTCTGGTTTGGTTTAAACAGGGTTGTGTTGGTTTAATTTGGGTTTAGGTTCAGTTTAGTAATCCAATAGCTTTTAAGGCTTTAAACGCGTTCCCGGAGTCCAATAAATTTACCAAAAAATACCACATGTCCGGTTTTCCATTTTATACCACAAAATATTATTTTCATAATATTTTAACACCAATAAACTGCATTTAAAATTATGGAGATCACCTTCACCTTAGTTTTAAATTCCAGAAAATTCCAAAAATTTTGGGAAAATTTGTATTAACATTTATTCTGAAAATTTAGGGTGTTTACAATCTTCCCTCCTTAAAAGGATTGCATCCTCACAATCAAAGAATAAGATACTAAAGAAAGAATTATGGAAATACAAGGTTGCTTAGTTTACCACTGCTTCCTCGAACAAGTGGGGGTAACGCTGGCGCATACTATCTTCTCGTTCCCAAGTCGATTCTCCAGGAGAATGATGTTTCCAAGCTACACGAACCAGTCTGATTGTCTGTCCCCGCAATGTCTTCTCACTGACATCGAGGATGCCGACCGATTGTTCTTCATATCTCAAGCTTGGGCCTACTGCGATCTCTGAATGATCGACTACGTGACTTGGGTCTGTCACGTACCTGCGCAGCTGTGAGACGTGGAATACGTCATGCACTCCATCTAAGGATGGTGGTAATGCAAGACGATAAGCCACCCCACCAACGCGCTCTAGGATGTCAAATGGTCCAATATACCTTGGGCTCAACTTGCCTTTGCTTCTGAATCGAATAGTATCCCGAGTGGGAGAAATCCTCAAGAATATGTGCTCTCCTTCTTTAAACTCCAGGGGACGTCTGTACGTATCTGCCCAATGCTTCTGTCTGTCTTGGGCCGCTCGTAGATGATTCTGAATCTGTTTCACCTTTTCCACTGTCTGCGTTACCAATTCTGGACCCAGTATTTGACGTTCACCAACGTCACTCCAACATATAGGCGATCTGCACTTCCTTCCGTATAATGCCTCGAATGGTGCCATCTGAATGCTGGCCTGATAACTGTTATTGTAGGAGAACTCCACTAAGTGCAAATGATCTTCCCAAGATCCTCCAAAGTCTAGCATACATGATCGCAACATATCCTCCAAGATCTGAATGGTGTGCTCCGATTGGCCATCTGTCTGTGGGTGGTATGCCGTGCTGAATTTGAGTCTGGTGCCCAGACTCTCTTGCATGCTTCTCCAGAAATGAGATATAAATCTCGAATCTCGATCCGATACAATACTAACAGGCACTCCATGTAATTTGATGATTTGTCGCATATACATGTCGGCTAGTACCTCTGTGGACTGTCCAACTCTAAATGGCAAGAAGTGTGCCAATTTAGTGAGTCGATCCACTATAACCCATACTGCGTCTCTTCCGCTGGGGTTCCTCGAAAATCCTGTGATAAAATCCATCGTGATATGCTCCCACTTCCATTCCAGTATCGGGAGCGGCTGTAACATACCTGCAGTTCTCTGATGTTCGGCCTTTACTTGCTGGCAGACTAAGCATTTGGCCACAAATCTTGCAATCTCCCTCTTCATTCTGTGCCACCAGTAATACTGTCTCAAGTCTCGGTACATCTTGGTTCCTCCTGGGTGCACAGAGTACATATAGCTATGTGCTTCCGTCATTAACTCCTGTCTTAATTCTTCATTTGGAACATACAGGCGATTTCCAAACCTTAATGTCCCGTCTTCGTGGATGCGAAGTCCTGTCTACATGCCTGCTTCTGTCCGCTCTTTCAGTCTTCTAAATCTAGTATCGGTGGGCAATGCCTCTTTAATCTTCTCCACGAGTGATGACTGAATCTCAAGATTAGCCATCAAGCCATTCTGTCCTAGTAAGACAACCTCTATCTGAAGCTCCTGTAGATTCTTCAATAACTCGGGCTGTATCGTCAAGAAATAAGCCGTAGGCTTCCTGCTCAGCGCATCTGCAACGACATTCGCCTTTCCCGGATGATACTGCAGATCGATGTCAAAATCTACCATTAATTCAAGCCAGCGTCTCTGCCTCATGTTAAGCTCCTTCTGAGTATACACATACTTCAGGCTTTTGTGATCTGTAAAGATGTCTACTTTCTTCCCGTAAAGGTAGTGTCTCCAAATTTTCAATGCAAATATAACTGCTGCTAACTCCAGATCATGTGTTGGGTAGTTCTTCTCGTGTACCTTCAACTGTCTTGATGCATAAGCAATGACTTTACCATGTTGCATTAAAACATATCCCAGTCCACTACCTGATGCGTCACTGTAAACAACAAAACCTCCTGACCCTGAAGGAAGAGTCAGGACAGGTGCAGTTGTTAACCTTCTCTTCAGTTCTTCGAAGGCCTTCTGGCAGTCTTCTGTCCATATAAACTCCTGGTCTTTACGTGTCAGCTTCGTCATCGGTTCTGCAATCCTTGAGAAATTTTCTATAAACCTTCGGTAATATCCCGCAAGTCCGAGAAAATTTCTCACCTCTGCAACTGACGTGGGTGTAGGCCAAGTCTCTATTGCCGCGACTTTCTCCGGATCAACTGAAAGTCCTTCTCCTGATATGATATGTCCCAAGAAAGGACTTTGTCCATACAGAACTCACACTTACTGAGTTTGCCGTATAACTTCTCCTGTCTCAAGGTCTCTAACACGATTCTAAGATGCTCCTCGTGCTCTTCATGGCTCTTGGAATATATGAGAATGTCATCAATGAACACCACAACAAATTTATCCAAGAACTGATGAAAGACTTTGTTCATTAAGCTCATAAACACTGCTGGCGCGTTGGTTAAACCAAACGGCATCACCAAGAACTCATAATGTCCATACTTGGTCCTGAAAGCTGTCTTCGGGATGTCTTCCTTCCTTACTTTGATCTGATGATAGCTGGATCGAAGGTCAATCTTCGAGAATACCCTTGTACCACTCAATTGATCAAATAGGTCATCAATGCGTGGCAAGGGTTACCTGTTCTTGATAGTCACAGCATTCAGTGACCTGTAGTCAATGCATAACCGTACTGTTCCATCCTTCTTTGGCACAAATAATATGGGTGCTCCCCAAGGTAAAATACTGGGCCGAATGAAACCCTTCTCCAAAAGATCATCAACCTGTTCTTTCAACTCCACCAACTCCTTATGTGCTAGTCGGTATACTGATGAAGTGATAGGCTCTGCTCCTAGAGTTAAATCTATTGTGAACTCTATTTCCCGATCAGGTGGTAAACCTGGAAGATCATCAGGAAATACATCCACAAATTCTGATATGACTCTTGGGTAACCTGTCTCCCTTCTACAGATAGTACCCTAAGAGTAGGCTGAACTCCTTGCTCTACTGCTCCTCGAAGAAACTCGAATTCTGGATGTCCAGGCGGTCTAAATATAACCCGCCCAAGTCGGCAATCAAGAGTCGCATGGTACTGACTTAACCAGTCCATACCAAGTACGACATCATAATCCGGCATAGAAAATATCAGGAATTGAGCTCGCATTTCTCGGCTACAAACTACTACAGAACATGATCTACAGACGTCACTCACCGGAATAATTCCACCTCCCGTAAGAATCCTCTTCATCTTCGGAAGGGGTGCGGTAGCTACTCTATGGGTGGCTACAAAGCTAGCTGCTATAAATGAATACGATGCTCCAGAATCAAATAATTCTACAGTTGGTAATGAAGCTACTAAAATAGTACCTGCGATGACCTCGCCTACTGTAGCCTCCTCCTCAACAGCTAATGTGAATGGCTGGCCTCGTCCCTGAGCTTGGCCTCGCTGCTGCTGAGCCTGCTGAAATAGAGCTGCCTGTGGTGCCAGGGGTGGTCTCTGCTGATTCCCTCCTGGGGCTGGTGGCCTGACGCCTCCAACTCCTGTCTACTGTGCTCCTACGGCTGTATAAGCTGGTCGTGGTGCAGGCAAAGCTAATCTCGGTGCTCCCTCTCTGCGCTCGGTGCAGTCTCTGGTCTGATGCTGGTTGGACCCGCAAGCCAGGCATAGTCCTAACTTGCGTCTGTATTCTCTCTCAATGTGCCCTATCTTGCCGCAGTGGTGACAAGTAGGGAGTGATATGGCCCTGTGTGCTGTCCTCTCGGGCATACTCCTCTGGGTCCGTTTGGCTGAATCCCCATGTGCTGTCCTGGATGGTGCTGAGTTGATAGGCCTCTTCAGGTTCGACTCTCTTCTAGTGACGCGCTCCATGCGTCGTGCTGCTGCGAGAATGTCGGTATAAGATATAGGTACGACCGACCCAATCAATCTCTGGAGCTCGAACTTCAGCCCGTCAAAGAACTTCTCAGCTTTCTCTTTCTCGGTCGCAATCAAGGTTGGGGCAAAGCGACTGAGGCGAATGAATTCCGCGTTGTATTCTTCCACTGTCATGTTGCCTTGGATAAGGCGGTTGAACTTGTCTCTGAGCTCTGACCATGCTACTGCGGGAATATACATCTCTTTGAAGAGTCTGGAGAACTCTTCCCAAGTGACTCGGTCCTGCCCGAGCCTTCTCTCCTCTGCTAACCACCAGTGATGTGCATTCTCAGTTAACTGCATTCTGACTGCAGTCATCCACTTTTCTCTCAGAAGTTCAGCGGCTTCCAACTGATGTTGTATGTTTGTGAGCCATTCATGAACTTCTGTTGGCCCCTCTTTACCAGAAAATATACGAGGCTTGAGCTGACGGAAGTCGGTGATCGATCCCATCGTGGTTTGCCTCGCTGGTGGATTTGCCTGTTCCAATGCGGATACCAGGCTGGTTCTCAGATTCTCGGCCTCCTAACGATGTGCCTCTTGCTGAATCTGCTGCTGGGCCTGCATCATAGCATACATCATCTGGAACATCTGCTGCCCGTCCATAGCTTGTCCTGGAGGGAAAACTGGCATCTGGGGAGTGAACTGTGGTGGAGGTGGGATGTCATCTCTACGGAACCTTGGATTAGGCTGACTGGTTTGATCGCTCTACGATGCTTGTCCTCCATTCCCTGGGGTCACTCCGTCTATATAAGTAACCACAACGTCGTGTGGCGTATCCAATGGAATCTCGTCTCCGTTCCTGGGATCCATTTCTCTCTGCAACCAAAAGATAAACTGTAAGAACGCTCATAGGAATCAATACAGGATGCAGTTCAAGTAATAATTTTGAGTTCGATTTAGAGTTCAATAATGGTTTAAATAATGGATAAGATCCTATAACTTATCCTATTCTTAGGGCAGGCTGGTTCAGTCCCTAAGTTGAAACCGAACAATTTAGTCGTGACCTGCATGGGCCACCACAAAAACTATGTCACGCCCCAGTCCCAAAATACCGTGGGACCAGATACGTGGCAATGGCCAGCAGTACGCACCGATGGACAAACCCAATTTAATGGATCCATCAGGGCATACTTAAGCTGTAAAAACTAAGTCTACGACAATCATGGCACAACTAATCTCATCCACACAAGATAATAAATATGATCTACAGAATAAATAAGGAATATAAATCATCAGCTAGTCTCAACAAAGTACTTCGGGGAACAACCCGGTAAATATCTAGTACAATGATTCAACAGACCAGAATATAAATGACTGAAATAAATAAATAAATACTGAGCATGAAACATGGATGCTCAGGAGAAGTCTTCAGCTAACACCTCATCCTCGGATGGCGGTACAGCTCCTAGATCAGCTCCTGCTGCGGTCCCGTATACCTCGGGATAGATCTCGTCCTCAAATCCTGGGGACATAATCCGGATCCAGGTCCTCAGGGGACATAGCAAGGTACAAGAAAGCTCAAGCCAAAATAAATGCAGTACAGAAAATAAATAGAATAAATAGGGCAAGTATGTAAACACCTGTGTGAAATGCAAGAGAGAATATCAATAGTACTCAGGTTGAAACAACTACAAGCTCTGTGTAGGGGAGCCGGTAGCAGTGATATCATGAGGTGGTCTAGCTCAGCGGGAGACTGAGTAGCCGGCATAACATAATCAACCTGTAGTCTGCGGGTCTCTCCAGCAATAGATAGAACAATAAGGGAATCTAAATAACCAGCTAAGTGATATGCAAGATGAGAGCAGCACTAGATCTCAGGCTGAAGCCACTACAAGCTCTGTGTCGGGGAGCCGGTAGCAGCAGTAATTATGAGTAATGGGCCAAGCTCGGGCTTCAGAGTCTTGGACCTCACAATAGTAGGGGTGTATATATATGATCAGCCTGTAGTCTGTGTGTCTCTCCCCACCCAATGTAACCACGCATATCATGAACACAACGTCTCATGTCCATGTCAGCGGGATCATAACTAATGTACAATGTCATAATGTAACTAAAAGTAGAGTATCTCTGTCAAGTCCTGTATCCTATACAGAATCACCACGAATATCTCGGGAGGATCCTGTCTCATGAACAGTGTCCGGTGTCCTGGGTCATAATGTACTTGGTAAGACAAGTACGGGAATATATAGTGTCGCGTAAGTCCATCTCTAGATGATAATACCCAACACCGCGTACAGTGTTGGCACCCGACTGATAATCGGATGCTAAGTACGTCAAACGGTCCTAGGTTAAGCATGCACAGTAATATAATGAAGTAAGAAAAATAGGTAACAATACTACAGAGTTGGCAAGGTACACTTGCTTGGGGTTGGAATACCAACAGTCGTCCCGGTATCAGTGGATCTGGTAGGTGCTACTACAAAAGCTGTTATAAACATCACCAACAGTCTCAGAAGATGTAAAATAGCTAGAAACGTCTGTACTTACGTCCAATTTGGACACAGGGGCAAAAAGGTCATTTTTGGGCCAAAACGGGGTCCACATGTGGGCCACTTTGCACCGAAAAGCGTGTTAGGGTCAAAGGTCTCCAAATTCCTCAAACTTAGTGTCTACGAGTCAGGAACGATGATATGAACCCAACGGAACTTACAGAATTGGATTTCGATGAGCCGATCACAAAATCGCCCGTCAAGTGGAGCATGTGGGGCCCACGATACGCAATTTTGTCAACATCCTCAGAATTGAACCAAAATTGGCTCACAGGATCAGTGTATTACTACGAGTCCAATAACGTAAGTTTCGTCTCGATCCGACGTGTGTACACAAAGTTACAGCGTATTCCAAAAAGGCCAGATATGGGGTGTCGTTAGCGGATACGCGTTGATTCCGGTGTGCACGCACATCCGAATCGACTTTTGCGAAATCCCACATGACTGTATCAACGTCGCGCACGGTTCGGTAAAGATCGCGTGCGACCAAGTCATCCCGTTTGGCGGGGCGCACTCAGTTCTGGGGTAAAACGGGGTATTATTTTTCCTGTTTTTTGGATCGCGGTGTGCGATCACCACAGGACGCGATGCACCGAGCGAGTTACACGGGCACCGAGAGGGTCATACAGTCTATACATAGTAACTGACAGAATTGAAAACGGAGTTACGATGAGGGAGAAATCGGTACCTGTACAGGGCTTCGTGAATCTGAATTTTCACGTGTGTCCGTGAGTATGGTTCGTTGTGTCCGGCTCGAACTGTCCTGACGGAGTCGCTGTTGTCAGTGGACGCCGGCGTCGGGTGCCCTGGCGGCGGGTCAAGGGCTGAGGATGGTCGGGGTCATGTTCGGAGGGTCGAGCGGTGGAGACTCGGCTGAACCGGCGACAGCGGGTCTGGCACAGGGGGTCGGTGGCAGCGGTCGGGTTCAGGGAAGTCGACGGCAGCGGTCGGGCACAGGGGGTAGGCGGTGATGATGGAAGAGAGGGGTGGCGGCACGGATCCCTAGGCCAACCTAACTAACCGTAACAGTGCACAGCTAGGGTTCCTAATGGGTTCGGACCCGGGTCGGGTTGGCTCGGATCTGACCTGACCCACTAGGCTGGGTTTGGCCTGGTTCAGTTCAGTCTGGTTTGGTTTAAACAGGGTTGTGTTGGTTTAATTTGGGTTTAGGTTCGGTTTAGTAATCCAATAGATTTTAAGGCTTTAAACGCGTTCCCGGAGTCCAATAAATTCACCAAAAAATACCACATGTCCGGTTTTCCATTTTACACCACAAAATATTATTTCCATAATATTTTAACACTAATAAACTGTATTTAAAATTATGGAGATTACCTTCACCTTCATTTTAAATTACAGAAAAATTTGGGAAAATTTGTATTAACATTTATTCTGAAAATTTAGGGTGTTTACAGAGAGAGAGAGAGAGGGAGAGAAGAATCCAAAGCTCAGACGAAGAGAAGGGATCGACGACTTTTGTCACGCCCCAGTCCCAAAATATCGAGAAACTGGACACGTGGCAATGGCCAGCAGCACACACCGATGGACTAACCCAATTTAATAGATCCATCGGGGTATACTTAAGCTGTATTACAATGATCAGGGTTTACTAATCTTATCCACAGAATTAACACAGAAATATCAATAGAAAGTATTAAACAACATCCAGCCAAAAGTAAATAAAATCGGGGAACAACCCAATATTAAGTCTGTTACAAATTTTCTCATTAAACAGGAAATAAAGAGTTTAATTGCCATAAAACTGAGCATGGAAGAAGCAGATGTTCAGGAGAAGTCCTCAGCGATCACCTAGTCCTCAGGTTCTAGTATTGCTCAGAGAAGTGCTCCTGTTCCGTACACCTCAGGATAGATCTCGTCTGCTAACCCTGGGGACATAATCCGGATCCAGGTCCTCAGGGGACATAGCAAGGTACAGATAATACAAGCCAAAATAAATGCAGTGCAGCAATAAAGAAAACAATAGGATAAATAAATAAATCAGCTAAGTGATATGCAAGTGAGAGTTTTAGTTATACTCAGGCTGAGACTACTACAGGATCAGTGTCGAAGAAACCATAGCAGTATTTTCTCGAAGGGCCAAAACTTGCGCCAAAGCTCTGTATCAGAGACTAAGACACCTCCAGATGACAATAATTATAATTTAATCAGCCTTGATATGGTAATACTCTCCTTACCCAATATAATTTCACGTCTCATGTCCATGACACGCAGGATCAAAACTAATGCAGCAAGTCAGAATAAAATCTAAGTATGTAAAATGTATAAGTCATAAACATGTATCCTATACAGAATCACCTTGAATATTTTAGGAAGATTCTGTCTCATGATTCGTGTCAGGTGTCCTGGGTATATTGTACTTGATATGGCAAGTACGAGAATGTAAATGTTACGATATCCATCTCTAGGTGACGTTGCACAACACAGCTTACGGTGTTGGAACCCGACTATTAATCGAACGCTAAGCAAGTCATACGGCCCTAGGTTTGAGCATGCACAATAGTCACAAAAATAAACCAAGAGAACAAAATGAATCAATATACTGCAATTATGGCAAGGTATACTTGCCTGGGTTTCCGGCTCCAATTATAGCTTTGGCAGCAGCAGGATTTGCAGGCAGTACTCCGGTTGCTGAATAGACATCACCATCAGATCCAGAAATTATCAATCAGCTAAAAATGCCTGTTCTTGAGTCCAATTTGGACACGGGCAAAAATGATAATTTCGGGTCAAGGCGGGGTCCACATGTGGGCCGCTTTGCACCAAAAAATGTATCATATTCAAAGGTCTCCAAATTCACCAAACTTGATGTCAACAAGTCAGGAAAGATGATACGAACCCAACGAAACTTCCAGAATTGTATTCCGATGAGCCGATCTCAAAATCGCCCGTCAAGTGGAGCTTGTGGGACCCACGATACGCATTTTTGTCAACGTTCTCAGAATCGAACCAAACTTGGGTCACAGGACCAGTGTATTGCTATGAGTCCGATGGCATAAGTTTCATCTCGATCCGACGTATGTACACGAAGTTATGACGTATTCCAGAATAGGCGGATACGGGGCGTTGTCGACGGATACGCGTTGATTCCGGTGTGCACGCACATCCGAATCAACTTCTGCGAGGTCCCACACGTCCGTATCAACGACGCGCACATTTCGATGAAGATCGCACGCGACCAAGTCGTCCCGTTTGGCGGAGCGTACTCAGTTCTAGGGTGAAATAGGGCGTTAGTTTTTCTATTTTTGGATCGCGGTTTGCGATCACCACAGGACGCGACGCACCGAACGAGTTGCTCGGGCATCGAGAGGGTCACGCAGGGTTCGCGTCACAACTGACGAAAATGAAAACAGGCCAGCGAGAAGAGAGATATGAGTACCTGAACAGGGCTCCGCTGAATAGGAATTTCGTGTCCGAGGCAACACGACACAAGGGGATACGTGTCCTGGACACTGTGTCCCGGCTAGGGCACGATCGACGGTTGCACAGGGCATCGGGGCTTCACTGGAGCTTCGCCGGAGGATCTCGCCGGGGAAGGCATTGGGCTCGGGCAGGTCGTTGGTCTGCGAGGCAGAGCCTGGGCGGCGCTGGGGCGACCGGGTCAAGGCTGGCCGGGGCTCGGCGGAGCTCTGGCCCGCTGCTGCTGCTCTCGAGGGCGGCTGCTGGGTAGGCGGATGACGAAGAAGGAAAGGCGGGAGGCTAGGGCGGATGGAGCTAGGGCAGCGGGGTCAGCTGGAGAAGCGGGGCGGAGGAGGAGCTGGGCGGAGGGAATGGCGTCGGGTTTTAAAGGGCGACCGAGGGAGAGGGAGATGCGGCCGGTGAAGAAGAGAGAAAGAGGAGGGGCTGGCGGGGACACGAAGCGGCGCGGCGGTGGGTGCAGGAAGCCGGAGCGGCGCGGGTCGGCCGACGACGGCGGGAGGGCATCTATCGGGATCGGTTTGGAAGGGAAAGAGTTAACGGGTTAACGGGTTTCGGGCGGACGGGTCGGGTCAGGGGATTCGGCCCGATCCAAAATAAATGTGGATCGGGCTAGTGGGTCGGGTCTGGGTTTTGGGCCCGGATCCGACCCAATAAGGTTTTGGGTATAGTTAAACCGGTTTGGTTCAACTATGGTTTGGTTTGGTTTATTTAAAATAAACCCGATTTATTTGGTTTAATTAAATAATTAGTTTTTAGGGCTTTAAAAATATTTTCGGGGTTCAATAAATTCCTGAAAAATTATCCTATGTCTAGTTTTTTATTTTACACCATAAAATATTATTTTCATAATATTTTAATATTATTTAATATTATTTAAAAATCATTTAATAATTAAAATACCTTAGTTTAATTAGAGAAAAATCTCAGAAAATTCCAGAAAATTGTAAAAAATTTCAAATTAAAAATTCTTGAAAATCAGGGGGTTTACAATCTACCCCCCTTAAGAGGATTGCGTCCTCGCAATCAAAGAATAATCGGTTAACAGAGATGACACGGTTGCAAAATTTATTCAAAACACAACACGATGAAGAAAAGTCAAGGTTGAGGGTTTAAATACATAGGAAAATCATTTTCCTAAGTTATGGATGTTATGCAATTTCCCAAATATTGGAAATATAGAAAATTTTAGTTCAGAAAACCAGGTTATCCTTTAAAATATATCAGGTTGACAATTATAAAATATTCTAGGTTATTTAGCAAGTTCAAAATTACTTAGGTTATCACTAGGTTATCAATTATTAGCAAGTTAAAACTATCAGGTTAAGTCTAGGGTCACGAACCAACGGCACGAACTAAAGCAATACTAGAAACAGAACTACAAAAACTTACGCGCATTAGCTACTCCATGATTCTACGCGTCTCCCACAGTCATCGCAAAAGCTTGTCCGCGTCCTTGAGGTATTGCCCTCTGCTGGGCTTGCTGGTAGGGTGCTGCTTGAAGTGCCAAGGGTAGCCTTGGTTGATGTCCTCCTGGTGCTGGTAGAGCTTGTTGGTTTACCCTTGGTGCTCCTCCACGTTCAGGACAATCCCTTACCGAATAATGACGGGATTCGCATGCTAAACACAATCCTAATCTGCGTTGGCATTCCTTGGCGAGATGGCCTGCTTTGCCAGAGTAGTGACAAGTAGAAAAGACTATTACTTGTGGTGTAGATGCTTTCTGCTGTTGGTGTAGGTGAGGTTTTTTTGCAGCTTCTTCTTGTGGTGCTCTGGCTGTTGCTGATGGGGAAGGCCGCTTCAGACTGGTCTCTCTCCTGGTGACGCGCTCCATGCGTCGAGCTGCAGCAAGGACGTCCGAGTACGAAGTAGGCGCAACGGATCCAATTAGTTTCTGTAACTCAAAGTTGAGTCCGTCGAAAAAATTCTCGGCCTTCTCTTTTTCTATCGGGATCAATGTTGGGGCAAAGCGACTTAGACGAATAAACTCGGCGTTGTACTCTTCCACCGTTATAGCATCCTGAGTGAGGCAATTGAACTTGTCCTGAAGTTTTGATCGAGCGATAGCCGGAATGTACATCTCCTGAAAGAGTTTGGAGAACTCTCCCCAAGTAACTCGGTCTGGTCCGAGCCTGGTCTCCTCGGATAGCCACCAGTGATGAGCATTGTCCGTCAATTGCATTCTGACGGCAGTCATCCAATATTCCCGTGGAAGCTCAGCTGCTTCTAATTGATGCCGAATGTTGGTGAGCCATTCATGAACTTCGGTTGGTCCCTCTTTCCCAGAAAAGGTACGGGGCTTCAGCTGGCGAAAATCGGTGATAGAGTCCGTCATTGGTCGTCGAGCTGGTAGGTTGACCTGCTGTCACTACCATATTTTAGAAAAAAGGATATTTTAGTAATTTCTTATTTAAATAAATATTGTGCATGGTAAATAATTTTTGTTGTATTATTTAATTGTTGTTAGATATTATTTAATTATTTTGGACTTATTTTAGTGGACCCAACTAGTTTAGTTTGGACCCATGGACCAACATAAATTAATTAGTTAGACTTGGCCCATTTAGAAAGCCCATGGTTAAGAAGATGGATTAAATTAATTAATGATTAGACTATAAGCTTCCTTCCTTAATTATTTCTTCATGAGAGGCCCCAAGGGGTACATTGGACATTTTACAATTGCTTGGGGGAGGGGCTATGGCCGGCCTATTAAAGAGGGGGGGAAATTTCTCTCTCCTCTCATCTCATTCCAAATCTAGATCTAGAATTCTTCCACTACCAAATTCCCTCCATTCCCAATCCAATTCCCTACCAAATTCATTCCAAATTCTTTCCAATTCACCATTAGAGAAGGAGGAAGCAAGGATCTAGAAGAAGGAAGTAAGGATCTACAAAGAGGAGCAAGGATCTACAATTTGGAAGCAAGTTTATCTCAATTGGAGGTTTTATTGGGAATCCATCTCCCAATAGGTATAATTCAGATTTTCCCATTTAAATAGCTTCTAAATCTGAGATTTAATCATGTAAAATCAACCTATATGTATGTACTACCCATAGGACTTTGTTTTGTGTTCATAGGAGACCCATGGAGAAAGTTATGGTGCTTTTTGTGTCAATTTTGTTGGAATTCCGAATTTACATTTTTTTGTGTGTGTCAATTGATCCTATAGATCAATTGGACATGAGATTTGTGTTTGAGGCTAGTGTCGTGTCCATATTAGGATACTTGTGGTTCGTATCTCAACTATTTGGTGATACGTATCATTTGGGGGTTTTCCTCCGACACGGGGCTTTGAACATGTCGTATTTTGACACGGACACATAGATCTACTTTTGACGCTTTGATTTGTTCATAAATATTATTTGTGATCTGTTTGTGTCCTTCGGGGTGCATTTAGTTGTGTGTTGGACTCGTGTCGCATGTGTATCCTAGATCTAGTGGGATACGGTGAGATACTCTCCAATTGTGTGTATTTTTGTATAGATCTAATTAATTGTGGTTCAATTTTTCATTTATAATTAGTATATATATATATATGGATATTAAATATTTATTTTGTGTATTTATTATAGTAATTATTGTAGCATAGATCTATATTTTGGGTGTGCTAATATAATGTACAATATAATATGTAGCTTTCTTGCATGCAAATATATATGTTACTACTTGTTAAATAATATAATTTATACATAAAATGTTTTATAAAATATATTTGTATGTTTAATTGTGTAATTATATTATTTATAATTATTATGTAATTATTTGGATATTAATGTAAATATTTTAGGTGTGCTTCTAGCCATGTAAATTATATGTTCTTTGTTAAATATTTGAAGGTATACGTTTATGTGTATATTAATATATATATGTACATTTTTTGTATTAATGGTTTATATATATATATATATATACTATTTTATATATTCTGTTTATATATATATATATATATTGTTTTATATATTCTATTTTTATATATATAATTATATATATATAACTTGTTTTAGTGACAGTGAATTAATGACAGTAAAAACTGTCATTAATTAGCCGACTAATAGCAGCCGCTGTAGCCTTCGGGCAATTAATGACAAACCTGTCATTAATTGCAGCAGCGGGAAATAGCAGCTTTTCTGCGACGCTTTTCCGCGACAGTTTAACTGTCAGCGAAAACCAAAGCAGTGGCAGTTTATTATTTGGGTTTCGGTGACAGTCCTTCGGTGACAGTCCCGACTGTCACTATTTAAACTGTTTTGATTTAATCCTATTTTATTCACTGTTTTTCAATGACGCTTTGACAGATTTAATGTATATATTATATATTATAATTGTATATATATATATGTATATATATATGTGTTTTGTGAGGAATAATAATTGTAATAATATATTATGTTATTTATATAAATGTTGGGTTGTATATATTATTTTAGGGTATATATTAATTGTATTATTAGTATACTTTGTGTGAGTTCTTTTGAATCTAATTTGATTCCTAAATTATTGTAGTTTATCTCTATATTATTTTATAGATGTCTTGTGAGGTTGACTTTGGGTTTGACCATGTTTGACTTTAGTGGACTTTAGAGTTGACCATAGTTGACTTTTACCTTAGAATTGACTTATTGACCTAGAAGTTGCCTAGTTTGACTTGTTCTCTTTCCGGGACCTTGTATTAATGTGGTATTCCATGTTTAGGTCTTCGAGGCACCGAGTCAGACATTTGTGAGACTGTTCATTGGACTTCAGGCGAGTACATTCTCTGATAGTTTCTCATTTATGATATCCTCTATGTTCGTTGTATCTAGTGTAGATATACATGTTTTCTTGACACTATGGTTACACGGATTGGTATATCCGGATCTCGTCATGAGATATTATTCCTTGGTATATGGTGTATATGGTGCAAGTATTGTTTCATTGGTTATCTTGTACATGTACAGACACCGATTCTCGGGGAGACTAGCTATCTTCTTGGGGAATCTAGTGCCATAACGTACCGTGGTTGGATCTATTATACCAGTCGGGGTGGGGAGTATTTTAGTGTAGATATGTGATCATACCCTCCTTGTGCATGTCTTGTTCCTTGTGAGTGTTGATCATACACCGCACGTATAATCAGCCAGGCCATTATACTCTTGTGCAAGTTCCTAAGCCGATCACATGTTAAAGCTAGTACTCACACACTTAGTCATTAGTATTCTTGTTCTATCAGCATATTGTTCATTATTGTATTTCTTTCCAGTACTTCCTTATTGTCTATACATTTCTTGTATCTATTTATGCATCTTGTTTATCCACAGCTACTTACTGTTACATAGTTTTTATCATTATTTGAGAACTGCTGTTAGGGTTGTACTCTGCTCCTTTCCTGACTGGATATATTTTTCCAGATGACACCGAGGAGTACCCTACCTATTATGGACCCCAGGATGTTGTGGGTTTAGATTCTGAGACCCTGGCTCAAGAGGGACTTATCCCAACTGAGACAGTTGACCCTGGAGTTGTAGCTTTATAGTTTTGTAGTATTCTTTGTACTGGATTTGTCTCCAGCATATTTCTGAAATTTTCTTCAGACTCATTGATGTATTATTTTAGACTCATGAGTTGTATTGTGACTATTCTATTCTTTATCTGATTCGTGCTCATTTCCACCTTAGTTCTGTGATTGAGTATACTATCATTATTGGTGGTTCATTATATTGTTAGATAGTTTATCTAAACAGCGTTCTACCGCCGATTCTGCGGCGTAGGCTGGGCGTTGTTTCTGACTAGTACCCTTACACCGGGTGCGGGTTGTGACACGTTTTTGGTGGTGGCCCATGCAGGTCAAGCTTTACAAGTATGTGATATCGTGGTAGTGCGACAATTTAGTTGTACTACTGCGAGCCTGCGATAGGATATAGGATATAGGTTGAGATACTCAATCACATCTAGGAAAATTCTTTTGATTCAACTATTCTCCTTTGACATTGATACTTGATCCCTTAAATTGTTCTTTCCTTAATGTCTTACATCTTGTGCCATATTGATTCTCATTCTGTCTTTTTATGAGACATACTCGGAGATACTTGCGGAGGCACGCAAGGTTGAGCGGGATCTGGGTTTGAAGACCAAGAGAGACCGTGATTCTTTTCTGGGGGCCAACGGCAGTGCAGTATCTGCCAAACGTCCTCATTTCCAGTCCAGACCTTTCCAGCAGCCACAGCAGAACCAGACTCCAGCTAGAGCGCCTTTTCACCAGGCACCTCAGCAGCAGAGGCAGTTACAGCAAGCTCTATGCAACTTCTGCAAGAAGCCCGGCCACATCTGGGAAGTTTGCAGAAAGAGGCTAGGAGTTTGTTTGTATTATGGTACTGAAGGGCATCAATTGAGGGAGTGTCCTCGTCGTGCAGTTCAGGGAGCAGCTCCAGCTCCGAGGGCACAGATAAGACCACCTGCAGCACAACCGAGGGGACCGCTTCCGACACAGCAGCAGCGTTTTGTCCAGCATCAGCAGCAGGGAGGTGCTCGGCAGGGACGAGCGTTTGCTATGACAGTCGAAGAGGAGGAACCCACAGGAGATGTCATCGCAGGTTCTATTCTTCTTGATTCCATTCCAGCTTTAGCTTTGTTTGATAGTGGTGCTTCCCATAGTTTTATATCTGTTTCTTTTGCTCTAAAGCATGGTTTGGTAGCTGAGTCTTTGCTTAGGACTTGCAAGATCATGACCGGGGGAGGCATTATCCTGGTTAATGATATTTGCAAGGATCGGAGAGTTACTCTGGGAGGCCGGGAGTTGAGTGCGTGTCTACTTGTAATGCCACTTTCGAGCTACGATATTATACTCGGGATGGATTGGTTGAGTAGGCACCGTGCTAGCATAGATTGTAGAGGAGGTAGAGTTTTGTTTGGTCCGCCAGGAGAGCCAGAGTTCGAGTTTGCTAGAGGAACTGCGGAGCAGGAAGAAGGCATTATTTGTGGAGCTATGGTGGAAGACAAGGAGTTGCCACATCCGTTGATAGCAGAATTTTTGGATGTGTTTCCTGAAGAATTGCCAGGATTGTCGCCAGATCGAGATGTTGAATTTTCTATAGACTTGGTGCCAGGTGCAGAACCGATTTCGCAGCATGTCTATAGAGTAAACAACAGCGAGCTGGTCGAGTTGAAGAAGCAGGTGGACGAATTGCAGGATAAGGGGTTTATCAGATCGAGTTCTTCACCATGGGGAGCCCCGGTATTGTTTGTACCGAAGAAGGATGGATCGGTGCGCATGTGCATTGATTACAGGGCTTTGAATAATCTCACTATCAAGAATAAGTATCTTTTGCTACGGATTGATGATCTGTTTGATCAGTTGAGTGGTGCCAAGGTATTTTCTAAGATAGATTTGAGATCAGGCTACCATCAGGTGAAGGTGAAGCCGGGGGACATACCGAAGACTGCTTTTAGAATTCGGTATGGTCAGTACGAGTTTATGGTGATACCGTTTGGTTGACTAATGCATCGGCGGTATTTATGAACTTGATGAACAAGGTGTTCCACTAGTACCTTGACAAGTTCGTGGTGGTGTTCATCGACGACATACTCATATACTCGAGGACACCGGAGGAGCATGAGGAGCATTTGAGGATTGTGTTGGATGTGCTGAGGAAGGAGAAGTTGTATGGGAAGTTGTCCAAATGTGAGTTTTTCTTGGACAAGGTAGAATTCTTGGGGCATGTTGTGACTGGTGATGGTATTTCAGTGGATCCGAAGAAGATTTCATCAGTAGAATCTTGGAAGACTCCGAGTTCGGTAGCAGAGATCAGGAGTTTCTTGGGATTGGCAGGCTACTACAGAAAGTTTGTGCAAGATTTTCGAGGATTTCCGAGCCGATGACCAGACTCACAAGGAAGGATGTGGAGTTTGTTTGGACGGAAGATTGCCAGGCTGCTTTTGAGGAGTTGAAGAAGAGGTTGACGTCTGCTCCTATTTTGACATTGCCATTAGGGTCCGGAGGTTTCACTATTTATAGCGATGCATCGGGAAAGGGTTTAGGTTGTGTTCTTCAGCAGCATGGAAAAGTGATTGCCTATGCATCCAGGCAATTGCGTCCTCATGAAAAGAACTATCCTACCCATGATTTGGAGTTGGCAGCTGTCATATTCGCCCTGAAGTTGTGGAAACATTATTGAACGGAGAGCGTGTGGAGATCTTCACAGACCACAAAAGCTTGAAGTACGTTTTCACGCAGAAGGAGTTGAACATGAGGCAGCGTCGGTGGTTGGAACTGATGAAGGATTTTGATATCTCTTTGCAATATCATCCTAGGAAAGCCAATATAGTTGCCGATGCTTTGAGCAGGTATCCGGTAGCTATGTTCTTGACGCAGGATCGATATCTGTTGGAGGACTTGGAGAGCTTGGGCATTGAGGTGATTGTTCCTAGGTGTGCTATGCAGATGTGGGGATTGCAGATACACTCAGATTTGATGGACAGGATCAAGGCAGCACAGTATAATGATGTATCTTTGAGGAGTATCAGAGCTCAGGTGAGAGCAGGATTGGAGGATGATTTTACTATTGCAGAGGATGGATCCTTGAGGCATGGAGTTAGATTGTGTGTGCCTAGTGGGGAGTTGCGCGAGGAGGTGTTGCAGGAAGCACATCGCTCTCAGAATTCCATACATCCAGGTGCTAACAAGATGTATCGGGATATGCGAGAGAGTGTGTGGTGGTATGGCATGAAGAGGGAAGTGGCACAGTTTGTATCCAGATGCTTAGTGTGCCAGCAGGTGAAAGCCGAGAGGCAGAGGCCAGGAGGTTTACTTCAGCCATTACCCATTCCAGAGTGGAAGTGGGAACATATTACTATGGATTTTGTGTCCGGACTACCACGATCTCCAGGAGGGAAAGACGCGATTTGGGTCATTGTTGATAGATTGACCAAGTCGGCCCACTTTTTGCCTTTCAAGGTGGGTTTGTCTACGGAGAAGCTGGCAGAGATGTATGTGAGGCAGATCGTTAGGATACATGGAGTTCCCGTCAGCATAGTCTCAGATCAAGATAGTCGTTTCACTTCTCATTTCTGGAGGAGTTTGCAGGAGAGTTTGGGCACTCAGCTCAAATTTAGTACTGCATATCATCCCCAGACAGATGGTCAGTCAGAGAGGACTATTCAGACTCTCGAGGATATGTTGCGCACTTGTATACTAGATTTTGGGGGTTCTTGGGAGGACCATCTCCATTTGGTAGAGTTTGCTTACAACAACAGTTACCAGGCCAGTATAGAGATGTCACCTTTTGAAGCTCTATATGGTCGGAGGTGTCGTACTCCTTTGTCTTGGGACGATGTTGGAGAGAGAGTTTTGCTTGGGCCAGAGATGGTTGTGGATGCAGCAGAGAAGGTTCAGTTGATCAGAGACAGACTTCGAGTGGCGCAGGACAGACAACGGCATTGGGCCGATAGCCATCGGAGACCCTTGGAGTTTGAGGTATAGTTTAGATTTTTGTTTGTGCTTGTTCTTGTTTGTTATAGATTAAGTTCTTAATGTGGTATTTTGTTCTAGGTGGGTGGTTTGGTGTTTCTAAGGATTTCTCCGACACGAGGCACGATTCGCTTCGGTGGAGGCGGAAAGCTTAGTCCGCGATTCATCGGACCTTTCACTATTCTAGAGAGGGTCGGTGCAGTTGCTTATAGATTAGACTTGCCACCTGCATTGGAGGGAGTGCACAACGTGTTTCATGTGTCGCAGTTGAGACGATACGTGGCAGATCCTAGTCATGTATTGGATCACTCGGAGATAGAGGTGGGCCCTACTCTTAGCTATCCAGAGCAGCCAGTTGAGATTCTGGATCGGAGAGAGAAGGTGCTGAGGAACCAGACTATTCCTTTGGTGCGCGTCGCATGGAGGCATCACTCTCCGGGAGAGTCTACCTGGGAGAGAGAGGATGACATGCGAGAGCATTATCCATATTTGTTTGTACCTTGAGGTATGTTATTTCTAGTTATGTTCTGTTCATTGTTATGTTCTGTTCATTAGTTAGTTGTGATTCTTTAGTTCTGTTCTGTGATTTTCTGGGGGTAATTTTCGTCTTTGAATTTCGAGGACGAAATTATTTTAAGGAGGGTAGACTTGTCACTACCACATTTTAGAAAAAAGGGTATTTTAGTAATTTCCTATTTAAATAAATATTGTGCATGGTAAATAATTTTTGTTGTATTATTTAATTGTTGTTAGATATTATTTAATTATTTTGGACTTATTTTAGTGGACCCAACTAGTTTAGTTTGGACCCATGGACCAACATGAATTAATTAGTTAGACTTGGCCCATTTAGAAAGCCCATAGTTAAGAAGATAGATTAAATTAATTAATGATTAGACTAGAAGCTTCCTTCCTTAATTATTTCTTCATGAGAGGCCCCAAGGGGTACATTGGACATTTTACAATTGCTTGGGGGAGGGGCTATGGCCGGCCTATTAAAGAGGGGGGGAAATTTCTCTCTCCTCTTATCTCATTCCAAATCTAGATCTAGAATTCTCCCACTACCAAATTTCCTCCATTCCCAATCCAATTCCCTACCAAATTCATTCCAAATTCTTTCCAATTCACCATTAGAGAAGGAGAAAGCAAGGATCTAGAAGAAGGAAGCAAGGATCTACAAAGAGGAGCAAGGATCTACAATTTGGAAGCAAGTTCATCTCAATTGGAGGTTTCATTGGGAATCCATCTCCCAATAGGTATAATTCAGATTTTCCCATTTAAATAGCTTCTAAATCTGAGATTTAATCATGTAAAATTAACCTATATGTATGTACTACCCATAGGACTTTGTTTTGTGTTCATAGGAGACCCATGGAGAAAGTTATGGTGCTTTTTGTGTCAATTTTGTTGGAATTTCGAATTTACATTTTTTTGTGTGTGTCAATTGATCCTATAGATCAATTGGACATGAGATTTGTGTTTGAGGCTAGTGTCGTGTCCATATTGGGATACTTGTGGTTCGTATCCCAACTATTTGGTGATACGTGTCATTTGGGGGTTTTCCTCCGACACGGGGCTTTGAACATGTCGTATTTTGACACGGACACATAGATCTACTTTTGACGCTTTGATTTGTTCATAAATATTATTTGTGATCTTTTTGTGTCCTTCGGGGTGCATTTAGTTGTGTGTTGGACTCGTGTCGCATGCGTATCCTAGATCTAGTGGGATACGGTGAGATACTCTCCAATTGTGTGTATTTTTGTATAGATCTAATTAATTGTGGTTCAATTTTTCATTTATAATTAGTATATATATATATGGATATTAAATATTTATTTTGTGTATTTATTATAGTAATTATTGTAGCATAGATCTATATTTTGGGTGTGCTAATATAATGTACAATATAATATGTAGCTTTCTTGCATGCAAATATATATGTTACTACTTGTTAAATAATATAATTTATACATAAAATATTTTATAAAATATATTTGTATGTTTAATTGTGTAATTATATTATTTATAATTATTATGTAATTATTTGGATATTAATGTAAATATTTTAGGTGTGCTTCTAGCCATGTAAATTATATGTTCTTTGTTAAATATTTGAAGGTATAAGTTTATGTGTATATTAATATATATATGTACATTTTTTGTATTAATGGTTTATATATATATATATATATACTATTTTATATATTCTGTTTATATATATATATATATTGTTTTATATATTCTGTTTTTATATATATAATTATATATATATAACTTGTTTTAGTGACAGTGAATTAATGACAGTAAAAACTGTCATTAATTAGCCGACTAATAGCAGCCGCTGTAGCCTTCGGGCAATTAATGACAAACCTGTCATTAATTGCAGCAGCGGGAAACAGCAGCTTTTCTGCGACGCTTTTCCACGACAGTTTAACTGTCAGCGAAAACCAAAGCAGTGGCAGTTTATTATTTGGGTTTCGGTGACAGTCCTTCGGTGACAGTCCCGACTGTCACTATTTAAACTGTTTTGATTTAATCCTATTTTATTCACTGTTTTTCAATGACGCTTTGACAGATTTAATGTATATATTATATATTATAATTGTATATATATATATATGTATATATATATGTGTTTTGTGAGGAATAATAATTGTAATAATATATTATGTTATTTATATAAATGTTGGGTTGTATATATTATTTTAGGGTATATATTAATTGTATTATTAGTATACTTTGTGTGAGTTCTTTTTGAATCTAATTTGATTCCTAAATTATTGTAGTTTATCTCTATATTATTTTATATATGTCTTGTGAGGTTGACTTTGGGTTTGACCATGTTTGACTTTAGTGGACTTTAGAGTTGACCATAGTTGACTTTTACCTTAGAATTGACTTATTGACCTAGAAGTTGCCTAGTTTGACTTGTTCTCTTTCCGGGACCTTGTATTAATGTGGTATTCCATGTCTAGGTCTTCGAGGCACCGAGTCAGACATTTGTGAGACTGTTCATTGGACTTCAGGCGAGTACATTCTCTGATAGTTTCTCATTTATGATATCCTCTATGTTCGTTGTATCTAGTGTAGATATACATGTTCTCTTGACACTATGGTTACACGGATTGGTATATCCGGATCTCGTCATGAGATGTTATTCCTTGGTATATGGTGTATATGGTGCAAGTATTGTTTCATTGGTTATCTTGTACATGTACAGACACCGATTCTCGGGGAGACTAGCTATCTTCTTGGGGAATCTAGTACCATAACGTACCGTGGTTGGATCTATTATACCAGTCGGGGTGGAGAGTATTTTAGTGTAGATATGTGATCATACCCTCCTTGTGCATGTCTTGTTCCTTGTGAGTGTTAATCATACACCGCACGTATAATCAGCCAGGCCATTATACTCTTGTGCAAGTTCCTAAGCCGATCACATGTTAAAGCTAGTACTCACACACTTAGTCATTAATATTCTTGTTCTATCAGCATATTGTTCATTATTGTATTTCTTTCCAGTACTTCCTTATTGTCTATACATTTCTTGTATCTATTTATGCATCTTGTTTATCCACAGCTACTTACTGTTACATAGTTTTTATCATTATTTGAGAACTGCTGTTAGGGTTGTACTCTGCTCCTTTCCTGACTGGATATATTTTTCCAGATGACAATGAGGAGTACCCTACCTATTATGGACCCCAGGATGTTGTGGGTTTAGATTCTGAGACCCTGGCTCAAGAGGGACTTATCCCAACTGAGACAGTTGACCCTGGAGTTGTAGCTTTATAGTTTTGTAGTATTCTTTGTACTGGATTTGTCTCCAGCATATTTCTGAAATTTTCTTCAGACTCATTGATGTATTATTTTAGACTCATGAGTTGTATTGTGACTATTCTATTCTTTATCTGATTCGTGCTCATTTCCACCTTAGTTCTGTGATTGAGTATACTATCATTATTGGTGGTTCATTATATTGTTAGATAGTTTATCTAAACAGCGTTCTACCGCCGATTCTGTGGCGTAGGCTGGACGTTGTTTCCGACTAGTACCCTTACACCGGGTGCGGGTCGTGACACCTGCTCTAGTGCATTTACTATGCTGTTTCTCAAGTACTCAGCCTCGTGACGCTGGGCCTCATTTTGGACTTGTTGCTGGGCTTGTATCATTGCGTAGATCATTTGGAATATTTGTTGCCCGTCCATAGCCTGCCCTTATGGGAATACGGGCATTGGTAGAGTAAATTGCGTCGATGGTGGAACGTTATCTTGCTGGATTCTCGAGGTATGCTGATTCGCTTGACTACGTTGTTGAGCGGATTGACCTTCTTCTACTGGTGTTGCTTCCTCTTCATTGGTTACCAAAATATCCCGTGGTGATGTTGCAGGAGTCTCATCGTTTGTTCGTGAATCCATAACTCTGCAACCAAAATAAACAATAAGAGGCGTAAAGGGATCAAAGCAGGATATAAGTCAAGAATTAATTCGAATACGATATAGATATCAAGAACGATTCAAGCAAGTGGATGAGATCCTAAAACTTATCCTGTTCTTATTGCAGGCCTGTTCGGTCCCTAAGTTAAAACTGAACAATTTAGTCGTTGACCTGCATGGGCCACCACAAAAATCATGTCACGCCCCAGTCCCAAAATATCGAGGAACTGGACACATGGTAATGGCTAGCAGCACACACCGATGGACTAACCCAATTTAATGGATCCATCGGGGTATACTTAAGCTGTATTACAATGATCAGGGTTTACTAATCTCATCCACAAAATAAGCACAAAAATATCAATAGAAAGTATTAAACAACATCCAGTCAAAAGTAAATAAAATCGGAGAACAACCCGATATTAAGTCTGTTACAAATGTTCTCATAAACAGGAAATAAAGAGTTTAATTGCCATAAAACTGAGCATGGAAGAAGCAGATGTTCAGGAGAAGTCCTCAGCGATCACCTCGTCCTCAGGTTCTAGTACTGCTCCGAGAAGTGCTCATGTTCCGTACACCTCAGGATAGATCTCGTCTGCTAACCCTGGGGACATAATCCGGATCCAGGTCCTCAGGGGACATAGCAAGGTACAGATAATACAAGCCAAAATAAATGCAGTACAACAATAAAGGAAACAATAGGATAAATAAATAAACCAGCTAAGTGATATACAAGTGAGAGTTTTAGTCATACTCAGGCTGAGACTACTACAGGATCAGTGTCGAAGAAACCATAGCAATATTTTCTTGAAGGGCCAGAACTTGCGCCAAAGCTCTGTATCAGAGACTAAGACACCTCCAGATGACAATAATTATAATTTAATCAGCCTTGATATGGTAATACTCTCCCCACCCAATGTAATCTCACGTCTCATATCCATGACACGCAGGATCAAAACTAATGCAACAAGTCAGAATAAAATCTAAGCATGTAAAATGTATAAGCCATAAACCTGTATCCTATACAGAATTACCTTGAATATTTTAGGAAGATTTTGTCTCATGATTCGTGTCAGGTGTCCTGGGTATATCGTACTTGATATGGCAAGCACGAGAATGTAAATATCACGATATCCATCTCTAGGTGACGTTGTACAATACCGCTTATGGTGTTGGCACCTGACTATTAATCGGACGCTAAGCAAGTCACACGGCCCTAGGTTTGAGCATGCACAACAGTCACAAGAATAAACCAAGAGAACAAAATGAATCAATATACTGCAATTATGGCAAGGTACACTTGCCTGGGTTTTCGGCTCCAATTGTAGCTCTTGCAGCAGCGGAATTTGCAGACAGTACTCCAGTTTCTGAAATAGACATCACCATCAGATCCAAAAATTATCAATCAGCTAGAAATGCCTGTCCTTGAGTCCAATTTGGACACAGGGGCAAAAATAACAATTTTGGGTCAAGGCGGGGTCCACATGTGGGCCGCTTTGCACCGAAAAATGTGTTAGGGTCAAAGGTCTCCAAATTCGCCAAACTTATTGTCAACAAGTCAGGAACGATAATACGAACCCAACGGAACTTCCAAAATTGGATTCCGATGAGCCGATCTCAAAATTGCCCGTCATGTGGAGCCTGTGGGGCCCACGATACACAATTTTGTCAACGTTCTTAGAATCGAACCAAACATGGATAGTTTTAGAGAAGTTTCTTTTGTAGTGGATACCTGCACAGGACCAGCGTATTGCTACGAGTCCGATGGCGCAAGTTTCGTCTTGATCCGACATGTGTACACGAAGTTACGACGGTTCCAGAATAGTCGGATACGGGGCGTTGTCGGCGGATACGCGTTGATTTCGGTGTGCACGCACATCC
This sequence comes from Iris macrosiphon, assembly GCA_036927795.1. Taxonomy (NCBI): domain Eukaryota; kingdom Viridiplantae; phylum Streptophyta; class Magnoliopsida; order Asparagales; family Iridaceae; genus Iris; species Iris macrosiphon. The sequence goes on from JAYESA010000013.1 coordinate 126,447,471, forward strand.
GAATCAACTTCTGCGAGATCCTACACGTCCGTATCAATGACGCGCACGTTTTGGTGAAGACCGTACGGGACCAAGTCATCCCGTTTGGCGGGGCGTACTCAGTTTCGGGGTGAAACAGGGCGTTGATTTTCCTATTTTTAGATCACAGTTTGCGATCACCATAGGACGCGATGCACCGAGCGGGTTGCTCAAGCATCGAGAGGGTCACGCAAGGTTCACGTCACAACTGACGGAAAAGAAAATAGGCCAGCGAGGAGAGAGATATGAGTACCTGAACAGGGTTCTGCTGAATGGGAATTTTGTGTCCGAGGCGACACGACACAAGGGGATACGTGTCCTGGATACTGTGTCCAGGCTAGGGCACGATCGACGGCTGCACAGGGCGTCGGGGCTTCACCGGAGCTTCCCCGGAGGAGCTCGCCGGGGAAGGCACTAGGCTCGGGCAGGTCGTCGGTTTGCGAGGCGGAGCCTGGGCGGCGCTGGGGCAACCGGGTCGAGGTTGGCCGGGGCTCGGCGGAGCTCTGGCCCGCTGCGGCTGCTCTCGAAGGAGGCTGCTGGGTAGGCGGATGACGGAGGAGGAAAGGCGAGAGGCTAGGGTGGCCGGAGCTAGGGCAGCGGGGTCAGCCGGAGAAGCGGGGCGAAGGAGGAGCTGGGCGGAGGGAATGGCGTCGGGTTTTATAGGGCGACCGAGGGAGAGGGAGAGGCGGCCGGTGAAGAGGAAAGGAAGGGGAGGGGCTGGCGGGGACGCGAAGCGGCGCGACGACGGGTGCAGGAAGCCGGAGCGGCGCGGGTCGGCCGGCGGCGGCGGGAGGGCATCGGTCGGGATCGGTTTGGAAGGGAAAAAGTTAACGGGTTAACGGGTTTCGGGCGGACTGGTCGGGTCAGGGGATCCGGCCCGATCCAAAACAAATGCGGGTCGGGCTAGTGGGTCGGGTCTGGGTTTTGGGCCCGGATCCGACCCAATAAGGTTTTGGGTTTAGTTAAACCGGTTTGGTTCAGCTATGGTTTGGTTTGGTTTATTTAAAATAAATCCGGTTTATTTGGTTTAATTAAATAATTAGTTTTTAGGGCCTTAAAAATATTTTTGGGGTCTAATAAATTCTCGAAAAATTACCCTATGTCTAATTTTTCATTTTACACAAAATATTATTTTCATAATATTTTAATATTATTTAATATCATTTAAAAATCATTTAATAATTAAAACACCTTAGTTTAATTAGAGAAAAATCTCAGAAAATTCCAGAAAATTGTGAAAAATTCTAAATTAATTATTCTTGAAAATCAGAGGGTTTACAACTTTGGCATCGGGCATCCACCCTTTTTAGCAACCCTCGAAGCTGCTTTCTGTCTTCCACAACACTTCTTCAACATCGTGTGGTCCAAGGGCTAAAGTGATCGACCGTAGATCAGACACCTATAGCAATATTTACCCAGATTAAATAAATTGTACTTCGACATTCCTCCTGTAGGATTAAAATTGTACAATCTTGTTTGTAAATACCGACGAAGTTCGAGCGGGCTTTTCTTTAAAATAAAGAACCTTGTCGTTTCTCGTACCTTTTACTTTCGTTTATTTTTATCCGAAACAGCGCTATAGAGCAGTTTCGACGAAGTCTGTTACTTCGTCACCTCATAGAGAGCCAAGAACTACTATTCTGTCTTCTTCTACTCATAGTATTGTTTCACCAGTCCAGGTGGGCATTTCAGCAACAACTTATGGGGGTGCTCCACCACCAGTTTCGAGGATTGTTCCATCAGTCACGGAGGATCTTCTACCACATCAGTTAATTCCCTGACTTTGTATTTATTACCCATCGTTGAACACTTCAACCGAGGAGTTGACTTTGTGGCTCTCATGCGACCATCTTATCCCATGCTCCTATCATTCTCATACGACCTTAATTACATGCGTCTGTTGTGATCCATGAGCCAGACATGGTTATGCGGCCATTTCCATGCACATGCTTATCTCATTCTCCTATGGCACTTGTAGTAGTTTAACTTCTTTTAATATATTTTCTTCTTTAGTCTATTATGCTTCATTCTTATGCATGCAATCTTTCTCTAAATTGATTATAACCTGATTGTCACAACCTGCAAGAACTTGGAATTTCCTGAACATGTATTGTATTGACACTGTTAATCTTGAACTCCCGACACCTGACCTGTACTGATATTCCTTATAGTGGTTCGATGAAGCGCACTCCAAACATGCTAGAATTAAACATGGATTGTGTTGACATTGTTAATCTTGAACTCCTGATACCAGATTTGCCCTAATATTCTTGATAATATGTCATCGTATCGAGTTAACCTGACCTGTTCAGATACTCCTAATAGTTGCTCGATGAAGCACACTCCTGACATGCTAGAATTCCTGAACTAAAATGTTTGAATTGATATGATAAATTTCCATAGTTGATTTCTTACTCTTGTTCGGTATTTACTTGTCAAGCAACTGTCCTGTCATGTCCTACATCATGTCTAAGACAAATTTTTGAGCACCACAGTCAGGAATTGTTGATAACTTGTCTAGGATAACAACTAAAATATTGAATTAGAAGCATCTAGAGAGATTTTCTAGCTACATATAATCCTGGTATCCCAGTAACACCTGATGGATTTTGAGCTTTCTGACGTGAGTGGCACACTTTCAATACGCTGTCGGGAAGGCAATCCGATAGCTGATGTCTCGATCAGATGTGGCTCCCAGTCCATAAAAGTCGGGGAGGGGAGGCGGTTCAAGGTGAGCGTCGAACGGAGAATTGGAACTAGCGACGACCGACGGTGGCGGACATCATCGATGGCTGGAGGGAAACTCAACGTATCCGATGAAGTACGGTTTGACGGCTAGACATCAGAGCGGTCCAAGAACTGCCTTCCAGTTCGCTGAAAAAAGTAAGGGTGTGGTGTCGGAGATTCGTGGAGGAAGATGACGACGGTGTGGTTTGGATGGGAGGCTTGCGTGTGAATCGAATGGAGGGTTAGTATAAGGGATATGTGAGTATAGTAAGGATGTATAGTAAGAAAATGGCTGAGTGGTGGAGTGGGTTTTGTGGGCTTAAAAATTGAGAAACGTGAGAGAAAGCGGGAGTGGATGAGAGCTTCCTTGGAATTAATATGTTAGTGTTCTAGGGTTTCTTTGAATGAGTGGTGGAGATTCATCCTAACAAGAATGAATGGCATAATCTATAACAATATTTGTTGCTCCAGGTTCTAGAAAAGTGTAGGGATTTAGGTTTAAGAATGAATATGTCCATAATATCACAAAGGTTGGTTAAAATTACAGAATTACCACTATTGACATACTACATAATAAATTACCTATACTAATAATTAACTAACTATTTATTATGAACTAACAATTAAGTAATAATACTAATCAATACTTATAATTAATATTATTGATAAAATCTATTTGTTTTATTATTATCTAATTATAAATCTTATTATTCAAATTATTAAAAAAAATCTTTAAAATAAATATGCTAATATTTCTTAAATATTTTTTCAGTCAAAAATAATTGTTATTATTTTCAAATAAATTTTCAACTACTTTTCAAAACTCAAATTGGTAACAAGACATCTTTTACAAAACTTAAAAGAAATCATTTATGGCAAATAATATTTAAAATTAACACAAAATCTAAAAAATTTAGAATTTTGAAAATTGGAGGTTACATCGAGCTTATTTCGACTCGATAAATAACCGAGACGCCCTCCAAAAACTCGGGATACAAGAACCTTATCCCCTCGAGTAGAGAAATGTAGTGTACCAGCCCAAGTGCAAGCCACAGTCTATGATTCTGTTTGACGGGAAGTCGTCTCCTCGTCAATACATGAATTATTTTAACTGAATGACAGGACATTTATCCCGGGATGACGCCTCCTTACTAAGATCTTCGTCAGAGCTTTGGCAGGGGTAGCCTACGAATGGTTTTGTAGCCTCTCGACAATTGTGTCTCTTTGTTCGACGATCTTCGGTCCTCTCTCGATTCTACGACGGTGGAATCGACATGACCATGTCCTTCCTTATTGACATAGTTCAAAATTAAAGGGAGTCCTCCCGTGATTTCATAGAGCGATTTAGACAAGCGAAAATGAAATTACCCCCGGGTATTCCTGAGTTCGCACTAATGGACACTTACATGAAGAATTTGTTACCCGCGGTAAAGCTCTGGACAACCTCGGTCACGTTGGAGGATTGGATAACATTCATCATAATCGCTGACGCCGCTGAAAAGAATGCAAAAGATGTCTATTTATTGGGAATGCAGCTCCCTAATGCCAATGACAGGGGAAAGTGTCTTGCCAGCAATAATGGCCGTGATAATAAAGGTAAGCAAGCCCTTAATGTCAACGTATCTAAGGTCCGACCACACCCGCTCAGAAGCCGGCCAAAGCACCAAAGACGAAGGAGACTTACTCCTTCAACGACGATGACATTATGGAGATTTTTAATGTACTGATAAAGGGTAACAACTTATGGCTATCTGACATCAGACGTTCGGAAGAGAAAGATAAGGTCGATGACCCCAAGTACTGTCACTACCATCGGTACGTCCACCATCCAACACGGGACTACTACATGTTGAAGAGATAGATCCAATGGTTGATTGATTCCAAAGCCCTCACCTTAGACTTTAAGGACAAGATGGTTGTTGCAAATATGGTATCCCTCTAATTTGGTGACTTTCTAGTGACGGAGGCCAAAGATGGTGTTGTCCTGATCCTAAGGACAATGATGGAGATCGTCAACCTTCCTCCAACTCGTAACCAAATAGTCGGGTTGGTACTCCTTACGACACCATGAGGCAAAGTCATGTGGGTTCACCTAGACATTGTCCAAGACTTGAAGGAGCAAGCAACACCTTCCACTACCAAGTCAAAAGAAAATAGGCCTAAATTCTGTCACATGTTCTCTCACTTGACCGATGAAGCGCTCGCAGGGGTGATAGGTCAGGACAAACATACTTGTGTGACTACGATCCGATTCTAGAGGACAGTGGGCCTCCAGCCTCCACACTAAATGCTACAGTAGCATCTGAAGCAGCTCTGTGAGACTCGTCTCACTATTCCCATATGCGTGCCCGAGATACTCGCATATTACGCTTATAGTTCATTTATATATTTTCTTGCTTAAATTTCTTGTTTTATACTTATTTTTATTTTATACATACATAAACATATGATTGTGCTATCAACTCTCCACCAATGTCTGAATTATATTGATAACGATGGCATCGTCAGTACGGAGTTTGTCGATGATAATCCTTTCAAGGGGGTCAAAGTATACTACTCTGACTCGATCTTGAACAAGAAAATCCACTAAGACGAAGGAGATAACAACACTGACGATAAAGTGAATGCTGATATAGCTCGTGACAAACCCCTAAGGGTCCGTCTCAAAGGATACCCCGCCCACACATTTGTTCCCTTCATGGTCAAGCTTCACGGGTAGGCTCATAAACCCATGGCATTCACTCTCCGAAGGCAGGGACAACCACCAAGAGAATATCCCCCTGTTGTAAATATCCCAGAACCTCTCTGGTAGTCAAACTATTCAAGAGAGCTCTAGGGACATCGTCGGTGTTGGTGGCAGACACCGAAGAAGATAAATTGGAAGAGTATATCGCGGCCTGCACTGATGTACTTTCCTATGATGATGTAATTCCATAAAAAAGATACTGTATTTTCTCAACAAAGGGCTATCTTTGAATTATTCAAGTGTCACACAGTAGAATACTATATATTCCTTAGAATACGATTTAGGTCTATAATTCCACACGTAGGTAACTACCGCTTACACGGTAGGCCGAACCTCCCTTGCCAAGGTGCTTACTTCATAATTCTGGCAAGAAATAGGGGTGATAAACACATCATCTTCAGGAAGGTAGAAGGTCGCCAAGACTTTATCGCAGAATAACCAGAACCTGAGAGCGGTAGAACGCAACTTCACTGCTACAACCAATAAGCCAAGTGCATCACCCAAAATATGGGATATGACCTGAAGGACAACAAAGGCCTAAATTATGGTAAAGGACAATGTCTATCTCTGCATCACTTTTCTCTCATAGGCAAGCCTGAGACCTACTACCAACAAACTGACCATTGTTTGGGGTATGTCACACCGCCAGCAACTCCCGGGGCTCGAAAGAAGAGGACTAGTTGCAATCTCACACTTCGCAGTCTTCCTATTTGGAATCCGACACAAGTATCAAGAATTTACTCAAACAAACACTAACAATCAATATGGTGTCACCTCACCTAGAGTAAGGTGACGACCAGCCATATGAACTCTTTGAGGTAGAACCATGGGCCCAGTGCCTAGACTCTCAGTGGGAGCTGAATTTTGAACAATGAAAACCTCCAAGTGAAGACAAAGTCGTACAAGTCAAATTGGGCGATGAGTCCTTCCCCAAACCTATCTTCATTAGCAAGAGTCTGTTCGGTGAAGATCGTGAATCCCTTGTCCAACTTGTAAGGGAATACATTAATGTCTCTGCAGGGAACTATGAGGATATATCAGGTTTGGACCCTCAAATTGCTATGCACAAGCTTAAAATCCAGCCGAATGCTAAGCCAGTAAAGCAACAACAACGAAAATTACGTCCAAACATCATGGATGCCATTGAAGCTAAAGTAAATATGCTGATAGCAAGCAGATTTATTCATAAGGAGCAACATCCAGATTGGGTAGCCAATATCGTTCATGTCATCAAGAAGAACAGTAAGATTTGAGCCTATATAGAATTTTGTAATTTAAATGTAGCTTACCCAAAGGATGAATTCCTTCTTCCGATCATAAATGTAATGAACGACAACACTTATGGTTTCGAGCGTATGTCCTTCATGGACGGGTTCTTGGGCTACAATCAGATTAAGATGTTCCCAAACAACGAGAAGTACACGTTGTTCCCAACGCCAATTGGGTTTACTGCTACACGATGATACCCTTCGATTTGAAGAATGTAGGTACAAGATACCAGTGAGCTATAAGCACCATATTCTGTGAATATCTACGCAAGACAGTCGAGTATTATATTGATGACATCGTTGTCAAGAGCCATTTTCAGGATAACCACCTCCATGACCTGAAGACAGTGTTTGACTTAATACGGGCGCACCAACTCAAGATGAATCTAACTAAGTCTTTCTTAGGAGTCTCTAGCAGTAAGTTCTTAGGTTTTATCATGACTTCAAAGGGTATTCACATAGACCCTGAGAAGAGAAAGGCTATCCTTGAGATAAACCCGGTGAAGAACTCAGGGAACATCGTGGCCTCCAAGGAAGACTGGCGTATATCCGGAGGTTCATATCAAACCTCTCCGGATGATGCTAACCCTTTACCCATCTAATGAAGAAGGGAGTCTTCTTCGTCTGGAGTGAAGAATGCTAATAAGCGTTTGACGATATTAAAAGGTACCTTAAAAAGCCCTCAGTGTTGGTGGCTCCAATCATGGGAAAGCCCTTCTTACTTTACGTATGTGTAATGGATCATTCTCTCGGTGCAATATTAGCTCAAAAGAGTGATGCAGGCCATGAGCAGGCTATCTACTACCTCAGCAGAATGATGGTCGACGCGGAGCACATGTACAACCATGTCAAGAAGGAGTACCTCGCGTTATTCTTCTCTATTCAAAAGACCCGCCATTACGTGGTTGGATAAATAATTCATGTAATCTCCTGAGTTTACTATCTAAGAGTCCTCAGGACTAAGATAGGAGTATTTAACTCTCGCCTAGCCACATGGGCAATATTGTTGGCGCCATACGACATGATATTCATCCCATCGAAGGTGGTTAAGGGACAAGCATTGGCCGACTTTCTAGTAGCTCATCTCGTATCCGAGTCTAAACGAGGTATTAGAATCTCGAGGCTGACGCTCCATTTATATAATGTGCCTGTTTTCAGAATGTTTAGGCTGACGCTCTCGTTGGTCTCGCAGTTTCTTTGGCAGTTTATATCAAAACCCAACAATCGATCACATGACTGGTCGATAACTAGTCTGCCCTAGGAATAACCTGTGTATGTGTTTGAGCTAATCCTTGGAAACAGACATTAACAACATGGACTAGTGGCTTTTCTTCATAGACTATACGGTCTATGGAATTCTTCCATATGACTTGAAGGAAGCTGCTTCCGTTAGAAGATGTTCCCTCAGAATCTATTATGATATAGCCACAAAAATATTGTATCACTGGTCGTAAGACGGACTCCTCCTTCGATGTTTATTAGATAAGGAAGTGAAGCAAGCACTCCGTGAAGCACACGACGGTACTTGCGGAGCCCACCAACCCTGTCCTAAGTTGTAGGACTGTCTCCGATGTATGGGTTATTATTGGCCGATGATGGTAGTTGATGTCGTCGACTATGCAAAGAGGTGCAAGATATGTAAAGTCCATGTAGACTTCATCCACCAACCTTTGGAGTTTCTACACCCGACCGTTGTATCTTGACCGTTTGAAACATGGGACATGGACATCATCGGGCTGATTAGTCCACCATGATCCAAATGCACCGGTTCGTTCTTGCCATAACGGACAAATTCTCTAAGTGGACCGAAGACATACCACTCGTTGAAGTAAAAACTGCAAATGTGATTAGTTTTATTAAACATACATCATTTATTGCTTTGGCTTGCCCCGTAGGATCATTCATGACAATGGGCCATAATTCGTAAGTCATGTTTTCTTTCGGTTTTTGCGATAAAAATCGAATCCATAATATAGCTTCGACTACCTACAATCCAGCAGCGAATGGATTGGCAAAAGCCTTTAACAAGACAATCATAAAGCTTCTCAAAAGGTTCATTTTGTCTAATAAATCTGATTGGAACGAGAAGCTCGGCGAATGTCTTTGGCCCTACTGCACAATAGTCCGAACCCCAACTGGCAACACGTTATTTTCTTTGGTTTACGGGAGCGAAGCAGTCCTTCCTCTGAAAACCCAAATTTTGTCCGTCAGGGTAGCTCTCACCAATCAGCTAACTGCTGAAGACAATCATCGTCAATATTTACAAGAGTTGGAGGAACTTGATGAGTATCTTGGCTCAACAGCACATTGAGCTATATCAAGCACGCCTTTTCGGAGCCTTCAATAAAAAGGTGAAGGATAGGATATTCCAGGTTGGTAATCTCATCTTAAAAGTGAGAAGACTGATAGTCACGACCCACATGACAGCAGAAAAGTTCTAAGCCAAGTGGGAAGGGCACTTCATAGTGGAATCAATATATTCTAATGACACGTACAGGCTCGCGAAGCCTAATGTGATTTGCTAATGGTGTCGATCAACAACAAGTTCCTCAAAAGTACATGTCTGAGCTAGGCATGTATTTTCCATTCCCAGCAAGTTAGCCTAAAAGAAAAAAATGTGTACAGTATTTTCATTTCATTCTTCCCCAGCAAGTGCAAAGCATGAAATGTTATTTGTGCTTCCCCCACAATACATCTTTTATCTGTATTCGGGAGTCCCGAATACGCAATAAATAATGGATTTACAAAAATTATCAAAAATATTAGTTCACGTCCATACCACCTCTGAACTATAAATTGTTCATTCTTTCCATTAGAGTGAATATTTGAGCAAAAGAAAATAGCCATGTCCATATTACCGCTTTCTTGTTTTCTCCATCTCCACAAGGTACCTTACCACGTTCACATTACCTCTGATTAAGATACTCCCTATGAGCAACTTTCTTGCTTATTGACTTTTCATCATTACGTCCATAATACCTCAAACAATGTACGTTACTTCAACTTATTGTCTGTACTTAAGTATTAAGTACACCACGAACAATAAGTCTACAAATATTCTCCAGGGAGTGCCCCTTAACATCGATGTCCACCTTACTTCCAATACAATTCTCATACACAAAAAGATAATACAAGAAAAAAAATATTTCTTTGGCATTAGAAAAGGAAGAAGCTACATCAAAAAAGGGCTTACTAAGGCCCTAATAAAAAAAAGAGAAAATATGAGCAGGAAAGCTACAGCCACTAAGAATCTATAATGTTGGTACATAGCTCGATAATTAGACGCTTTAGCAAATCTATCTTAGCTTGGCCACTATCCGCGGCTTGGAGTTCGGCTTCCTGTTGCTCGTCGTGAAAGACAACCAATCTCTCGTATTTTGCCTTCAACTCTGTCACCTGGACACTCAGGCTTGCAAGATACGGAGCATTATGGTTAGCTTGTTTGCTCAGGGTAAGTTACTCTTCCGCCACATGACGTGTGTCAGATTCCAATTTTGCCTCTTCTCCTAGAGTTGCCTGATCTACGACCGAACGTCCGTCAGGTACTTGACCAGTGTCTCCTAGGTGTAAACGCGAGCCTCCACAACAGTAGCGAACTATAGTTCCTTCATGCTCGCTTCCGTGACCTCACGATCCAGGATCTCTTTACGGGGTAGGTAAGTAGACCTATCCTCGAAGACTTCAGTAAATATCCTACTTCGCTCCTCAGCGAACAGGGAAGCAAGGTCGCCCGCATATAACTTATTATCTCTATGATTCGATGCTCCAACTTACCCATGGATGCTTCCAGAGCATCAGAGGTGGCCTACTAACCTTGGTAGGATCTGATCAACTTTACTTGAAGCAGCGCTGAAACCTTACTCACAGTGAAGGGCATGACCCTCTCTAGGAAGCCGGACACTCCCAGCTTTAAGATGGTATAGAATGTCTCAATATTAAGCGTGGCATACACTTTCACATCAGCCTGGGTCAAAGGAGTCATTGGAGGGCCAGCAGCGATGGCCCAGCTAAGGCAAGGATTGTAGTAGCCACGGGTGCAGCAACACCCGAAGAAGCCTGCGGCCGCTTGGGGTCCTGTTATCATCCCGAACGGCCGTACGTCCACCACCTTCTCAATCTCTGAAGGCGATATCTTGGGTTCCCCCATGACTGCAGCCTCTATCTTCGTGTTAAGGCTAGAAGGTAATTTGACTACAGGGGGTACCTCAGAAGGGGTCATCTCATGGCCGGCTCCCAAAATGGGGTATACTGATTCAGAATCCCCCACGATGCGGGTCTCTTCACCTCCTTGCCCCGTTACGGGATATTCCTCTCCCGACTATGCTTCGATGGTGTCTGAATATGGCATCTTGGGCGAAAAGACGGTCCCCTTATATACTGTCTCATCCTTAACGGCATCATCCTTCTCATCGTTCGGGGACTCTTCTTATGGAGTGCTTACAAAATTTGTCATAATTATAGTCACCCTCACAAGAAGTAGGAAAAATTAAGCCAAAAAATCTCTTCTTATGATGGCTTTGTCACCTTCTCCATAAACTCTCACAGCCCCCGGTGGATGTCCCAGACAATCACAGGAAGGAGAGCGAGCTTGTGGCCAAAAGAAAGCTTAACAGCCAGCAGGATAAGGTTCCGGCTCACTCTATCAATTAGAAGTTGCGAAGCCATATCATCGAGTAGCCCGCTATTGCTGCCTTTGGGGACAGCTTGAACATATCATGTGCAAAATAAGTGTAGATCTCCGGGTCTGGCTGGCCCAACGTATCGACCTTGGGGTTCATATCACCAGAAGTTATTGTCGGAGATTGTATATCCTCTGGCGTAGAGGCAAGGCGGGTGGTGAAGTAGATTTTCCTGGGTTTCGCCTTCTGCTCCATGAAAAGATATTTCTTCCAAACAGTGACGTAAGGAGAAGCCCTCGTCTTGTCCTGGCGTTTGTTTAGGATAATATAAACGAGAAAAGATTTGATGAATTCGGAAAATGAGGTCTTGTACGAAGACCCGCCCTTCTTTTATGTTTGCAAACAAGATTGTACAAATTTGATCCTATGCGAGGATGTCTAAGTACAATTTATTTAATCTGGGTAAATATTGCTATAGGTGTCTGATCTGCAGTCGATCACTTTAGCCCTTGGACCACACGATGTTTGAAGAAGTGCCGTGGAAGACAGGTAACAGCTTCGAGGGTTGCTGAAGAGGGTGGATGCCCGATGCCAAAGTCGTCGATCCCTTCTCTTTGCCTGAGCTCTGGACTCTTCTCTCTCTCTCTCTCTCTCTCTCGACCCTCTAATTTGTCGACTTTGTTCCTCATTGATAGAGGTCTCTATTTATAGAGTTTTAGTGACAGTGACCACTCAATCGGTGTAAAAACCGAGTAGTGGAAAGTACAACACCCTTTTATACAACGGTTAAAATAATCAAAGCCTGCGTATAGATGATCCTTTGAATGAGCGTGTGACGCGGGTCCAACTAAGGGACAAAATGCGTATAATCGCTACGAAGATCACGGCGTAAAAGCCACGTAGGTAGGTATCCATCGTATAGAAGAGGTTGGCATAGAAGCCAAATGTCTGTCACCATGGCATAGAAGCCAAATAGTTATTAAACCGACATAGAAGCCGAAATAGACGTAGAAACCGAGTGGTCCTAGAGGCCGAGTAGGCGTAGAGGCCGAGTGGTCATAAAGGCCGAGTAGGCGTAGAAGCCGAGTGGTCATAAAGGCCGAGTAGGCGTAGAAGCCGAGCGGACACCGAAGCTGAATAGGCGTAGAAGCCGAGCGGGCACCGAAGCTGAATAGACGCAGAAGCCGAGCGGACACCGAAGCTGAATAGGCACAGAAGCCGCTGCGTAATGTGCCAGAGTGATGATGTGGACGTCTTTAGCCGGAATTACGGCTCTTGGAGATATAATCAAATCCTCAGCATTAATTGTGGAGATTTGCCATCATCTGGTGCATTAAACGAAGAGGCGTGTTTTGAAGGTCTGTCACTTGGCCTGCGCATGGTGCAGAGACGTATCTCAGGCATCTGTCAGTATTCGACGCATTAATTGGCAAAGACGTAACTTAAGAAACTGTCACCGCTCTGTGCATAAAAAATGCAGAGACGTGCCTTAAGGGCCTGTCACCGCCCTGTGCATAAAAATGCAGAGACGTGTCTCGAGTCCCATACATGGTATAGCTTTTGATGTGGCAGGCGGTTTGTCTTCCGCGGAGCGTAAGGGGCTCTCATCTGCCTGTGTAAAACTAGGCAGCATATTCCTCTGTGTACGTAAAAGCGGTTTACGCAAGGGATATGGCAGTAAATGACAGTCTGGGTTGCAGTGCTGCGCCATCATCATAGCCGTCGCCTGGGTAGTCGAGCAGTATCCCTTTGTCAGAAGTCGAGATGTCATGTTCACTGCAGGATCTGACAGGTTCATTGCAGGCTTTGACAGGTTCATTGTAGGGTCTGACAGGTTTACTTCGGAGAATACGAAGCGTCCCTCATACACTTCAATGTTGCACTGAAAGAGGATGAGTTTTACGCCATATAGGCGACGTAGCCCCTGTTTACGCTGAAGCAGCCTGGCCGTACTGTCCTATGCAGATGGTCCTTAAGTCTGTATTTTACGCTGTGCTTTGGCAGAGAAGCTCTGTTTACACTTTTGAAGGCTCTGAAGTCCTCTGCTTACGCTGCTTTGCATCAATATGCTGCGTAGAGTTTCTAGCGTATTTTTTATGCTTCTACAAGACCCCCTTCAAAGCTTTTAAATTTCTCGTAATTTGAAATACTTTGAATGAAGAATGACCCGCTCCTCGTAACTCGAAACATTTCTGAATGGAGTTTTGAAACGGTCGAGGCTGACTTTATGGCGGAATCATTGGGGATCGATGCTCTCTCTCGCCTATAAAAAGGCTGAGGAGTTTGCATATTCTTCCCACACTTCCTTCATCATACAGAGATGATGGCCGGAGTCCGTTGGGTCAATTTGAGGAAGAAGGAGATCATGCTCTTCCAGCATGTAAGGAGCCAAAAAGGACGGCATCTTCGAGCAAATGTCCTCTGCAACGATGGATCATGGAAGGATATCATAGCATCCTTTGCTCGGGATAATCAGCAACTTTATATGGTGGTTCTTCGGGAGAGACGAAGAATCGTATTTCACCATGCTGCTTGCAAGTGGCACCTTCTCCCGTTACCTCCGGTGACGAGAGTCAGACATACTAGCTCTGTCCCGGCTTGAGTGGCGGTGGTCTGTAGGACAACATGTTTATCCTGCTTTCCTTCTGTTGGAGGATGGGTCTATGCCCAGTTTTGTATCCTCCTTCCACTGATCATCTTCTTGGAAGAAGAGGAAGACCATCACCAACGTGAGAACCTATCAGAACAGCTCCTCGGTGTGATCTTCAAATGATGATGAGGAAGCCCTTTGTAGACGGGGTTTCCTTCATATGTAATCATGAAAATGAAGAAAGAAAACCCTTATAGACTGGATTTCCCTCATATGTAATCATGACTTTAATCTTTAATAAAATCATCTTTCTTCTTCATATGATCATCTTGCCATACTTTGCTGTGAAGTCTGAATGTGTGCAGCTTCGACACGTCTGATTCTTTACGTCGACTCTGTTTAGAAAGAGTGCTAGATCCTGTCCTGTCTTTTACGCATAACTAGGGATGCGTAGAAAGCCGCTTTAGCATTCGAGTGTTCGAACTGTTCTGCTGTTAGGAGTGAGGAACCGCATAGAATCCTGAACTGTTACTTCTGATAGACAGAATTTCTTTGTTCAGACATCATCTTCAAGAATGATTTCTCGGAAATCCCTTGGAACAGGGCAAGAAATGGCTGTCAAACTGATTTGCCCTTTAGGTAGATGAAACGTTCAGACTGGAGTCTGGATGAACTTCGAATCGACCCATGAAGAAGAGTAATTTTTCAATGTTTGAACTCTGTATGCTTCGGGTACTTGGGATATCTTGAGGTCAAGAAGGAGTATCTTCTGTGTGAACTCCTGTAATTGACCGCTTTGAGGATCGTTCAGATGTACGCGTACTCTGGCCTGCATATCTTTCAGATGTGCGGGAAGTCATGGAGCACGAAATCATAAGTTGGCAGCCTCTGAGCATAAACTAAACACCATCTAGCATAAAATCATAGACTTTGTAGTTCCTGATCGTGAAGTCATAGGTTGGTAGCCCGAGCATAAAAGCTACCGAGCACAAAGGCATCCGGGTGTAAAACCTGACTTGTAGCTGTCGAACAAAAAGTCGTAGATTCGTAGCCGTCAAGCGTAGAAAGCTCTTTAGCGTAGAATTGTGGATTTGTTGCTTCTGAAAAGTAAATTTTTTCCGAGCGTGAAGTCGTGGATCCGTTGCCTCCGAGCGTAAACTAAGCGCCACCGAGCGTGAGATCATCGATTTGGTACCTGCTGAGCGTGAAGTCGTAGGTCGGTAGCCTCTCGAGCATAAAAGCTACCGAGCACAAAGGCATCCGGGCATAAAACCATAGACTTATAGCTTGCGAGCGTAAAACCGTAGATCTGTATCTGTCGAGCATAGAAAGCTCCTTAGCGTAGAAACCACGAACCTGCTTTGCATGAAAAACTTTTTGAATTCGTCGACTGTCCGTCTTCTCTGAAAATAGGCTGACGTGGGACCCAATCATAACCGAATATTAATTAGGAGATTTGGTTCGGGGTCCGAGGAGTCCATCTGAACTCTATATATATCCCAAGTTTCTGAGAGAAAAACTTTCCATCCGTCTTCTGCAAAAGAAAGCTTTCGACTGTTCGAGTTCTATTTCTTCTTCGAGTCTTCAAAGTCTCCAGTAATGACTTTGAAACAAACCTCCTCCGCTAAGGGAAAGAAGGTTGATTCCTCTTCTCGTTCTTCGACCCAAGCGAGAGAGTCTCTGGTTGGACAAGGCGAACTTCGTTCTGAGCGGAGCATCCTACCGACGAGTAGTGCACCCGGCCTGGAAGGTAGAGCTTTTGGGAAGGAGAGAATGACTGAAAATCTTTCGCACACGTTGAACGTGACCGTTCTAGGTCATCTTCTGTGTTGACCTCTTTGAGGAAGATGATGTACGGAGACGTTTCATCTTTTTACGCCCACATTCCTAATGTGTCAGCGTAAAAACTTCATTTTTTCTGCAGTCGAGCGTAAAAGCTTTGACCGCCGAAAACTTGGTGTACACCATTAAAATTTGAGTTTTATGCTTGTGGATGGAAATCCTGGCGTAAAGCTCAATTTAATCAATCTGGCGTAAAGCACAGACCGTATACTGCCAATCTTGACTTTTACGTTAAGGAAATGGATTCCAGCGTAAAGGTTCAAGTTTCACAGTCTCGACGTAGAGCACGGACTATTGATCGGATGCTGCAAGTCCCAAAATGTCTAGTTTTAGGAACTGACGTATTTCTTTTGTACTTTCACAGTTAACTTGCATGAGTCTTCGCTAGCTGAAGTGATGGGCTCTGCCGCAGGGATGCTGCAATCCAACTATCTGGAGGATCTGTCGCACGTAATATTTCCTATCTCCGGGCCCCAATATCCCGAAGGAAGGGCAATTCTGATATCGGCTCAGGACGAGCGAATGCTGCTGAGCATGATCAACGGGGAGCCCCTAACGTACGTAGACGGAGAGCAATACCTGAAGTCGGCTTTCCTCTTCGGGGATATGATCGATAAGCAGTCCCAGACAAAGCCTAAGAGAGAACTCTGAGTTTTCCCTGCCGTTGATTTGGTCTTGTATCTGCCCAGTATGCCGAGAGACTACCCCCTCTCGGCCTTCTTCCATGCTACACATCCCAGGAAGATGTCATGGACGCTGACCCCCGATCTTCACGGCAAGCCGGGGAAGATCTTTCATCTGAGAGGAGCTGACCAGGGGTCATTTGTCAGCCGCCCTTCTGGCTCTGTGATGCTGTTCAGGGGGCTGTACCCGGGCAGTGTCCCGAGTGAAGACAGTTTGGTGATCCAGCCGGTCTAGTTACCGACTTTCTGTAATGATTTTATGGGGCGTGGGGGAGTATATCCTCAGGTGAACCCTCGGTGTGGCGGGTGGATCATCCCTTCAAACCTTCGATAGGCTCGTTTAGTTGATTGGGCCTTGAAGCATTTTCAGACCGAGTTGGAGAACATTGGTCTGTTTGCAGCTGTGAGCGCTACCGGTGTTGGGTTACCTCCTAACCCTAACCTGTTCCTGGCACTGATGGAGCGATATATTTCGCTCACCGGGACTTTCGTCACTCCTCTGGGGGAGTTAGGATTGGCGCTGCATGAGATGGCAGAGATCTCAAGACTGCCGATGGGGGATACTCCATACGAAGAGTATGTTCCCACGAACCGGGAGCTGGAGGGTTCAGACCCTCGGGTAGTGGAGGTCTATCAGGAGCTGATGTGCCACTACCTCACCTGTACCGCTTTTTATAATGAGCCCTCAGATTTGGCTCACATCAGTAAATGGACGTCTTATCTTTTCTTCCACCGGTCTAGGACTGCTAAGCCGGAGAAGGTATTGGAGGGCAAGGATCTGCCCGTGAATCCCCTGAGTGCGCTTAATGCTCAGGTAGTTGACGATCTCATAGTGGATGCTGGTGCTCCGGACCGGTTCCTCGACGAAGGGACGGGGAAGTATCCGAAGGCACTAAGGCTTATAGTTATTTGAGGCGCTGTCGCAGGCCTCTGTCTAGGGAGGCTCAACTGGCTGGCTTCCTCTCTATATGGCTGTGCTGAGTAGTACTGTCTGGCATCGCGTCTGCGGACCACATTCACCACAATACGCTGTGGCCTGTAATATGTCTGGTGTTCGGGGCAAGACTGGGCTTGCTCCCTGCCATGGTGTTCCGTATACAAGCTGGCCTGAGGGCCATGACTGACGGGCTGCTCATTGATGAAGTTCGGCGTGATAGCTTCCCCAGGATAGAATTACCTTACCTGTACTTGATGGGGTGGCTAATTCTTCATAACCCCCGGGTGATGTCTCCCGGTTCCGGCAGTAGTTCGGGGGGTAGTTTCTTGTTGAACTACCGGAAGTCTTCCTGGAACGTGAACACAGTTATAGACTGTCGACGGGCACTAGGCTTCAGTCATAGTTGGAAGCTTTTCTGTACCATCCCTCATGTATATCGCAATCAGTCGGGGATTAGGCTCGAGGATTCGGGTAGTGAGAAGACCATTCTTTCTCTCGAAGCTTTTAATTGGTTGGTCTGTATTAGACCATCCTATCTGCTGTACAGAAGCGAAGATCATTGCTTCTTGGAGCCCTACTTGCCCAGTCGGTTTGCCTGGCAGTTTGGGTATGATCAGTTGCACGTGGGCGCCGTCACCAGCTTCAGGTCCAGAGGTGGACTCATTGATGGAGCGAGGGGATGGCGATATTTTATCATGGGCTGTACTGGGGTAATTTTTATTGTGCCCGTCATTACACTCTCCACGGAGCTGCGCATCCTGCATTCGTATGCCAAGTTCTATGTGGCGACGAACACCTTCCATCATAATTTTGATATGCAGGGAAGCTTTAGGGTGCCCTCTTCCAAGCCTGGGGGAAGAGTTGAAGTCCCCTCGGTTTCTTTCTACGAGGGTGAGTCCGTTACCCCGGATGAGCCTCTAGTATCGGTCCCTAGGGGTGAAGTACCTCCGCCTGCAGGGGCTTTGGCAGTTCTTGGGAAGCGAAGGGCTCCTGTTCCCAAGGAGACTTCCCCACGTAAGAGGAAAAAGAAGACGGTAAATTGTTCTCTCCGGATTCCTGGCATTGATGCTCCTGGAGGCGAGCTCGCATCTCCCCGTATTGGGGACGATTCTTTGATTGGAGGTTCCTCGCCTTTTAGAGAGGGACGTTCTCCAGTTCCGGCTGGTGGTGCCGGGGAATCTCAGCTGGACACTGGTGTCGCGGTTATTGCTTCAGGTAGTGGAGCAAGGTCGCCTTCGAGGCTGAGTATAATAAAGTTCCCTATACCTCTAGCCGGATCGGCATCGGAAGGGACTTCTGCCGTGCCTGCGAGTATACCTAGTGTGATTCCTGCCGATGAGCCTCTGTTGGATTTGGAGGAGGACTTGGAAGACTATCTGTCAGCTTCTGTGAGCAAACCCCCTTCCCCAGGTATGACAGCTTGTCTAGCATCATTAAGAAATGATTTAGCTGTACAGGCTGCGGATGCGACATATATGCCGTCGATCCCGGGTAAATGTCGTCTTCACGCCTTTTCTTTTAGGAAAGTTAACATTATGCGGACATTAACTTCCTTTCGTCCTCTTTTCAGGGGAAGACCTCTTTGGGGAGGGCAGTGTAGATGCGACCTTTGGCTCTGGCGGCGACACAGAGGTACCCGATTTTGAAGAGGAGGCATTTTTGGGCGTTGGCTTGCCTGTCGAGGAGACTCCGATATCTCAAGAGGAGGACGAGCCTGTTATCGCGACAGTGCCTCCTTTGAGTATGTTCGCCTCTTCGTCCGGTGTTGGCGCTTCTTCTTTCGTCGCAGCATCTGCTGAGGCAACGGCTGTGGCGACATCATCTGCAGTTATTTCTGGAGGGGAAGTTGCCACGATCGCAGACATTCCCTGCGTTCATGCGGACCTAGCTGCGCTGACCGAACAGTACACCGGTATCTTCTATACCACTTTGAGAATGCTAATGTCAATGGTGTTGGCGAAGAAGCTGGACTTTGCGTCGCTAAAGAGATCCTCTCGTTTCTTGATAGAGGCGATCCGGGAATTTGATGATACCGGGGTAGCTGACGCGCTGGAGGCGATGGTTAATGGTTTGGAGCAACCCATTAACGAGTACCTGCAGCTAGCTCGAGGCAACATTGAAGCTCTGGTCCAGGCCAGATACGACTCCTTGACTGTGCATCTTGTTGAAAAGAAGGAAAGTCTGAATAAATTCCTCGAGACCAACCAGTAGGAGGTGGACAAAGGGAAAGCTGTTTTGGAGGAGACTATCGCCCTCCAAATGAAGTGCCAGGCCGAGCATGATGGCAATGTAGGGAGGGTCCGCAAACTGGAGACAAAGCTTGCTCAGGCTAAGGAGTGGGCTTCTCAGTCGTCGGCAGGTCTAGATGTGGTAAAGGGCCGACTGGTCGTAGCACAACAGAACTTGGCGAGTGCAGGAGTCGCCTGTGCCGGTTTCCTTCGGGCTAGAGCTGAACCGTCCCTCCTGATAGATGACGAGGCACGGTTGGAGCGGGTCCGCGCTGATGTCTTGGATTCTGGGGCTGAGAGGATGGCCGTACTGGCGCAGTAGCTTCGCGACCTGACCGCTCTCCCTTCATGATGTACTGTTGCTTTTTCTTTTCAAATGTACTCTTGCTCTTTTCTGGGAATAATAAAGAGGCTCTTTATCTGACTTTGTAGACCCATCATTTTGGAATGTAAATGACAGGTTTGGATGAAAGTGATATCAGAGGTGGTATGGACGTGATATACTTTTGGTAAGTTTTAGCAGAGCATATCTATTCAGAGGTCATATGGACATGACAGAATATGATCCAACTAGTTTCGTTTTGGAAATAGTTTTGTCAGAATGAGATCACCTTATTCTGCTTGAGCAGAGGAGGATTAAGCATAGTACCTCTTCAGGAATTTGTCATTGATAGGAGCCATTAGCAGGTCTCCATTAGGCTGGGCTAACCTGTAAGCGTCGTTTGAGAACGTTGTCTCGATTACGTAAGAGCCTTCCCATTTGGGCTAGAATTTGCCTTTACTCCTGTGAGTAAGAATCATCGGTCTTCTTACAACTAAAACCAGCTCGCCGACTTTGAATACTCTTTCCTTTACTTTTTGATTAAAAGTTCTGGAAATGCGTGCTTGGTAGAGCGCGATACGCTGCTGAGCTTGGAGGCATTTCTCATATAATCCTTCTAGCTCTTGAAGCCTTAACAGTTCATTCTTTTCTCGAGTTAACTCGTTGGCTATGGCTATCCTGAGTGACGGAATTTGAATTTTGATAGGAAGGACTGCTTCACTCTCGTAGACCAATGAGAATGGCGTGCAACTTGTCGGTGCTCGTACCGTTGTGCGGTATGCCCAGAGACATTCTCCCAGCTTCTCATTCCAATCTTTTTTGTTCGAAGAGATGAACTTCTTTAAGAGTTTGATAATGGTTTTGTTGAAGGCTTCCGCCAACCCATTAGCAGCTGGATAATATGCCGTAGAGGCCACATTTTGTATCCGATTTTTATCGCAGAATTGGTGAAACGCATGGCTGATGAACTGAGGCCCATTATCATGGATTATTCTTTGGGGAACCCCGAAGCGGTAAATTACGTGATACTTGATGAAGTTGGTCACGTTAGATGTCTTTACCTCAGCCAGAGGGATCACCTCTGCCCATTTGGAGAAGTAATCCGTGATGGCCAGTATGAACCGGTGACCTCTGGAAGAAGACGGATGAATAGAGCCAATAATATCCATACCCCATGCTTCAAAAGGCCAGGATGCAACCGTAGGATGTAGATGTTCGGACGGTCGATGTATGAAGTCTGCATGAACCTGACAGGCTCTGCATCGTCTGGCATACTGGATTATGTCTGCGATCATAGTGGGCCAGTAATAGCCCATTCTCCTGATACGATTCTATAGCTTAGGACCGGGTTGATGCACCCCGCACACGCCGTCGTGAGCTTCACGGTTAATCCGCTGTGCTTCATCACCAGAGAGACATCGTAATAATTGCCCGTCATAAGACCGGCGATATAGGCATTGCGACGATGCGTCGAAATAGAAGCTTAATGATCGTCTTTTGACAGATATTGCTTCTTTAGGATCTTCCGGCAAGATTTCGTATGCTACAAAATCTATAAAGGGACTTTTCCAATCTCTCCTGGGCGGATCTGTGTTCACCGCGTGGCTATGTTCTATGTGAAAGTTGTTTTTCACACAAAATAAGTCTCTGTTAAGAAGGATTACCGAATTCTGCCTTCTTATAGGGGTGGCTAAATCTGCAGCTAGACTGGCTAGGGCATCAGCTTCCAGATTCTGAGATCGAGGTACATGCTCCAGGAAGAATCCCTTAAATGTCATGGCTATCTCGACCGTTGCTCGGTGATAGGGGATGAGGTCGGGATTCCGGAATTCATATATTCCTCTGACTTGATTGACGATTAGTAGAGAATCACCGAAGGCTTCCAGCGATTGGACCCCCAGCTCTTTAGCGACTTGGAGCCCGATTAGTAGAGCGTTGTATTCTGCCACATTGTTAGAACAGGGCTCGCTAAGAGAATATGCTCGGTAGATAATGAGTTTATCACACTACTAGAATAAGCAGGATTAGCGACGTTTTTTAGCGACTCCAGGTAAAAATGTCGCTAATTTAGCGACTCCATGTAAAACGTCGGTAGACGTCGCTAGTTGGCGATATTTAACGATGTTTAGCGACTTATGTTCAGTTTTTATAAGATTAGTCGCTATAAGTTCAATTTTGGTCGCTAAACGTCGCTAATATATCTAAGTTAGCGACGTTTAGCGACGCAAATAGCGACGTTTATATTAGAAATATTTAGCAACGTGTTTAGCAACGACCGTAACGTCGCTATAATTTAATTTAGCGACGTCCTTATTTGACGTCGCTAAACGTCGCTAAAATTTGGTTAATTAGGGCTCCGTTTTGTTTTTTCCCATGTGTTGAAATTTCGAAACGAAACAAAATTTCCCCCGTCCCCCCCGCTCCGTCGAGCCCCTGCTCCGTCGACCTCCCCCGCGGCTACTCCGGCATCCCCCTCCTCTTCCTCGAGCTCTAGGTAAAGCCTAATTCTCTCTCTCTCTCTCTCTCTCTCTCTCTCTCTCTCAGAACACATGTGATACTGACACAGACACGACACACACACACAGATGGTGACACAGACACGACACGACACACACACTAACACAGATACTGATAAGGACCTAGGGTTAGGATTAAGTTTTTTGACATGGACACAGACACTAATATCACATGGACATAGACAGACACTAATATCACATGGACACAGACACTAATATCACATGGACACAGACTTGGGGCTCTGGCATGGGGCACTGCAGCAGTGCACCCAAATGGTGCCTGTCAGTTAGGCTTGGAGGCAGTCCCTAGGCAGTGCAGAGGCATGCCTTAGTGCATCTCAGTTTCAGTTTGGTATCAGTCATCAGTACTTATACACTGATACGTATCAGGGACTGTGTGAGGTATCAGTACAGGCAATTATAGGAGTTGATGCAGGCAAGGTATAAAGTCAAGTGTTAATAGGGTATATATAGATATGTAGGTTAGTGATGTTTAGAGATGTTAGATAGGAGTGTACTAAGATGGTATCTAGAATAAGCGGGATGGCATGCTCGAGCCTTGTAGTGGGCAATGAGAAGGAGGTCTGCAACAGTGA
The DNA here is from genome assembly GCA_036927795.1 of Iris macrosiphon. NCBI lineage: Eukaryota > Viridiplantae > Streptophyta > Magnoliopsida > Asparagales > Iridaceae > Iris > Iris macrosiphon. The sequence continues at coordinate 126,470,563 of JAYESA010000013.1, forward strand.
GCAGGCAACCAAAGAGGAAAACCATCAGCACTGTGTCATTTCAGCAACCATGTATCAGTAAGTATCAACAAGTCCCACTGTATCAGTATCCATTTTCAGTTGCATTTAGTGAGCTATGTATACTAGTTTTAGTTAGCTTAGTGTCCAGGTATTGGTTAGTTGGTTTAAGATGGGTTAGCATGAATATTGCTTATTTTAGACTTTGATAAATAAAAGTATGTATTATATCAGATATGATTTTTATAGTACGGTTAAGTTATGAAGCTAGGTGATAAACCACTGTATGTAATAATTTATATGATACATACTGTCATTTTTGTAGAAGTATCTAGAAATGGATATGAATTACTATCTGTGTCATCGTTCGTGGATGTACAACCGTCATCCTGATGACATGTACGGTGTGCGGGATGAATTCATTGAGGGTGTACAGCAGTTCCTGCAGTTCGCCAAGGCGTTCCCTCAGTACATGGATGGTACCAAAATTAAGTGTCCGTGTGTGAGATGTCGCAACAGGAAATATCATCCAGAAGTGGAAGTTACGTATCATTTATACTCGAAGGGCTTTACGCTGAATTACTATCAGTGGACCGCGCACGGAGAACTTGTATCTCTAGCATCGGAGTCGGAGCCCTATGTGGAGCCGTATATGGATGTCCAAGACCACGATGCTTACGACGACGGGTTGGTGAACATGGTTTATGATGCGGCGGGGCCTAGTTTCAATCCTGACAATTATGATGAGGCGGGACCGAGTTTCAATCCGGACAATTATGATGCAGCTGAGGAGGCACCGAATGCCGATGCTGTAAAGTTTATGGAGTTGCTTGAGAATGCAAGGACTCCACTATATCCTGGTTGTGAGGATAATTCACCGTTGGAGGTGGTTACAAGATTATTGAGCATCAAGTCCGATTTTAATATGTCGCAAGAATGCTATAATCGACTGCTCAATTTGATTATAGAGATCTTGCCCGAGGGTGCAAAGTTGCCTAAAGACTTCTATCGATCTAAGAGGATGGTGAGATCGCTTTGGATGGGATACGAGAAAATCGATGCATGTCGCAACGGGTGCATGTTGTACTACAAAGACGACAAGGATGAAGATGCGTGCAGATTCTGTGGTGCTGATCGCTACAAGGCCACTGTTAGAGGAAAGTCTGTCGGTGCAAGGAAGCCTACCGATTCGATGCACTACTTGCCTTTGACGCCGCGGTTGCAGCGGTTGTTTATGGTTAAGGAGACTGCAGAAAACATGAGTTGGCACAGGCGAAAACAGATCGAAGGAGTATTGGATCATCCATCCGATGGAGAAGCATGGAAGCACTTTGATCGAGAGTATCCACATTTTGCCGAGGAAGCACGTAATGTCAGATTGGGGCTCTGCTATGACAGTTTTACCCCATTCGGACATTCGGGCTCCCAGTATTCGTGTTGGCCTGTGATCGTCACTCCGTACAATCTACCGCCTTGGATGTGCATGAAGACTCCGTATATGTTCCTAACCGTTATTATCCCGGGTCCGAACAATCCGAAGAGGAACATCAATGTGTATTTACAGCCTTTGATAGATGAGTTGAATCAGCTGTGGGAAGTAGGTGCCAACACGTACGATGTTTCTAGGAAGCAGAATTTTCAGATGAGGGCAGCACTTATGTGGACCATCAACGACTTTCCGGCCTATGGAATGTTATCGGGATGGAGCACCCATGGTCGTCTCTCATGTCCGTATTGCATGGACCGTTCTCAGGCTTTCCGTTTAAAACACGGAGGCAAACCGTGCTTCTTCGATTGTCATCGATAATTTTTGCCGAAGGATCATCCGTACCGGAGGAATCGGAATGCTTTTCATACGGGAGTTGTGGAGAAGGCCAATCCACCGCCAAGGTGGCCCGGATGTACGATATGGGAAGAGGTAAAAGATTTACCAAGTGCTATCGAAGAGCCTGCTAAGGGGTACAAGTGTGACGGATTTGGTCGCACCCATAACTGGACGAAGAGGAGTATATTCTGGGATCTGCCATATTGGAGCACCAATCTGATCAGACATAACCTTGATGTCATGCATATCGAGAAGAATGTGTTTGATAACATAATTAATACTGTAATGGATGTAAAGGGGAAGATAAAAGATAATCCGAAGGCCAGGTTGGACTTAGAAGACATATGTAGACGCCCTGCATTGCATTTGATAGAGGAGGGGAATGGAAAGTTAAAGCAACCTAAGTCAGTTTTCTCACTGGATAAAGGGGATAAAGGTAGACTTTGTAGGTGGATTCAGGGTCTGAAGTTTCCAGACGGGTACGTGTCGAACTTGAAAAGATGCGTCGACCTCAAGGAGAACAAACTAGTAGGTATGAAGAGCCACGATTGTCACGTATTCATGGAGAGGTTAATTTTGATTGCATTTCGGGAATTCTTACCGCAGGTCGTTTGGGACCCATTGACAGAGCTGAGCATATTCTTCAGAGATCTTTGTTGTACTAAGTTGCTCGTCGATCGTCTAAAAAAGCAAGAGAGGGACATTGCGGTAACACTATATAAGCTCGAGAAGGTGTTTCCTCCTCGATTCTTTGACTCTATGGAGCATTTAATAATTCATCTTTCCTATGAGGCACGTGTTGGTGGTCCTGTCGGTTATCGGTGGATGTACCCCTTCGAGCGCCATCTGAATCACCTAAAGAGAAAGGTAAAAAATAAGGCACGGGTTGAAGGCTCTATTTGTGAAGCTTATGTTCTCGAGGAGATTATAAACTTTTGCTCGACGTATTTCAAACCGTATGTTGCTACTAATAGGACGAAAGCTCCCAGAAACGACGACGCATATCAGGAATCTAATGATGCAATACTCAAAGTATTCAATGCATTCGGAAAGCCCTCGGGAAAAATAAAGAAGAGATATTTGAATGACGATGAGCTAAGGGCTGCTCAATTGTATATATTACTCAATTGTGACGAGGATGAAGTGGAGAAGCTAGAGGGGTAAGTAATTAATACGTCCACATTTACATCATCTCAATGTAATAGTATAAGATACTATTATGCTACTAATCAGCAGTTGCTTTATTGTTTTTCAGCACATATAATGATGAGTTGAGGTCGGTTAGACCCTACATAACAGACGAAGAAGTAGAACAAGATATGAGATGCCATTTTTCTTCTTGGTTGAGCGCATATGTAAGATGCTTGGTAATTACTTTTTATTTCTGTACTTGCAAAACAAATAACTTACTATCGCTACTTTGGTATTTAGGTCGATCGTCTAATATCACCCGAGACTGAATCTATTAGGACTCTAGCCAAGGGACCAATTACTACCGTAAAAATATGGCCAAGTTTCTGTGTGAATGGGTTCAGGTTCAAGTCAACAAATGCTCCTATCAGAGACAGCTTTCTGGATCTTGATTCCACGAAAAACAGTGGTTTGTGTATCAAATCTACAAACTACAAAGACGTCAATCCGGGCAATGATTTTTTTGGCATCTTACGAGAGATTGTGGAGTTGACATATAATTATGGCCCAGAACCTGCTAATATCGTGCTATTCAGGTGTGAATGGTTCGATCCGATTCAAGATCAAGGTTGGAAAATTGACAAGCATGGCCTTGTGGATATAAACTACAAGCGTAGATATCAAGGCTACGAACCATTTGTCCTATCAAGTCAGGCTCAGCTCGTGTACTTCACAACTTATCCTAGACGGGGGACAGCGAGGTCGGATTGGTGGGCAATATGCAAGACTAAAGCTAAAAATACCTTTGACATTGACGAAATAGCTTATCAGGAGGACGATCTACCTCTTGTAACAAATATTGTAGATGTGGACTCAACGAAAGTTACTCATTACACGAGTAATAATATAGAAGATATAGAATTATCCGAAGAGGACGACGAAGTAGATGAAAGTGAAGACGAGGAAGAGGAAGAGCAGGACGAGGAAGGCGAACAAGATGAATTTTCTGAAGATGATTGAAAATATAAAATATTCCATGTAGAATGTAACTGTATTTGGACTGTAAATATTGCATGTAGAAGTAGATATTGACATTAACGAATATATGTATTATATTTTGACTGTATAATGCTTTGAGATATGTATCACATTTCGACTGTAGAATATAGTATATATTTGTGTTTCTCTATATTCATCATATGTTGTTATCAGATATGACAGGACGACGCGGAGGATTCGGCAGGTCCCGAGGTAGACAGAGTGCCACTCCGGTACTGCCTACTGTTGGTACCGGATCATCGTCGCCCAGTACTCCAGTATATCGATCAGTCATATCTCCGACTGCGACGACGTTGCGTGGCATCACTCCTGGGATGAGTAGTTCCAGGCGTGATAGTACTCCCTCGTCCAGCGTTCCTCCTGCTGACGGAACCATGGAGACAGATGAGCATGTAGAGGAGGTCGTGCCGACGTTGTCCCAGCATCAGCAAGATCCTCCATGCGCACCACCAGAGGAGACGAGGACAGAGATTTGGGCTGACGGTACAAAGTAAGTCAATTAGATGGTTTAGTATATATTTGTGTTTCTCTTTATTCATCGTATATTGACTTTTTCAGTAATCTAAATTATTATTTCTGTATAGATATCGTCCATCGTCGGTTCAGAGACGCCTGGGCCAATTTTTGAGGAACAACTACGGTGGCCCTTGGATCAACTACTCTGAGGCTCCGGAGGAGAGGAAGGCGTTCTGGTTTGCGCACTTCCAGGTAAAAGTATATTAAATAAATCTTCTAATTTATGCATATTCGTGATGCTAACTTAATAAATTATTTATTGTAGCAAACGTATTTTTATCCTCCGCACCGGGCCGAGTTGATCGAGCAGCTCTTTCCTACTGTTGCCGCCAAGCTTATTCGAGATGCTCTGGATGACCAGAAGGCTCGTGATCGTGCTGGAAAACCGATCTAAGATTGGATCACGCCTGAGCAGTGGACTACGATGAGGGCTAGATTCGACGATCCGAGCTACAAGGAAAGGTCTAAGAAGGCCAAGGCGGCTAGGCAGAATGCTGTCAAGTGGTGTGGTGGCTCGATTCCGATGACGAAATATTTCTGTCGTTTGGTATATTTTTTCTTTTAAAATATATTATTTTAATATAAGTACCATAAAATGGTACTTGGAAAAAATATTTAAGTTTAGTAATAAAAATATATTTTTAACAAGTACAGAGGGGTGAGGATGCAAACATGGTGACCGTCTTCTTGGCCACCCATCGCAAGGATGGAAATCTCATTGATGAGAGGGCCTCACAGACCTATATAAGTATTACTTTACTTTGTGTTTATTTTAATATAACTTAGGCAATTATTGAGTTTCCAAACCTTTTCTAGGCCGAGTATCTTAGGCTTCGTGAGCGGGCGACTGCTAGTGCACCTACACCTGGAAAGGCTGGTGCTTCGTCGCAGCCCGGTCCATCTCCGTCGGTGGACGACCTGTGGGTGACCGCAGCTGGTGGTCTCCAGAGGGGTACGTACTACGGTACGGGCTCCTATGGCGCCCTGGTTGCGACGCAGTCATCTAGGGCCTCCCCGACAGCTGTGCATTCCACACACCCCTCGCAGTCGCAGCCCTCGCAGTCGTCGGCCAAAAGTCCAGGAGGCCGTCCAGGAGGCCGTTGACCGTCAGATTGCGTCTCTCCGTGACGACTTGCTGCGAAGTATGGAGGACCAGTCCCGGTCCCAGCCGCAGGCGGACGATCCGATGCTCATCGCACGATTGGATATGCTCGACCGCAGCATGACAGAGCTACGAGAATGGACAAATGATATTAGAGCCTCCAATGATCGCAACATCATGGAGCTGCAGGCGTCACACCTATCGATGGGCGAGAAGCTGACGAGGATGTATGCGTCACAGCTATCGATGGGCGAGAACCTGACGAGGATGCAGGATTCAATGGGTGATAGCAGTACAAGGCTGTTATCTACCCTGGATTCTTACAACCAGCGACTCGCATACTTGGAGCGGGCACGGCCTCCACCGACGTCACTGCCTTCTCCATCGACATCGGTGTCGATTCCACGGGACGAGTATGAGGAGTTATTATCCTTCAAGCGCGCCGCTGGTCAGCCTCCTGCAGATCCGTAGTAGTATAGTTATTTTTATTATTATTTATGAATTATTGATACTTCAACAATAGACATGATGTATGATGCTTCTTGTGGTCTTTAATTTTTTAGTTAATTTAATTGGATTATATAGTTATCCACATTTAATTGGATTGATACTTCTTGTGGTCTTTAATTTAATTGGATTATATAGTTAACTAGATTGAATCATGTTGGTGTGTATGATGAAGATGATGTAAAACTGCAGGGAATCACCAATGTTTGCTTCTGCACATTATTTTTTTTTTTTTAAAAATTAGCGACATTATTAGCGACGTTTAGCGACGTTAATGTACGTCGCTAATTACGTCGCTACTTAGCGACGCAGTAAAACGTCGCTAAGGACATCGCTAATGGCGTTGCTAATTACGTCGCTAAACGTCGCCAATTGCTGACATGGCAGTATAGCCAGGTCATTAAAGACGTCGGTGTAACGTCGCGATAGATGTCGCTAATCAGCGACGTTTAGCGACTTTTCTAAACGTCGCTTTTTAGTGACTTGGCATCGCAAAACGTCGCTAAATTTAGCGACACATTAAAGTCGCTAAAAAACGTCGGCATAGCGACGTTTAGCGATGTTTTTTGTTTTAGCGACTTGGTGTTTTCCGACTGCTTTAAAACGTCGCTAATTACGTCGCTAAACCTAATTAGCGACGATTTTTGGTTATTTAGCGACGTTTTTAGACGTCGCTAATTTGACTTTTTCTGGTAGTGTCAGGAGTGACTAGGACGATCCCTACTCCTGAAACCACGTTTCCCCTGGGACCAATCCTGGAGGCGCCATCGAAGAACATTTACCATGCATCGCCTTCTGTTACGAAATTACACTCTACAACTTCGTCGGGAATGTCCTCGTACAGTTTGGAGGCTTCCGGGATCGGATGAGCAGCTAGAAAGTCAGCTAATGCTTGGCCTTTGACGGACTTCTGAGGGACGTACACCATGTCATATGGCGTTAATAACATCGTCCAAGTCGCGAGTCGGGAATTAAGAACACTCGGCTTGCTCATCAATACCCGAAGAGGATTGATCCGGGAGATGATATAAATGGTTTGGCCCGTGACATAGTGTCGCATTTTCTGAATAGCGAACATCAGAGCCAAGCATTCTTTCTCCACTGGGTTGTACCGGTGTTCGGCCCCGACCATCATCCTGCTGAGGTAGTAAATAGCCTGCTCGTGGCCCATATCATTCTTTTGTGCGAGAAGAGCTCCCAGGGAATGATCCATTGCTCGAACGTACAGCACGAACGATTTTCCTATGACAGGAGGTACCAGAACCGGCGGGCTAGTGAGGTAGCGCTTGATATCTCCGAATACTTGCTGACAAGCTTCGTCCCACACGAAGGATACACCTTTCTTCATGAGACGAGAAAAAGGCTGGCATCTCCCGGAAAGGTTGGATTTGAACCTTCGGATATAAGCCAGACGACCTTGAAATCCCCTGAGTTCCCTCAGATTGCGGGGCGGTCGCATTTCTAAGATGGCCTTGACTTTATCAGGGTCCACTTGAATGTCTTTGGCGGTGATGACAAATCCCAGAAATTTGCCGCTAGATACCCCCAGAAAGGACTTCGTAGGGTTCATTTTGAGTTGATGTTGGCGCATCAATTCAAATACTATCTTCAAGTCTTGGATGTGACTATCCCTGAGGTGACTTTTGACATCTACATCGTCCACGTAATAATCCACTGTCTTGCGTAAATGCTTATGGAATATGTCACTCATAGCTCGTTGGTACGTAGCTCCGGCGTTCTTTAATCCGAAGGGCATGACCGTATAGCAGTATACCCCCAGTGGTGTCTGGAAGGCAGTATGCTTCTCGTCTTCAGGATGCATCTTGATCTGATTGTATCCTGAAAATCTGTCCATGAAAGACATACGTTCAAAACCGCATGTATTGTCGATCATGACGTCTGTGATGGGAAGAGGGAACTCATCCTTGGGGCAGGCTGCGTTCAGATCTCAGTAATCGATGCAGATCCGTACTTTCCCATTCTTCTCCATGACCGGGACAACATTGGCGACCCAGTCGGGATGTTGTTCTTCATGGATGAAGCCGCAGGCTATCAACTTCTTGACTTCAGCTTCAATGGCGTCCATCATGTCCGGGCGAAACCGGCGTTGGTGCTGCTTCACAGGCTTTGAATCGGGCAGTATGTTAATTTTATGAGTAGCCACCTTTGGATCAAGACCTGGCATTTCCTCATAATTCCACGCAAAGACGTCGATATATTCTTTTATCAGCTGGGTAATTTCTTTCCTTTCTTCTTCGGAAAGGTCGTTAGTGATAAATATCGGCTTTGGTGAAAGTTTATCCCCTACGTCAATCTGGACAACTTCATCTTTAGTAGGAGGTTCTCTCTGCTCGAAGCGGAACTCCCATTGTGTATCCATCTACTGAGCCCAAGCATCATTCTCGAGTGGTTTGGATTCTTGTTCGTCTGATTCGAAAGAATCCATTGCTACCATATTTGCTGATAATGTTTGCTCGAGGGCATGCGATGAGCCGGAGGGCGATGAGCCATCTTGAAAAGAGGAAAAGACATCCTCGTTCGACTTGAAGTCGTAAGGGAGATGGCGTACCCTAACCCGAAACGGGTCTGTTGATAGTGGGGATTGCCGAGCAGCGGTGTTCGTCTGCCTTTCCCGTAGTTGAGACCTGGTTCCATCCTCAAGTTGTAATCCATATTTTGCATGATCTTCAAGGCTTGTGGGCTATACTTGTGAACTTGCATTTCACCAGAGTCGTTATCAAAGGAATCCTCTTGCATAGTCTGTTCGTTGCACATGCGGCCGAAGACTATTGAACACTGACCATTGCGGGCAGGTGGAACAATGAAGATAGAATCCTCATGTGGTCCATACGTTGTGATGACATTAGATGATGATGTCACTTCCCATATGTACGGATGATAGAAATCTATAGCTGCCAAGAATTTTTGTACTATAGGCTCTATATCGTCATGGAGAGAGGGTTCCTGATTTGGAATCCGGACATCGGTATACTGAAAAAGCGGTCCTTTATTATTATCAGAAATCGTACTCCTGGTTGCATTTATATCACTCGACTGCTTGTTGCGCCGAAGGTTGATGATTAAGGGCGGAGGCTGCTGTCTGCTCAGAGGTAATATGGACATGGCAGTTTTTATGGACTTAACACTCTGGCGTACTTATGGCTAAGCACGGATGTTAAGTGTAGATGACAACCGATATCAGAGGTAATATGATAGTCGATAGCCGAAAGTTTATTCAGAGGTAATATGAACATGACAAACTTTTGATTGTGACTCCATTGGGGATGGAGGTACACGTCTGCTCAGAGGTAATATGGGCATGGCAGTTTTTGTGGACTTAACACTCTGGCGTACATATAGCTAAGCACGGATGTTAAGTGTAGATGACAACCGATATCAGAGGTAATATGATAGTCGATAGCCAAAAGTTTATTCAGAGGTAATATGAACATGACAAACTTTTGATTGTGACTCCATTGGGGATGGAGGTACACGTCTGCTCAGAGGTAATATGGACATGGCAATTTTTATGGACTTAACACTCTGGCGTACTTATGGCTAAGCATGGATGTTAAGTATAGATGACAACCGATATCATAGGTAATATGATAATCGATAGCCGAAAGTTTATTCAGAGGTAATATGAACATGACAAACTTTTTGTCCGAAAAAGTATTACTATAGAGTGATTTTTCTTCTGAAGGATCCACTGGGAAAACTTTTGCGTGACTCGTCATCCGGTATCTTTCTGTAGTGATTGTCCCCTTGTTTTATAGATGCAAGGTGATAACCTTGGCATCGATCAACTCCTGAATTCTTCTTTTTAGCACATAGTAGGCCCTTGTGGGGTGATGAGTGTACCGATGGAAGAGACAATAATCTGGGTTATCGACTTCACCGGCCCACTCAGGTTATCTGATGTTGGGTAGCTGAAGCTTGCATTCCTCTCTCAATATATTGAAGATTTCAACGATGTCATCTTCTTTGAAGGAGAAAGTCCCTTTTGGTCGTAGGGCTCCTGATGCCTGAGTTTTACAGTTTTCTGGGAAGATTATCGTCGTTGCATCATCTTCAGATTTTGAGGAAATTCTACCCCCGGCCTTGGACGTCGCCTTGTTCAGTCGAGGTAAGTTACCCCTAGACATGCCGTGGCCTCTGGCCACAGAAACTGACTTATCAGGAGCTGCCTCTGGTTGTACAGGATTAGATTTCAGAGTTTTGGGTCTCGTAAGAGATGCAGTATATCCCAACCCAAAACGAGCTTGTTGATGGTGAGAATTAGTATGCACCGGCGTTCGTCTACCTTTTCCATAGTTGAGGCCTTCTTTCAGCTTCAAATCATAACCCATGCTTTGTATAATATTTAATGCTTGTGGGCTATATCTGTGGGTTTGTATTCTGCCAGTTTCAGACTCGCGCAATTCCTCCTGTATGATCGGGGTGCTCCGCCTACGACCGAAGATTATCGGATGCTGATCGTCGCGGGTTGGTAGAATAATGAAGATGGAATCTTCGTGTGGTCCACCTGTCATAACGATATTAGACGTTGATGTATCTTCCCACAAGATCTCCCCGCGTTTGACCGTTAGGGGAACTGAAGTCTGTTTATAACTCTTGTCTTTGTGTTTTCGGACCAGATAATCCCGCAGGTCAGGAGAAGTTGTAGAAGAGGAAGATGATGGCTTGTTTCTTCTGTTCCCGTTGGTGGGCATGCGTATGATGGGAATCATAGTCTTCACTGTGCCACCCGTATATAACAGGTTGGCCATCTGGGTGGCGGATAATCCCCGGGGAAGGTGTCTTTTCGCAACTGGAGCTTTCTTTACGCTTAGGGACTTCGCCTGGCGTAATTTGGAGCTTCGCTCAGGTTGGCGTAAAGCTGAGGATGTCCTTAGGCGGCCATCAGCGTCTCGCGTAATTCGGAGGGCGTGCCGATCGTTCCCTTGCTGGCGTAAAGGCCAGGAAGTTGAGTAGTCCGCCGCTCGCTTTTCCTTGCGGAGATCACAGGGATCATCTGGTTCTCCATAGAGGTCAGATGTTGTTTTACACGTGGAGCGTGTCTTGTACATCTGATTTGGCGCTGAGCCTTTATCAGAAGTTTTGTCTATTCTGCCAGGGATGGGAGATTGAATTTCACGTGCAGAGCGCGGAGTATACTTCTGGGTTAGCGCTGAGGCATTGCCAGAAGTTTTGTCTGTTCCGCCAGGGACGGGAGACTGAATTTCACGCGCAGAGCGCGGAGTATACTTCTGGGTTAGCGCTGAGGCATTGCCAGAAGTTTTGTCGGTTCTGTCAGAGACAGGCGACTGAATTTTATGTGCAGGGCGCGAAGGGAGCAAGGCTACAACCTCATTGGTCGAAGAGATCGGAGAGTCCACAGGAATGGTAGAGGATGTCTTGGGCATCCAGACCTTACGCAGCTTCCTGTTGTTTTGGTGAGAGAGAGAGAGTGAGAGCTACCCTTTGTCCGGAGCATATCTTCATTGGCAGATTGGTCAAACTGGACGACCAGTGTCTTCTTCACGGATCCCACGGATACCGTATCGTATTGAGCAATAGCTTCCTCATCAGAAGAGAAAGACGTCCCAGCAGAGTTGCCATCTTGTTTAGGATAATATAAACGAGAAAAGATTTGATGAATGCGGAAAACGAGGTCTTGTACGAAGACCCGCCCTTCTTTTATGTTTACAAACAAGATTGTACAAATTTGATCCTACGCGAGGATGTCTAAGTACAATTTATTTAATCTGGGTGAATATTGCTATAGGTGTCTGATCTGCAGTCGATCACTTTAGCCCTTGGACCACACGATGTTTGAAGAAGTGCCGTAGAAGACAGGTTGCAGCTTCGAGGGTTGCTGAAGAGGGTGGATGCCCGATGCCAAAGTCGTCGATCCCTTCTCTTTGCCTGAGCTCTGAACTCTTCTCTCTCTCTCTCTCTCTCTCTCTCGACCCTCCAATTTGTCGACTTTGTTCCTCATTGATAGAGGTCTCTATTTATAGAGTTTTAGTGACAATGAACACTCAATCGGTATAAAAACCGAGTAGTGGAAAGTACAACACCCTTTTACACAACGATTAAAATAACCAAAGCCTGCATATAGATGATCCTTTGAATGAGCGTGTGACGCGGGTTCAACTAAGGGACAAAATGCGTATAATCGCTACGAAGATCATGGCATAAAAGCTACGTAGGTAGGTATCCATCGTGTAGAAGAGGTTGGCATAGAAGCCAAATGTCTGTCACCATGGCATAGAAGCCAAATAGTTATCAAACCGGCATAGAAGCCGAAATAGGCGTAGAAGCTGAGTGGTCCTAGAGGCCGAGTAGGCGTAGAAGCCGAGTGGTCATAAAGGCCGAGTAGGCGTAGAAGCCGAGTGGTCATAAAGGCCGAGTAGGCGTAGAAGTCGAGCGGGCATCGAAGCTGAATAGGCGCAGAAGCCGAGCGGGCACCGAAGCTGAATAGGCGCAGAAACCACTGCATAACGTGCCAGAGTGATGATGTGGACGTCTTTAGCCGGAATTATGGCTCTTGGAGATATAATCAAATCCCCAGCATTAATTGTAGAGATTTGCCATCATCCGGTGCATTAAACGCAGAGGCGTGTTTTGAAGGTCTGTTACTTGGCCTGCGCATGGTGCAGAGACGTATCTCAGGCATCTGTCAGTATTCGACGCATTAATTAGCAGAGACGTGCCTTGAGAAACTGTAACCGCTCTGTGCATAAAAAATGCAGAGACGTCCCTTGAGGGCCTGTCACCGCCCTGTGCATAAAAATGCAGAGACGTGTCTCGAGTCCCGTATGTGGTGCAACTTTTGACGTGGCAGGCGGTTTGTCTTTCGCGGAGCATAAGGGTCTCTCATCTGCCTGTGTAAAACTAGGCAGCGTATTCATTTGTGTACGTAAAAGCGGTTTACGCAAGGGAGATGGTAGTAAATGACAGTCTGGGTTGTAGTGCTACGCCATCATCATAGCCGTCGCCTGAGTAGTCGAGCAGTATCCCTTTGTCAGAAGTCGAGACGTCAGGTTCACTGCAGGATCTGACAGGTTCATAGCAGGCTTTGACAGGTTCATTACAGGGTCTGACAGGTTTACTTCGGAGAATATGAAGCGTCCCACGTACACTTCAATGCTGCACTGAAAGAGGATGAGTTTTACGCCATATAGGCGACAAAGCCCCTGTTTACGCTGAAGCAGCCTGGCCATACTGTCCTACGCGGATGGTCCTTGAGCCTGTATTTTATGCTGTGCTTTGGCGGAGAAGCTCTGTTTGCACGTTTGAAGGCTCTGAAGTCCTCTGTTTACGCTGCTTTGCATCAATATGCTGCGTAGAGTTTCTAGCGTATTTTTTATGCTTCTACAGCGTTGATACATTTGATGGTGGCACAGCCTCTTCTTGTATAATGCCATTATGTCAGGATCTTTTGCCTCCATGGCCTTGAGCTCCTCATTGCAGGAAGTGTATTCCTCATATGGTTTTATGCCCCAAGGAAGCTTGGAGATCTCGTAAATCTCATGCAAGGCTAATCTCATCTCGCCGCCGGGTGTAAAGAACACCTCGGTATGACAATTATACATTTCGACCAGAGCGAGGAACATGTGATAATTAACCCCCATGCTGTATTGGGTAGCCCTCATGTCATAGTACATCCCCAGTTCCTTGAAGACAGACTCATACTTTTCAAGCATCCATAAAATGAGGTCGTGCCAATCACGATCATAGTGAGTCCAGCTAGTGATCCGAACAAAACCCGGTGGGTACGAAAGGTTGTTCTCCCAAAGATGGTTCACAATAGTGGATACGCTGAAAGCAAAAAATTTGGGACCCATATCACTGACAAAACTGCTAGGAAGTAACACTCGCAGGGAGTAAGAGGGCCCATCCTGGCGTACCCGAAGACGTCCCTCTGATAAGTTCTAGACTTGGATTTAAAGTGTCCAATCAATATTCTGCCTTGCATGGGAGTAAGATCCCAATTCATTCTCCGCTTCGAGGCCAGACAAGTGAAGGCCGAGAGCGGTAGTTGACGCTCGATCTTGGGAATGTGCATTTTTATATCATTGGCCTTAAAGTTCCACTCCTCCTCGAGTTCCAGGATCTTGTCATCAGTGGAGACTATCTTATCCCTGAACAAGAATTAGGACCTTAAGAAAAACTCTTCAGACCCGTATGACATCGGGATCTTGCCCATATACGTAGTCCTACTCCTTAATAAGTTCCATCCTCCTCGGGGGTTGGCCCTTACAATGAGGGTCTTCGCAGGATTAACCATCTCTTCAGTAAAGTCCAACCCCAACAGGCTGAGGGCAGGACCAAGTAGGATCTCTCCTAGAGAAGGCACGACCATTGACACTGCACAAAAAAGGGAATAAAGGTTAGCTACCTATAATATCAAATCGCTAAAGAACTCCAAAATACATGTGCGGAGCTCAGTCGGGGCCCATCATTTTGGAGAACCACATATGTGATGTAACCTCCGTATCCTAAAATTCTTACTTAAATGTTGTTATTAGGTTAATTTGGGGGTATTGAAAATTTTTCATAATTTTTGGTTAATTAAAAACTAGTAATAGTAATTTTTTAGGGCTTTCAAGAATTTATTTTAGTGACAAACATAATTAAAAATATTCCAAACTTTTATTTTATATTCTAAATAATCAAATATATTTTTTAGAATTTTTTGACTACTTTTTGTATTTATTCGGAGTTATTTAGGCTAATAACTAAATATTTTAGGACTTCTAGAATTTATTGTGCAAGCCCAGGAATATAGAATAGACCCATGTAATTTTGTAGTGTTTATAATATTAATATATATTTTCTGGAATTTGTTTAGAATTTTTAGAATATTTTTAATATTTATTTTAGTTAAATAGGTAAAACTAATTTTTAGAGTTTCTACTAATTATAGTAGAAAACCAATGAACATATAATTTTCTCAAGTAATTTTCTAGGGTTTTTGGGTTCAAAATATATTTTTTGTAATTTTTCCAGATTTTTATGATTATTTTTAATGTTTATTTTGAGTTATTTAGATTTAAAATGACTTAAATAATGTTTTGATAGAGGCAAATCAAAAACAAATAATATAAACAAAACTATCCAACCAGATTCTGACACGTGTTAGCCTATCACTTTTCATTCAGCCGCATGTCAGCCAACACACACACATATATATATATATATATATATATATATATATATATATATATATATATAATAACCTTAATTATCCCATTAGTTTAGAAAGAAAGAGAAAGAGAGAGAGAGAGATTTTAGGGGATGTCATCTAGGTTTTTCTTTATTTTCCAAAAGTCATTACTCTTAGCTCTGGACTCCAAGCGCAGTCCAATTTCTTGCGTTAGAACCGTATTGAGGTTAGTTTTCTAAATATATAAATTTTTTCACGAAATTATGAATATTAAATCCTGGAAAATTCGTAGAGCACAGCATATCCGAAAATAGACTCGTCTAGGTGTTTTTATGATTTTGGGAGAACCAAAAATTAGAATCATGAATCGTTTGAAGTTTCGGAAAGCTAATGTCATGATAATTGGCATATATTTTTCCCATGATTTAATACAAAATATTTCGGTATTGTTAATTCTGTAGAACTTTTAAGTTAATAATCAACCACCATTGCACAATACAATTTTGTATGTACAACAATTTTCAAACAAATTTGAATCCGGATGAGCCATAAATTCCAGAACGTTTGTGACGTTGAAATATAAAGAAAACCATGCATAAAATTTGAGTTTGTATCGATTGACTTTTCGGTCAACAGATTGCCTCGATTTGCGTGCTATGAGTCTCGAGTTGATAAAATTCAGTTTCTTTGGACTAAATTTAGGAATTAACCTAAAAATTAGAATAATAAATTTAAAATAAGATTTTAGAGTAATTATTCCAGAATTAAATAAATTAAAATAAAATATCTTTTGACATGGTAAATTCGTAATACATAGGCTATTTGGACTTTGACTTGGATTTCAACTCGTACCAACTAAGGACCACAGGCGAGTACATTCTCTGATAGTTTTTATTATTTGATATTTTTTATGATACATATTTCTAGTATTGTTTTACTTGATTTCTGACACGATGGATACACAGATTGGTATTGTATGGATTCATTTTTGTGAGATATATATTTTCAGGCCTATTGACTTTTTTCTGGACTAATGAATTACTGGACTAATATATTTTATGGGATGTTGACATCTTCTAGACTATTGATATTATTCGTGTCTGGACTTGGGTTAATGAGTACTTATCGGGCGGAGAAATACCTAGGAGACGTGTGAACTACCCTTTCCATCCCATGGTCTTTCTGGAATAATAGCAGCCACACACGACACGTGTGGTTTGCCAGATATTACACCCTAGTCATTCACATGTCAACTTGGTATTTTAAAACACTAGTTAGATGCAGTCATTTTGTATTAATCTATACTTGCTGATTGTACACTTGCATGACAGGTTTCCTAGTTCACATATCTGTCTTTCTATATATGCTTCTCTGTTCTTCTTTCTTGTCTTTTATTATTTCTTTATTTAAGTGTTCCTTTATGATGTACCCTATTCTATTATTATATGCTCATAAAGTATTTTATAACTATTAAATGTTCATAGTACTTGTCAATTAACTGGAACTGCTTTTGGATTGTACTCGTTCTATCCTGACTGGGTAAATATTTTTAGGTGACTTGCTATCTTGCTCATTGGATTTGGTTGGAGATCAAGATGCTTGTGGAGACCAATATTAGAATTTATATAGTATAGCTACTTCTTTGGATTTGATATTTAGCGGGTTTGTTCCCGAGTTATGATTTAAATATAAATTGAGAATCTTGTAAAACTATATAAATATTGTGAATGAGCAATATATTTGAATTTGTGATTAAATATTATCTATTTGGATTGATGAACCATTGTTATAATGGACAGCGTACTACCGTCGATGCTGCGACGTAGGCTGGGCTTGGCCACGTACTCGTATCCGAAAAGCGGATGCGGGTCATGACAAGTTTTTAGTGGTAGCCCATGCAGGTTAGTCTTCACAAGTTGTGCGATATCATGGTTAGTACTTCAACTTAGTAGTACTAGCTGTGTGCATGCGACTAGGAGATGCTAATTCAAAATTAAGATTGATTTGAATTTAGGAGAATGGCTAGGACTAGGTATACAATTTGAAGGCATTATTTCAATTTTATTGCTTGGGTAGTTAAGGTGTTACATAGGCTACGTGATTAAAATATATATACATATTAAACTTTTAGGTAAACTCTAGTAGATGAACTTGAGAAAATTAAGTGTTACGTGTTATGGTATTTTGATAAGTAGAAGTGACCAAAGGTGGGGGTAGAATTCTCGATTGACGAATTATTTCTTTGGGGTTAATCAATTGTTGAAGCTAAGAATTATTAATATTATTCTGTGCTTTGAGATTTAAATTTCTATCTAGTTTGATGATTATAATTTTGTTGCTAAAATAAGGTTAAATTCTTATTTTAGAAAAAAAAATAGTTTTCGATATAAATGATGATAAAGATAAGAAGTTGGAGATTTATTGAATTTTAGATTTTTGAAGATTGATATAGTGGATTTAAGTTTAAGTTTGAAGATTTTAAATTTTGAAGATTTGATTTAAAATTTCAGAGTATTGGTAATTTAATTTATGATTTTGAGGAATTCCAAAAGATTAACATTAGAGCTATTGGACTACAAGATGTGGATTTAAATTTATAATTTGAAGATTGAAAATAAATTTTAAGTTTTGAGAATTTTGAGGAGTTGAGATTTTATGTATTTAAAATTTTTGAGGATTCAAATTCAATTCAATAAATATGGTCAAAGCTATAAAGATTTTTGGAAGTGATTAAAATTTTATTTTAATATTTGAATATTTGACTTTTGAGGAAAGTATATACATTCTATTTTAATTGTTCGAGAAGTTAAATTTTGAGAATTTTACTTTGAGGATAAAATTTTATGGTGGGTAGAAGTTGTCATATTTGATTACTGATAAAAATAATAAATTGGGGATAATTTGAAAGTTTTTAAAATTATGGATAATCTTGAAATTTTTGAGATATAATTCGAGAAATTCAAGGATAATGTTGAGAATTTGAGGGTTAGGAGTTCAATATAATATTGAGATTTATTTTATGGGTTGAGTTAGACCAAAAGAATAACAATACAAAGATTGATTTTATAACTTATTGAATTCGACTTTTAAGGACTTAATTTGAATTCAAAATTTAAATTTGTTCGAGAGAAAAGATTGATAGAGTAAATTTGAAATTCAAATTTTGAGGATAAGACTTTAAATTTTTTAAATATTTTATGAAATATAAATTAGTAGGATTTACTTTGAAGATTGGAATTAACTTTTAAATTTTTAGGATTGAATTATTAATTGATATTTATGCAGGTCAAGCTTCGCAAGTTGTGCGATGTCGTGGTAGTGCGATGACTTAGTTGTACTACCGTGAGCCTGCGATGGGATATAGGACATAGGACATAGGACACTAGGATGAGAGAGGGATACTCAATCAGAAATTTTTGAGAGATTCATGGGACGACCCTTGAGAATCTTATTATAAATTCTAATTCAAATCTTTTCTCTTGTTTTCGTCCATTCTCAATTGTTATTGAATTTGATTCTTGATGATCAGTTGTTAAATTTAATTTTTTGTATCGTTGTTGAGTTTGATTTGATATCGAGATAAATTTTACGGACTAAATTGCGCTATCATCTGATGACATATGTTGATGAGGATAGTGAGAAAGGTGAAACATCTACTTTAGTTATGGAGCCTAGAGTTTATCGCAGCCATATTAGCAGCCGTGGTAGAAATATAGGAACCTGACTTCGGATGTACATATCTTAGTTATGAAATTTAGAGTTTCTCGCAGCCATACCGGTTGAAGTGGTGAGGATTCTAGATGACATGATTATAGAGTTGCATACCTTAGTTATGGAACCTATCGTTTATCACAGCTATGCTTACTAGCGTGGTGAGAATTCTGAGTATCATAATTTCGGATAGACGTGTATGATTATCAGGTTGTATCTTAAATTGGTTCTTAAAGTTTCATCTCAATACTTATCCACTCCTGTTATTGTAGGATTTGTTCCATCATTCTTTAGCTTAGAAGTAGAGCCTTGATGTAAGTAGATATGAGTGTACCAGTATATGACTAGTGATAGGTATATCACCTGATATTGAGGCCAGTGATGTGTTGGAAGCAAAATGTGGAAGAAGTGTCTAAAAATTGTGTGCAGGATGCACAGTGGGTGATGAGTGTCATTGTGGAAGTTCATGAAAGTGGAAGCCTGAGTATTAGAAATTCTAATGGTGTGTATGGGTTGAGAAATATCAAGATTGGTCATGGAAGATATCTAGTGTATCACTGATTAGTGTATCAGTCTATAAAAGGTTTAAAGGAAAATACTTATACATCAATCGAGATATGGAACCATATGCATGCCTTTGAGAGTGAAGTAAAATATGTGTATTATAGAAAGTGCAAGTGATCATGAGTTCTAGTAAATGTGATGAGGTAATCTAATGATGAAGCTAGTATCCTAGAATATTAAGGACATATGTTGTGTAGTGAGGAAGCTAGTATTACTATATCAAGAGTGCTAGTGTTTCTATATCAGGGGTTGGTTGAGTAATGTGCTAGTAACAGTAAGTATCTTGTGTGATAATATTAGATTGGTGTATCAACTAATATGGATAAAAAATTATTTGGAAGTAATAGTGCAAGTAATCCTAATAGTAGTGAGGACAAAATAAATTATGGCTATGGGGAAAAATTAAATTATTGTGAGAAATGACTACAATATGATATTCCAATTTTTAAGGATGGAATTATATTTTTTTCTTTTTAAACTTCAAAATTGGATTTAATTTTTTAGTTTGGATATAAGATTAAATTTGAAGAATTTAATTAGTAAATTTTTAAAGACAGTTATAAATAAGAATTAAATTTTAAGGAAATAATGCTAGATTGTATTTAAGAGTTATGACTTGTGAATCTGATTTAAGAGAAAAATTCTATTGGATTTTAAATTTTGAAGATAAATTCATATTTTGAAGATTTACTTTAAAATTTAAGTTATGAGGATGAAGTTAATTTATAAGTACTTTGTTAAATAGTGGTTTGACTTCATGATTATATTGCTTAAATTAGGATGGTGGAAGAAAAAAAAATATTAAGGATTTTAAATTTCGAGGATAAATATTAAATAAAGAGTTGAGAATTTAATATTGCAGAATTGGCAATTTTGTTAAATCACAGATTTTTATGAATATTATAATATAATTAGATTTGTAATTAAATTTTGAGAAATTTAAGAAGATTATCATTATACGTATTTGACTACAAGATATAAATTTAAAATTTATATTTTGAGTGTTGCATTTGAAGATTTTCTAAGTATTATATTATTTGAGTATTGTGTGGAAAAAGAATCGAGGAATAAGATCATTAATGGATTAGTGTTTGAATTTAAATTTTTGGGATAATATTTTAAATTTTATAAATATGCTTTGATTGTATTTCAATTAGAGGATTAGATTTTAAATTTTTTGAGTATTTAGTTATTAACTTAAAATTTTGGAGGAGATTGTGATAAGAATGGAATTTGATTTTAAATTTGAAGATTTTCAGGAATATGGTATTTATAGATTTTTGAATTTTTTTGTGAAATTATAATATGTATTTACTTCATGATTATATGGTTTGTTGAATTTAAATTTTGATGGTAAAAAAAAAACAATCGATGATTTTAAATTTCGAGGACGATTTTTTTTAAGGTGGATAGACTTGTAACCTCCGTATCCTGAAATTCCTGCTTAAATATTGTTATTAGGTTAATTTGGGGCTATTGAATTTTTTTCACAATTTTTGGTTATTTAAAAAGTAATAACAGTAATTTTTTAGGGCTTTCAAGAATTTATTTTAGTGACAAACATAATTAAAAACGTCCCAAAATTTTATTTTCTGTTCTATATAATCAAATATATTTTCTAGAATTTTTTTGAGTAATTTTAGTATTTATTGGGAGTTATTTAGTCTAATAACTAAATTTTTTTAGGACTTCTAGAATTTATTGTGCAAGTCCAGGAAAATAGAATGGACCCATGTAATTTTTCAGTGTTTATAATAGTATTATATATTTTCTGAATTTTTTTCAAAATTTTTGGAATATTTTTAATATTTATTTTTAGTTAAATAGGTAAACTAATTTTTAGAGCTTCTCCTAATTATAGTAGGAAACCTATCAACATAAAATTTCTCCAAGTATTGTTTTAGGGTATTTGGGTTCAAAATATACTTTTTGTAATTTTTCCAAATTTTTATGATTATTTTTAATATTTATTTTGAGTTATTTAGATTTAAAATAATCTAAATAATGTTTTGATAAAGGCAAATCAAAAACAAATAATATAAACAAAACCATCCAACCAGATTCTGACACGTGTCAGCCTATCACTTTTCATTCAGCCACATGTTAGCCAACATCTATATATATATATATATATATATATATATATATATATATATATATATATATATATTATAATAACCTTAATTATCTCATTAGTTTAGAGAGAGAGAGAGAGATATTTCAGGGGATGTCATTTAGGGTTTCATTCATTTTCCAGAAGCCATTACTCATAGCTCCGGACTCCAAACGTGGTCCAGTTTCTTGCGTTAGAACCGTATTGAGGTTAGTTTTGTAAATTTATAAATTGTTTCATGAAATTCTGAATATTAAATCCTAAAAAATTCGTAGAGCACAGCATGTCCAAAAATAGACTCGTCTCGGTGTTTTCGCGATTTTGGGAGAACCAGGAATTAGAATCAAGAATCGTTTAAAGTTTCTGAAAGCTAATGTCAATTTTATTAATATATATTTTTTCTAGGATTTAATACAAAATATTTTGGTTCTGTTAATTCTATATAACTTCTAGGTTAACAATCAACCACTCTTGCACAATGCAATTTTGTATGTACAAAAATTTCCAAACGAATTTGAATCAGGATGAGCCATAAATTTCAGCACATTTGTTATGCTAAAATCTATAGAAAACCATGCATGAAAGTTGAGTTTGTATCGGTTGACTTTTTGGTCAACAGATCGCCTCGATTTGCGTGCCATGAGTCTCGAGTTGATAAATTTCAGTTTCTATGGACAAAATTTAGGAATTAACCTAAAAATCAGAATAATAAAATAAAAATAGGATTTTAGAGTAATTATTCCAAAATTAAAATAAAATATCTTTTGACATGGTAAATTCGAAATACATAGGTTATTTGGACTTTGGCTTGGATTTTGACTCGTACCAGCTAAGGACCACAGGCGAGTACATTCACTGATAGTTTTCATTATTTGATATTTTCTGTGATGCATGTTTATAGTATTGTTTTACCTAATTCTTGACACGATGGATACACTGATTGGTATTGTATGGATTTATTTTTGTGAGATACATATTTTCAGGCCTATTGACTTTTTTCTGGACTAATGATTACTGGACTAATGAATTGCTGGACTAATATATTTTATGGCCTATTGACATCTTCTGGACTATTGAGATTATTCGTGTCTGGACTTGGATCCATGAGTACTTGTCGGGCGGAGAAATACCTAGGAGACGTATGAACTACCCTTTCCATCCTATGGTCTTTCTGGAATAATAGCAGCCACACATGACACATGTGGTTTGCCAGATATTACCCTCTAGACGTTCATATGTCAACTTGGTATTTTAAAACACTAGTTAGATGTAGTCATTCTGGATTAATCTATACTTGCTGATTGTACACTTGCATGACAGGTTTCCTAGTTCACATATCTGTCTGTCTATACATGCTTCTCTGTTCTTCTTTCTTGTTCTTCATTATTTCTTTATTTAACTGTTCCTCTATGATGTACCATATTCCATTATTATATGCTCATCAAGTATTTCATAACTATTAACGGTTTATAGTACTTGTCAATTAACTGAAACTGCTATTAGATTGTACTCGTTCCATCCTGACTGGATAAATATTTTTAGGTGACTTGCTATCTTGCTCATTGGATTTGGTTGGAGATCGAGATGCTTGTGGAGGCCAATATTAAAATTTATATAGTATAGTAACTTCTTTGGATTTGATGTTTAGCGGGTTTATTCCCAAGTTATGATTTAATTATAAATTGAGAATTTTATAAAACTATGTAAATATTGTGAATGAGCAATAGATTTGAATTTGTGATTAAATATTATCTATTTGGATTGATGGACCATTGTTATAATAGACAACGTACTACTGCCGATGCTGCGGCGTAGGCTGGGCTTGGCTACGTACTTGTATCCGAAAAGCGGATGCGGGTCGTGACATGCGCATTCGACCTCTCAGCACATGTCCATGATGCGACATAGTAAGAGGAAGATGGTTACACCCAGGCGTAGAGTGGCAGTGCATGACCTCCCAGAATATTACCATGGCGCGGCGCGGCAAAACAAAACTAACCGCATCCATGCATGCGAAGAAAGGGCTCGCATAACTTTTCAGCGCATGCTTTAAGATGGGTGCGCCAAGACAGCCACATCCACGCATGAAGTTTGGTAAGCCATCAACGCATCTTCAAGACGAAGCTTGGCAGCAATGTCCATATTCTTCGGCCGTGGATTTGTCTACGCATGTTCCAGATGGTTACCCATCCATGCGACAAACTGTGTACAAAGTGTCTTTGTGCTCAAAAGAAGGAAGGGAATGAATGGGCGTAGCACTCCACCACCGCAGCCCTAAAGAAGGAAGAGGGGGAGACTCGTTACCTTCAACCTTCTTCCGTACATCTGGGTGCATCAGGTCGATGATAATCGGGTCAGTCGCGGCTTCGGTGGATTGCACCTTGCCCTTGCCCTTGTCTGCAGTGCCAGCTTTGGAACCATGAAAGTCAGAGGGTGCTAAGCAAATAAAGAATGAAGAAGAACAAGAAGAACAAGAATAAGAAGAGAAGACAGTAGTAAAGGATTTGCTCCTACTGAACCCCTTTATATAAGAGGGGATACACGGCATTGGATAACAACAAATATGGCGGCTAAAAGGTCAGTTTTCACATGACTTGGCCATTAAGAAACAAACGCTTCGTAGATCGTATCAGGCGGTGGAAAGATATCCCTAGATATATTCTCCAAAAATTGAGGCATTATGATTTGACAACCTGTCAAAATGATATGGCATCAAATCCCTGCGATAGTAAGATGATGCGGTACCCAGTTCATGCGGCCTGAAAGTGATGTGTTGAGATTGCTGATGTGCCTTCCTTGTCCATGCTTCTGTGTCCAAAGTCTTTCAACTTAGTTAATTTTAAAAACTTTGAAGGAGTTATTGTAGAATCATGGAAAATTATAAATCATGCGCCAAAGGCAACCCAAATTCTGATGTGGCAAAAGCATCTAAAAGCCATGCGCAGTTAAAAGCGCCTGAAAGCCATGCGACAAAAGTCATCCTCACTGACAAGAGCATTTAATGCTCTAAAAAGTTGAACCACTGACAGTTATGTCAGCAATCAACTACGCTTTATAGAATGTGTAGCGCCTATGTCAGCGTTTTAATGTGGCAAAGTGTTATGCGGCAGCATGCCTATATTTCCATGCGGCAACGTTCCCATGAGACAAAATTGTTATGCAGTAGTATGCCCATATTCCCATACGACAAAATTGTTATACGGCAGCATGCCTATATTCCCATATGAAAGCATTCCCATGCAACAGAGTTTTCATAAGGCAGTGTTCCCATAAAACTCCATGTGGTAGAATCATTCTATTAAAAACAACCAAGATCTTCAAGCAGTCGGCGTATGTCACGTGTCATGCTGACTAGATCCTGTACATGACGGGTACGAACAACCCAAGATCTCAGCAACAGCCAATCCCAACTATTGACACATGGCAGTCGTAGCGCGGTGCCCACAAAATTACAACTACATTCTATTGGGGAGACCATGCGGCAGCTCAAAACTCGTGTGCATGGGCTATAAATGCATGTGTGCGCATGGTCCTCCAATGTCTATAAATAGTAGGGACATGTGCTTCCCACACATACATACGGAGAAACGTACAGTGAGATATATATTAAGATGTCTAGAGACTTGGCAATTCTCTTTTCGTCATCGGACCATCAACGGAGTAAATGAGTCAGTTGCAGTGCTCGATCTCCATCATCAAGCTTTCCCATATCTCTTAATTTTTTACTTAGAATTCTCGGGGTTAGGATTCTTTGAACTCCTTTGTTGTATTCGAATAAATACAAAAGTTCATAAAACTTTTCCTTATTTTGTGATGGCAACAATACACTTTACTTTATTTGGTATGAAAGTAAAAGTGGAAGAAAATAAAATAAAATATATAGATCTTACCGATTATATTCGTAATTAAAAATAATTATTACCATTTGACTTCATTGATTAATTTAAATAATATAATTCATATAGATATAATTGTAAATTAGGATAACTCTCAACTTTTTCATCCTCTTTTTCTTCCACTTATGGAGGAATTAAATTTCTTATGGTCTGAGGAAAAAGTAACCTCTGCACCTTTTATATACCAAACAAGAGAAAATGTATAATTTCTTTCAATTTTTTGTCCTCCTACTCAATCAGACAATAAACCATGTTGTAGTTAGTTATAACTAACATGATATGATTGTCCCAACTAAATAGACATATTTCCCTCTTAAAGATCTGTTAAGATTGAAAGCACCCTAGAGAGTGGTGAATAGGATGTAACTAATAATTAAGCACAACAAGAAGTTTATTTCCATAAACTCGTGTCAATCTATTATTGGAAGACTGGTGATGAATCTTGAAGACTAATATTGATTATTCCTGAAGACGGATACAGATTGTTTATTTAGTTTTCAAGGGTAAGTATTGTAGTTAGTTAAAAAATATAATTGTCTCAACTAAATAGAAATATACCTCTCTTAGAGATATTTTAAGATCACATAGTTATCTATTGTAATGCTTTTAGCTATTTTATAACTATAAAGTGGGAACCTCCTACTTAATACAAACTAAGTGATGTAATACATATTCTGATTAACTCTAACATATGTCTATATGTTATGCAGGTTATCAAAATCAGCAGAATGAACAAGAATTAATGTTAAGTTATAATGAACGACTAATTAAACAAAAGGAATTTAAAGTTCAATGTTGGGATCTTAATAGCTTTTTTAAAGGAGAAGCATAATCATATTTGCAAATATTTTATTCATTGTTTATCAGAAAATTAATATAATAACTTGTACTCTAATTTTAATATTCAATTCTTTTAGCAAATATAAAGTTATTTGTCAAACAAAATCCCTCCTCACAATCAAAAGAAGAACGCAGCCATGAATGGATAAAAATATTTAAAATATCCTTATCCTAACAGCGATAATTTTGTAAATATTAGAGAAATTGGAATGGTGCACCCAAAACTTTTAGATAAGAAGGAGGACATTGGTTGACGGATCCGTAGCTGAAGGTAGACCACTATCAACCTAGCGATAGAGGCCTAACTGCGGGCAGCCTGGCGACGGATAGCCTTGCGGCGGATAGCCTGGCGATAGACGGCCTGCTATACCAACGGAGGAAGGTGGATGACCGGGATGGGAGGCAGGATAGCGGGGAGTTGTGGTACCGTCTAGAATGGGAGGCGGACGACTTGGCGGCAAGATTGGAGAGAAAAAGAAGTCAAGGACGCTTGACATACGACCACCCTAGGGTTTCATACCAAGGGAGGAAGAAGGAGGAAGGAGATTAGGTTTCACACTCTAACCTCAAAAAAATATATCGCAAGAATTTTTTCTCATAATATTTTATTGATTATTTAATTATTTTATATGAAAAGAACAAGCCTATATATAGGCGTACAAAAGAGCAAAGTGCTAACCCAAAGGCAATATGGGACTAAAGATGTTAATAAAAAAATAAACTCTCCACAATTAATATGGCACTAAAATAAACCTTCTAAAATGTCAAATCAAAACCACATTAGCAATGATTGATCTTTTCCAAGATGCTTTATGCACTTTTACACGTGTTAAAAAACTCGTATGTACGGTACGATGTCCTCATCATTCTTTTCGGGTAAGGGAGAGCTCGACTCTGTCAAAGCTGGGGCTCTACTACTCTTGTACTACTCCAATGCATCTGGATCAAGTCTTTGTAAATTATCTTGGGCTAGCCAAGTATCCTCAGACTCAGGATGACCTCTTCAATGAACTAAGTACCTACGAATACCACCACTGCTATAGTAGAAATAATATGATCATCAATAATATTTTCAATATCATGTGTTACAGTGGGTTTTATTTCTGATATTGGAGGTAAAGATGGTCCCTCAAGAATAGGCTCGGGTTAAGGCCATCAACCAGTGGGTTGTCTGGGTTAAAATCTGGACCTTTAAATTCAATTAAGTCAATATTAAATGTATAACTAAAATTAAACCCTTCTGCAAGGTCACGGACAAAAGCATTATTTCTTCAGAATTTTGAATGGACATGTATTTCATGAATGCAACTTTTTGACAGTTCTTGAAGGAAACCGTTCCGAACAAATTTGGACCATTAAAAATCACCAACTTTGAATTCTTTACACCTTATTTTTAGATCAGCACATAATTTATAGTTGATATTATTATGTTCGATGCATGTTAATTTCTTTAAGCAAATCATAGATGCGAAATAAAAATGCAGTTACTGACTCAGATACTCTGTGAGTTGTAGATGTAGAAATGAGGTCTATAGGTTATCTCGATTTGAAACCATAAACTATCTCAGCTGGATAGACCCTGGTAGACCTATTGACAGATTTGTTATAAGCAAATTCAGTAATGGATAAATAGAGGTCTCAATTTTCTAAATTCTCACCAACTAACATTCTGAAAAGGTTTTCCAAGCTCCTATTAACAACTTCCATTTGACCATCAGCCTAGCGGTAAAAAGTAATAGAAAAGTGCAGTTTTTTTTTCATTTTGTGCCAAAGGGTCTTCTAAAACTAACTCGTAAACTTAACGTCCCTATCTGACACGATGGTCTTGTCACGACCCGCACCCGGTTTAGGGGCACGAGTGCGTGGGTACGTCCAGCCTACGCCGCAGCATCGGCAGTAGAACGCTGTCTAGGTCAAGTACTATCTATAAAATCTCACGCTAGTATCCAACTCCATAAGGAGACTCGGATAACACTATAAAAATATTAACAACATACTCAATCATAACTACAGCACGATAGGAATTTGAAGAACAAAAGTATACAACACAAGTCTAATGACAAAATAATCATACCTGCAATCATTAACTTTCAATCTCCAAGTGTGCCAGAAACCAGTCTACTAAGGTCACAGTCTGAAAAATATTTTCCAGTCAGGAAGGAGCAAAGTATATCTCTAAATAGCAGTTCTTTATTAATGATATAAACTATATAGCAGTTCTAGATGGAAATATACCAGAAGCATGTATAGGTACGAGAAATGTAAAAAAGAAATACTGGAATTACTGTAAGTAAATGCAGGAAGAGAAGCAATATGTCAACGAGCAAGAATCCTATGACTAAGTGTGTGAGTACTAGCTTTAACATGTGATCGGCTTGGAAACTTGATCAGGCTGGTTACATGTGATTAGCTATGATTCATGAAGGTCAGGCTAACCGTTGGTTAGCTATGATGCATGTAGAGGTCAGGCTAATCACACGTAACAGCTATGAAGCATGGAGATGGTCAGGCCGCACCCGACGTGAGATGTGGGGTGAGCTATGATGTATGAAAAGTTGGGTATGATCACATATCTACACTAAATACTCTCCACCCCCGACTGGTATAGTAGATCTAATCATGGTACGCTATGGCACGGGATTCCCCAGGAAGGTAGCAAGTCTCCCCGGGAATCAGTGTCTGTATATGCACAAGATAACAAGGAAAACAAGTCTTGTACAAGCTACACCATGAATAAGGAATAACATCTCATGACGAGATCCGTGTATACCAATCCGTGTAACCAACGTGTCAAGAGCATGGATATTTACACTAGATACAGTGAACATAGAAGATATCATAAATTAGAAACTAATCAGAGAATGTACTCGCCTTGGGTCCTTAGCTGGTAAAACCAATGTCCTGTCCCAGAGTGTCGTCTAGAGGATCCAACAGTCCTAAAATATATCAATACAACATTTGCATCAGGTGTTATACTAACACAACACAAAACATCGAACTCATGGCCGTGCCGGGTATGGCACTAGTCAACTAGGGTCATCTAGTAGGGATACATAAAACACATTACACTTATTAATACTTGCAATATTTATACATACACCAATTTAAACGTATTTACAATATATATATATGCCTTTTAAATACATAATTGATTTATACTAATTGAACATTATATGTGTATACTCATACATAAAAATACATTTTAAAAATATATATATATATTGTTAATGTATTTATTTAAATATATACTAATACTAATACATCACATTGAATACCTATACAAGATATATATGCCTTTTAATTTCATGTATAATATATATATATTAGTTGAACAATATTTGTACCATATATACATGCCAAAAATACGATTTACACTATTATTAAAATATACCAAGACTAAAACACCAATTTAATTTATACTATATATATAATTATACCAAATTAGTACTTATACTATATACAGGTAATTATACCAAATTATATTTATATATATATATTAAATACATATTTGTACCTATACCATTATATACACTAACACATATATATTTATATATACAGATAGTTTAATACATATACATTTAATACGTATATAGAGAAATACGCAAGATGCATATATATATATATATAAAGCATATATATACACAAATAAAATATGCTATATGCATACATTAACATACATATATATAGGGAGAAAATATACGAACATATATACACACAAATACGCACATACACATAGACGTATACACATACACAATTACACAAATATACATATACGTATTTATATACCTATATATATCTACACATAAATTAATATACACAAATACATATACAATTACATAGTGAAGGAGGAAGAAGGGGGAGGAGCTCACAGTGACTGGGGGTCGGCTGGCCGGCCGGACTGCGGGCTGCGGGGATCGACTGGGACCGGAGCTATCGGTGGTGGTGGGACTGGTGTTCGCGATGGTGAAGGTCAGGGCGATGATCACGACCAGGAGTGGCCGGGCTGCTCTCCGTTGATGGGGCTGGTGGTGGTGATGAAGAGTTCGTCGAGGGGAGGTGCACAGCGTTCAGGCGAGCGTGCTCAGGTGGTTCAGTCGAGGGAGGTTGGAGAAGAGGATGAGGTGGACGTGGAGGGCTCTGGTCTGGCAGGGGATTGAACACCGGTGAAGGAAGCTCTAGCGGGGAGAAGATTCAGGCGAGCTCTCCCGTCTAATGGCAACGGTCGTGCCGCTGGCATGGCGGTGACTGGCAGATGGAGGGAGCAGCGGCTCGACGGTGTTCATGTGTGTGCGGTGTCTCAGGCGAACGAGAAGAGGGCAGCGGCGTCTCTCCGGCCAAGTGCAGGTGGTCCAGCGACTGATGGGTCGTGATCCAGTCGGTTAGCCCAGGCGGGGGAAAAACTGGTCGAACTCCGGTGGGTGAGTGGTTGAAGGAGATGGCCGGCAGAGGGATAGGTGGAGGAGGCTTGGAGTCGCCGTGGGGAGGAGCAGGCAGCGGCGAGGAGTCGAGGATCCGCCGGGCCGGGCTGAGCAGCAGGGAGGAGGAGGGACTCGGCTGGGTCGGGTGATGCCGTGGCCGGAGGGAGATCGTGAGGGAGGAGCGCCGACCACGCCGGAGCACAGGGGGATGGTCGGTTGCACAGTAAGGGGGGAATGAACAGTGTTCCCCCCTATATGAATTTGAATTTTAAAAAAAATAAAAGAGGAAGAAGAAGGAGAAGAAGAAGAAGAAAGGAAAGAGAAGGAGAAAGAAAAGAGAAGAAGAAAGGAAGAAGGATTTCTTCCTACGTTGGAGGCTTGAGGAATTTTGGAGGCTTGTGAGGTGGAGGAAAACCTAGGTTTCTTGGGATTAGGGTTTGAGGGTACAAGATATTAAATAGGGAGAGAGGGTGTGATGGAGGGTGAGGATTTGAATCCTTAGAATGAGTGGCTCAGATTTGACATGGAGAGAAAAATAATTCATGGGGGATGAGGGTGAGAGTTTTAATTAAAATATTAATAGGGCTCCCTCATTGTTTTAAACAAATGAGGTGTTGACACAAAATGCCAATTTGCAAATTGACCCCCTTAAATTTGGGGTATTTGCACAGACGCATGAAATGACGAAAATTTGGCGGGCGATTCGGTGTCCAATGTTTTGTAGGGTCAGGGGGCGCTGTAGGATTTGTGTGGGCTCAAATAACAGGGCACTAGAATTAATTTGGGATTTTAGAATCAGATAAAATAGTATCATCAATTTAATTAGAGATAAAATATAACTTGTGTTCTAAAATTAATTAGGAGTACATGGGGTCAAAATCAGGTCTGGTCATCAATACCAATAATGAAGAAGACTCAGAACAGGATATTACCCTAATTTGGGCCGCACGAAAAATAGGTCAAGATTGCCTCCAATTTTCGATTGGAACGCACAACGATACAAAATAGGGATTATTAAATAACGTCCGCGACGATTTTTGTGCGGCCAGAAATAATGCACAGGGAGCATAATTATGAGTTGCAAAAATAGCAGAATGGAAGGTGGGCATCTACTGGGCTTCTAGGTCAAGTCTACTAGCTCAAAGTAAATGAACACTGTATATAATATTATATTTAAATTACACATCACACATAATTATTTAAATTAAATATACCATCATGCAAATTACTTAATTATAACTACAATAATATTAAATATTATTAAAAGTTGAAAATATTCCTGTTTCCAGAATGTGGTAGTGACATGTCTTAGGTAATCCATGTAATCGAACATCCCAATCAAAGTAAAGCTTGGTAATTTGGGAAGCGTCGCTGGTTTTGGAACAAGGTATAAAATATGTTATTTTAGAAAATCTCTCCACAACAAAAAAACTAGAATCATGCTTCCTAACGGTCTTGGGAAGGCCTAACATAAAGTCAATGCTAATATCCTGCCTAGGGCGATCTGGAACGGGTAATGGTGTTTAAAGACCGCTATTTTGTTTTTGTTGCATTGCTAGCTGACAAGTATGACACTGACCAACAAGCCTAACAACATCTCGCTTATTGTTCGGCCAAAAGAAACGATGTTCTACAGCTTAAAGATGTGCTAGGAATACACAACTTACGACACTTGAACAAATATCCATCCTAGATAAGAAAATTATCCGTCTCACGAATGTTGTCATTGCTTAACAAGATAAAAATATCTTAAAAATCAAGACATGACACGTACTCTCCTTTAATTCGTTTAAAATCCACTACTTTAGCACTCATTTCAGAAAGAAGAAATGATCTACGGCAGAGCGCATCGGCAGCCTTATTTTGAACTCCCGCTTTATGTCGAATGGTGTAAGTATAATCCTGTAAAAACTCTTCCCATCTCTCATGTCTAGCATTTAATCCCTTTTGTGAGTTGATATACCTAAGGGCTTCGTGGTCTGAAAATATAACAAATTCTTGTGGAAGTAAGTAATGACACCAATAGCGAAGAGCTTGTACTATCACGTAGAACTCCTTATCGTAGGTAAAATAACGTTATCGAGCATCATTCAGTTTCTCACTAAAGTAGGCAATTGGATGGTTTTTTTGGGATAGAATTCCACCTATACCAATGCCGAAGCATCACAAGTAACTTCAAACACCTTCGAGAAATCAGGAAGGCGCATAACAGGAGCTTTCTACCACCTTTATCTTAATATCCTTAAAAGCTCTACCTGCAGCATTGGTTCACTTAAATTCATCTCCTTTTAAGGATTAAGTCATAAGTGCAATAATAGTACTAAACCCCTTAATAAATCAACGATAAAATGAGGCAAGTCCATGAAAACTTCTCATATATCGTATGCTCTTGGGTTCAGGACATTCCTCGATTGCCCTAATTTTCTCTGGATCAGCAGAGACTCCCTCAGAAGAGACCACAAATTCTAAGAAGATTACTTTGTCTGTGAGGATGGTGCACTTATTTGGATTAGCATACAATTGCTCCTTCTTAGGATAGAACAAACTTGACGTAGGTGGTTCAAATATTGCTCACAAGATCGGCTATAAATAAGAATGTCATCAAAGTATACGACCAAAAAGTATCCCTCAACCCGAAGGGCTATAAATAAGAATGTCATCAAAATATTGCTCACAAGATTGGCTATAAATGTACTCAGAGTATTACTCAACCCGAAGGGCATAAATATCCACTAGTACAAGCCATCCTTCATCTTAAAGGCAGTTTTCCACTCATCACCCGGCCGAATGCAAATTTGATGATAACCACTTTTGAGATCAATCTTGGAGAAGATCGTGGATCCAGACATCATGTCTAGCATATCATCTAACTGAGGGATTGGAAATCGATACTTAATGGTGATCTTATTAATGGTATGACTGTCTACACACATGCGCCAAGTACCATCCTTCTTGGGTGTTAACAAGACAGGTACTTCACAAGAACTCAATCACTATCGTACAAATCCATTCCTAAGAAATTCATCAACTTGTCTTTTTAGTTTCGTATGTTCATTTGGGTTCATTCAATTGTGTGGCAGGTTGGGCAAAATTGCTTCTAGTACAAGATCAATTCTTGCTGAATATCACACATCGAGGGTAAGTAATCGGAAAGGTCTTCAGGAAAGTCATCAGAAAATTTCTCTATTACAGGAAGGATCTCAATATGAGTCAACTTCTGGGGTTCTTTAGGAATTTTACGGGCAGTGAGGATAAATATAGGTGTTCCTTTGGTAATTTCATGAGTTATTTATTTTGCACCAATTAAATTCAACCCCTTGAGTTGCTTATTTGAACTGGATTGTTGTTCACTAATTTTTGACTGTATAGGGTGAATCTTGATTTTCTTTTCGTCATGCTCAAACATCACCATGTTTGAACGACTAAAAATATGAACATTATTATCGTACAACCATGGTGTCCCTAGGATTATTTGACCTACGTCCATTTCTAAATTATCACACCAAATCTTGTCCTTATATATTATAAATTGAAGCAGAACAATATACCTTTCTTAGACTTGGAGGACAGTTTCATTGAACCAAAACTCTCACACCCGTTCCCAGATTTGGTATTCTTGAATTTATGATATTTAAAATTTTATTGTAGATGTATTCATACTATATTTTACATGTTGATTTCTGTTAAATATGTTATATTTGTTCATTTTTATTCATGTTTATTATGAAAGACTACCCGAGACTAGTAGTGAACACATTGGCAATTGCCATGGACCCGTGCTAGGAACCGTATATAGGATGGATACCAGATCCGGTTCACTCATGGAACCAGTAAGCCTATTTTGGATGGTTAAGATTTGGTTGAAGAGTGTCATGACTTAATCTTAGGGCTAACTCCATTTCTCTACTTGGTATATATATGGTTTTCTCTCTCCTCTCGCATTCTTCCTTATTTCTACTTCCCTTCTTCTTTTTTCTTTCTCTTTCCCTCAAGAGCTCCCAACCGAAGCCCTAGACCTAGACCTAGCCCTAGACTTGGTTCTAGAAAGAGGTTTGTTAGTCCACCATGACAAGTACATCTTGCTCAAAGTGGTAAAGTCATAGATTTTCGTATTTTTGCATATATGTAGTAATTAAAATATGTTTGATGGGAAATATTCTCTTTGATGTCCTCATTAGTTTTAGTTCTTGGAGTTTTTGGTTTTGATGAACGGTTTTGAATAGATATGAGTTTTAAGATTTAGATTTTTATGTGTTCTATGAGTTTCCCTTGGTTTTGATCTACTAAAACTTAGTATTTTTGAAAACTAGTTTTTTCTTATGTGTCACGACCCGCACCCGGTATAGGGGAACGAGTAGTGAACAAAGTCCAGCCTACGCCGCAGCATCAACGGTAGAACATTGTTTAGGTCACTAACTATCAATCACACACAGTAAGTATTTAATTAACCTGCCATAATATCTTAACTCCAAATGGAGGACAATGAATATAACGGTAATACTAAATACGCAATCATAATCTAAAGCACGATAAGATATCAAAGCGATCTATCAAACTATAAGTCTAAATATCAACAACAACTTCTAAATACAACATCAATACCAAATCTTAAATACAATGACAAAGTCTCCAATATAATATATTTAAGTCTTAATTTAACAATACATTGTTCTAAAATAAATCTAACACCATGCCATAGAGAGTAACTAAATCTCCTCGAAATCACTCCCGAGTATCAGGGCCCATGGTAGCTATTCCCTCCTCTGCTCCATAGTAGGTGTGACACCAGTCCTTATATAAAGAGTCATCTAAAAAATATATCCAATCAGGATGGAGCGCAGTACACCTATGCTAGCAATTTTTATTAGTTGACAAAGATTATAAAATAGTTATAGTAAGTAATACATGATGAACACGGAAAAGAAAGAATCAGAGAGTAACATATAGTCACTGTTAATTTAAAACAAGGAAAGATAAGCATGGTGAATCAAAAAAATACTGTGAATAGATGAGAACTGAAATAGATAAATAAGATGTGTGTCCAGCAAGTATCATGTGAATCCAGCAAGAGCACATTAACTAGTGTGTTTTGAAATACCGCTTTCGACATGTAAACGGCTAGGGGTAATACGGCTCATTGCACACTTGGTGTGCGACTACTATCATTCCTGATTAGACCAGAAGGGGTAATTATAGATTTTGGAATGTTTACATGTCTATTCGAGTATTTTTCCAACCCGACTAGTATAAATGAATCCAAGTCCCGACATGTAAATCAAGTACGAGGCCAGACAGATAAAGTAAGCGATGCTAGTAAGTGAGTCCTGATGTGATACCAGTAATGAGTCCTAAAGTAGAGGCCAAACAAGTATAATGCACGTGTCGGAAGAGAGTGAATCCATATAATACTAATACGTGTATCCATAGTATCGAGGAATCAAGTAGAACAATGCTATGAACCAGAATCATAGTAGACGTCAAATAATAAAAACTATCAGAGAATGTACTCGCCTAAGGTTCTGAGCAAATAGGGTGGAACGATGTTCGAACTGGTATCACACAAACCTATATATGAATATCAAGTCAATCTGGTGTAATGAGTGAGAAATGAGTAAAAATGCATTAATACATGCTTTCTAGGCCAATACTAGCTAAACTAGGTCTAAGCTAGGTCCAACTAGATCCCCGCTAAGGTATTTGAATCATGCTAGCTATCAACTAGCTAATACAAGTCAAAATTAGCTATACTAAATAACTAACACTAATATAACCTTACCCTTTACTGACACACTAATGATGATACATTGACTGCTACTAATATAAATATACTGATATGAACCTTTACTATACTAACTAACTGACAGTTAACTAACTTTAAGAAATACCTACTTACTTATATACATTAACTGACAATATATAATTCTAATTGTTCACTGATAAATCCTTAATACTAACAGTTAACTAACCTTAACTATACACAACTTACATTATATACTACTAAGACTAATATGCTAACAAATATTAACTTACTTGCTGATACCAACTTATGACTAACACTACTAACGGATACCATCATAACACTAACTTACATATGGGCTAATTGTTAACTGTCCTCACTCATTAACTCAACTAACTATAACTCTAACTTATTCTAACTGAACACTCATCTGGCAATTTCTTAAACTGAAATTTACTATCACATGTGCACTCATGTGCACAGGTTACACTAGCACTCCAAAACCGTCACTTACACACACAAGTGTGCAAGCAATTGCAATATTGGCCTACCTAATATGCATAAGTCTTTACATCCAACCTTTAGTTACTTGTCTATACTGATACTCGATATCAGTTGGCTTCCACTACCAAGGATCGTTTAACACTTAACTGAAACCATTTCCCTTATCAATTGCAACCTTTAGTTAACATGCATACACAGACACATAAATACATCTACTTCAGTCTTTACATCCTATACTAAACAACTCTCAACACTCTCTGAAACACACACTTGAAGTCACCCCAAAATATACCACTAATACTTACTGATACATTTAACCATAGATACCCCTCTAATCATACTGATACACCAAGTTGCTCATCTAACCCATAGAGTATCACAATACTCATACTTCAAGGTATTAATACATTGTTGGCATCACACTTTAAGGACTACCCATACTTCACTATTTTCCACCTACTCTTACCATCATTCTTACATCCAAATTGGTACCCCAATCCTTTGATACAACCACTGCTGTGATCAAAACAGTGCACATAGTGCACTGAAACACTTCTCTCATCTCACCTGTGATCGAGTACCCCTGGAGTTACCTGTACACACAAATATCACACTCCTTACAACTAATGCATCCCCATACACATACACCAATGAACTCAAAACATGCACCTCACCATCCTCACTAAAATATACAGTTGACACAACCCAATACCTACACACTTAACTACACTGTAGGAAATATAGTGTTATAATACACTTGTTGGTACCTCACTCACAGATTTACAATACTCACAGTTCCTGCTACTATCAAGAACTGAAACACACTACGTTGACATATGTATACTACATACCTATGCTCACTCCACTGATACACAGAAAATCCTTTTTGTTACTCACCTCGCTTGCACACTTATGGAATACAACCCAACTGTTATTAGAACTATCACTACCACATTCTAAAAGTAGGGGTATTTTTGTCTTTTTATTTATTATAAGTATTGTGTATATTTATTTTTAAATAATTGCATGATATGTGTGTGTGTGTAAATATATATATATATATATATAGTATTCTTTAATGCATGAGTTAGTAGACTAGACCTAGAAGCCCACTAGATGAACCTCTGACCAAATTATAGGGTTATGGATTTAATTAGCATTTTGGAGAATTAAATATTGGGGATTATAATTTATTATTATGATTTTATTTGATTGTTGTACCTTACCATTGCTTCGATAATTGGAACGCTACACTAGCTTTTGCCTTCCAACAAATTTTATACCCTTGTCTTAGACGTGCCAGTCTTCCATTCTGACCTTTGTGTAACTCATAAATATGCTCTTTTGTGCTTTATTTTAGTCGCATAATATTCGTTACAGATGTTTATTTTTATTTCCAAATAAATCCAACTTTGCATCCTTGTCTGTTCCAATCAAAATTGGAGACACAATTTTGACCCATTTTGTGCAACCCAAATTATGACAATATTCTATTCTGACTCTTCTACATCCATTATACTTGTATCCCACCTAATTTTAGCTCTATGTACTTCCAATTAATTTTAGAACACTATTTATATTATTTTTAATTAAATTGGTGTAAGGACCCAACTCAACCAAAAACTAGACCCAACCCCAAACTAAACCCCCACTCACACCCTCAAGACTCATACTAAACACCACACACCATTTTTAACCATTATATTACACCAAATATGCTATTTTTTCTTATTCAATCCAAATTTTTACCTTTTGTGCAATTTTCCAATTGTTGGGGACTTTTATGCAAAAGTGCGATGAGGTGTCCACCTCCCATTGGACCCAACACATGAAGAACCAACCACCTCCCTCATTGACCGGTCCAATACTCTTTTTCTCCCCTTTTTGTTTGTACACTCCCTTTCATGTTAAATCATGGCCCTTCATTCAAAATGGAACACCATCCTCACCACACACACCCTCATATATATATATCACACATCCTAAGCCTTTTTCCAAAAAGCCATCCCCCATCCCAATGAACACATGGCCGGCCCTAATCCCTAGGCTATCACCCATCTTTTTCTTCCTCATGCAAAAACCATCATCCTCCATTATTTTTTTATCATCAACACCAACATCAAATAAAACTAACCCTAAACAAACCCATATCCACCCACTTCCCTCCTTCCTCCGGTGAACACCCCACCTGAGCGCAGCCGTCGACCTCGCTGGAGCAGTCGACCCATCTCCGGCCGCCTAAGTCGACCGCTTGAGCTCTCCTCAGTCGTTAACTGCACCACCCTACACCTTCTTCTCCGATCAACTGAACCACCCCGACTTCCCACGCGGCCTCACCGCCGAGCACAACTGACTCACCACGCCATTCCCCTCGCCGCCATCACCAACCTGCTCAGCGCCACCACGCCGAGTAGTGCACCGCCTCCTTCTTCATCATCTCCCCTACAGCCATGACCGACTCATCCCCGTAACTGACTCCCCGCGGCCACCACCGGACCTCCTCAACAGCATCTCCACATCACCATCACCATAGTTATCATGATCTCCTACACCCCCTGCCATCATGTCGGACGGCCATAAGCCCCTGACTCCACCACCGGAGCACCCGACTGTACCAACAGCATGACCCAATCTTCTCCGCTGTCGAGCCCCGCCTCGCCGGATTCGATCCCGACCTCATCTTTATCAACCCCGACAGAAACCCTCTTCACGACCATCCTCCGGCCTCTTCCCTGACTCCTCTCCACCGGATCACGACGATGAGCAGCCTCGACCTTCATCATCATCATCATCATCACCATCATCATCATCATCACCACCCTCGTCGGAGCCCAAGCACCATCTCCGGTCAGCACCAGCCTCCCTCGACCCTGTGGTGCACGTACAGGTTCGAACTACCTTCCTTCATAATTTTTTGTGTGCATGTGTGAATAGTGTTAGGGAGTAGCATATTGCTTTATGGTAAGTTTAGTTGATGTGATTGCAAGACCGTATCAGTGAACCTAATGACCAGTTGCGTGTGAGTACGTGTGTGTATAATAGTTAGTTTGATATATATATATATATATATATATATATATATATATATATATATATTCTATGGAAATTGATTGCTAGTACTATGTATAGCAGTATTATAGATATTGTATGACCATAAGTGATAATTGTGGGTGTCCCGTATTTATATGTATTTGCATGACCCTAGGTGTTAGTGAACTGTCTGCCCTGTGTACACGAACGTACTTGCTTTAGACATGTGTTAGTGAGTTGACTGTCTGATTATGCACAGCATTTGAGGACAGGACACCCGTGCAGTTAGATGCACACTTGACCCTGTTAGTTGACCAGTATCGCCCTTAGCGTACCCTCTGAGTTTAGTATAATTATGGTTGTGTATGTGCTAGTATAAGGACTGATGCTATATTATATTATATTATATATATAGGACCATTAGATCATTCCGTGAGACTTCGGGAGCAGGCTATTAGTATTGTCCGCTCAGGACCACAAGCGAGTACATTCTCTGATAATTTTTGTTATTTGATAATTTTTATAATTAAAGTATTTAGAAATGTTACATCTGATTCTGACACTGTGCTACACGGACTAGTATATAGATTGGATCTGCAGTCATGAGATGTTACATTGGCTATCGTATTGACATTGTATACGATATTAATATTAGATATCGTACATGATGTATTGGACATTGATCGTATATCGTAACGTGTCATGGTTGGATCCACTGTACTAGTTGGGGACAGGGGAAATATTAGTAGATTATGTGATCATACCCAACTCTACATGCATCATAGCTCACCCCACACCTCACGTCGGGTGCAACCTGACCATTATATGCCTCATAGCCTGTTATATATGATTAGCCTGACCATTACTAGCATAATAGCTAACCAGATGGTTAGCCTGACCTTACATGAATCATAGCTAATCATATGTAACAAGCCTGATCTTGTCCCAAGCCGATCACATGATAGACTAATATTTCAAACACTTAAAATAGTTACAGTTCTTTATTTTAGTTTCATATACTACATCACCCATTGTAGTTCTTTCTCTTCATTTTATATATGCACTGACTATGCCATATTGTCTATTGCCTGTTCTCGTTATTATTTGCCACTGTATCTATTCATTATTTCTTTCAGTATATATATCATCATCTGTTTATTATTTTATAGTCCTTATTAATTAACTAGAACTTTTATTTGGGTTATACTTTGCTCCATCCTGACTGGAAATATTTTTCCCGACTGTGACTTAGAGGACTTGGTTCTGGCATACTTGGAGATTTGGATGTTATTGTTTGCAGGTTAGACTATTTCTTGTTGTTTAGACTTGTGTTATATTTTATTTTTTATTTTTGATATCTCATCGTGCTTTTGTTTCTGTGATTAAGTATTTTTATATTATATTGTAATATATGTGTCTCCTTATGGAGTTGGATATTCGTGAGAGATTGGTTAGATAGTATTATGACCTAGACAATGTTCTACCGTCGATGCTGTGGCGTAGGCTGAACGTACCCACACACTCGTGCTCCTATATCGGGTGCGAATCGTAACACATTTCTAGTGGGGGCCCATGCAGGTCGAGCTTCGTAATTAGAGCGATGTCGTTGTAGTGCGACGTCTTAGTTGTACTACTGCGTGCCTGCGATAGGATATAGGATATGGGATACTAGGATGAGAGAGGATACTCAATCACAAATTATTTGAGAGATTCCTGGGACGACCCTTGAGAATCTTATTATAATTTCTAATTCAAATCTTTTTCCCTCGTTTCCGTCTGTTCTTACTTGTTGTTATTGAATTTGATTCTTGTTGATCGGTTATTTAAATTTAAATTCTTGGTGTCGTTGTTGAGTTTGATTTTATATCGAGATAAACTTTATGGACTAAAATTTATGATATCATCTGATGAAATATGTTAATGAGGACAGTGAGAAAGGTAAAACGTCTGATTTGGTTATGGAGCCTAGAATTTATCACAGCCATATTAGCTGGCGTGTCAGAAACATAGGAACCTGACTTCGGATGTATATATATCTTGGTTATGAGATTTAGAATTTTTCGTAGCTATACTGTAACAGCCCATTCCGCTCAAGCGAACTGCCGACTCAATCGGTAATAGTGCAGCTGTCCCGACCCGCGTTGCCTCGATCTAGAAGCAAAGGATATCCAGACTTGCCCTAACAGGAATCCCGGCTTAGGCTTTCAGAGGCTCGCTCAGGCGTATCGCTCTATCGAGGCGAATCATCGCTAAGGTGGGTGGCTATGGTGAACTTGTCTTTGCTTAGCCTGCACACATAAAATCTGAAATATTTATGCTAGTCGCTAGGTGATTAACCCCCTGCATGCTAATAAATCCAACGCACCTAGCTAAGGGAATAATCCCAACTCATATTGCTTGCTAGAACATGGAAATGAAATACTGCTTATATTCAGACCCTCGCATGCTAAGTCCCTTAACGGTTTCAACTCTCGGCTTACCTTCGGGTCCGAGCAACGTGCCTGCTTATGTTCTTTAGAAACGCATGCTTGTCTGCTTGAATGTTGTATTATCTTCATACAAACCTCGGAAGACTACAAAGTAGTCATTCCGTGCCTGAATGAACCCGCAAGTATTCGGGACCGTTAGGTCACCAAGGCAGTTCCTGATCCAGGGGACTGTATCATGCCAAGTAAAAGAATCATGCTCCTGTGGCAAGACTCATTCAGGTATTTGGATCTCCCTGCAAGTCTCCCTCGTGTGCGGGCTTACAGCAGCCCAGAAGACTGTGCATATCCAATAGCTAAATGAATCTCGTGTGCTCGTGTGTAAATTAATAATCGTGTTTGATCATGGACAACTTGTGCACAAGGGTATAAGTTCTGCAGACGGTGCTAGGGCACTGGCACCGATCCGATCCTGGCAGACTTCGTGTGTAGTCATCGTGTGCGGACTGGATAGCTTGTAACGCATCGTGTGTTATCGTGTATTCAATATGAGCTCCCGTTGCTTGTTATCCATATCCATGACTAGTCCATTATGGCATCAAGCCAGTGATCATCGTGTGCAATTAAACTTGTGGCTTAGTCATCGTGTGCGGATGGGATAACTTGCAACGCATCGTGTGTTCATCATGTGCTCTCGTTGCATGTTATCCTTATCCATGACTCTGTCCACCTCGTGTGTTTAAACTTGAACATTATAACTATTCAATGCTGCTTGTAAAATGGAAGATAAACAAGTCATCCTCGCTTAGCGGCTATCCGCGTGAGAGTCATTGCATAGCATCAATGAATAACTTAACACCTGAACGATCATGTTATAAGGACCCTCCTGTTTGCATATGCTATGCCTCCTGAATGTTTATACTTACCGTGCTTGAATTAATCATGTTTGCCTTGGACAGGAAAGGAGAAATGGTAAGTTGGTAAGTCTTGTCGTGTTTCCTCAAACATCGCACGGCGCACTGCCCGACACGATAAGCTATTCAATATTTGCATGAAACTGATCCTAAGGCAACTAGAAAGACAACTTAATAGTTGTGCACGGAACCTGTATTACATGTTTGGATTTGTCGAGCGGGCGAGTAGCTTCCCCACCAGTGCATTCAATGTACTGATAATCCACCAGTTTGTATGCAGGGTGCGGGAGAACCTCGTTCGGTGCGGACGCCTCCTTCGTATGTGCTAAGGCTAGGAGTTCCCTCCGAAGCCTTACAACGGTGCGTCCGGGACTGAAGCACATATACAAGACATAATAATGGAGCGTCGCCTGACCATCGCCTGTACAATCATTCCAACTGTAGCCACTTGGCCCGCTTTTACTGTTTCAGAGAGAGAGGCTTGAGCGACTTGTAATCTCGGCTATATGCCGCCTGTAACACAAGTTTATATCAATAAAAAGAGCTTGCTTTACTTCAACTTGTGTTTCTATGCTTCCGCTATATTGTCAACTCAGTGAACCTGTTACTGATCGCTTATGCGTTCATGACTCCGCTGCACTCGGACAATCTGTGCGACTCTGTGGCTTAGAACTCTAACCGCCAGCCAATGAACCATGGCCTTGCACAGGCGTGGATCACGCTCGTGCGGCATTATGCC
Source organism: Iris macrosiphon (assembly GCA_036927795.1). Taxonomy (NCBI): domain Eukaryota; kingdom Viridiplantae; phylum Streptophyta; class Magnoliopsida; order Asparagales; family Iridaceae; genus Iris; species Iris macrosiphon. The sequence goes on from JAYESA010000013.1 coordinate 126,514,746, forward strand.
CGGATGGGTCAAGTGATCGTTCCGTGGGAGCGCTGGCGAGGGTGATTCCCGCCTAGCGGGAACGGCCGAAATAGACTACGGGAGATCGGGACGTGACATGTTGGTATCAGAGCCTGGCTTCTACGCCTTTGGCCTCAATTCAATATCTCTGTTTCGAAAGCTCGTTCGTGGGTTATGTGCACGCTCTCTCTCAATGCCTCGATGGAATGTTCCAACAATAAGTCTAAATACTTTCAAAATGCGTTTTGAATGATATGCTTGCTTGTCTGGTTGTATGCTACGAGTGGCCTTTGTGCCAACCTGTACGAACCCTTGAGAGTATCGCAAGTAGCTTGTCCGATTTTCACTAACCTTATGTTTGGTTGAATGCATATATTCGAGGGACGCCTTGAGCTAGTGCACCATCCAAGACTTAAGAAAAGGTGAAACTCGAGTGCTGAGACTTCGCTATCACTAAGCTGGTTGACGTGTTCATGCTAGAGGGGCCCTTCGAAAGTGCGCACGATCCAGTCTAAGCGATATGCTAATTTCGAAGCTTGTGCAAGTGAATATCCGAATGAACAAGTGCAACGACTTGTCTAGGATTGCATCAAACCCTAGATCACTGCTTGTCCTTAGTAAGTCTCGAGGATGAGACTTTTTCTAAGTTGGGTAGGATGTAACACCCCATTCCGCTCAAGCGGACTGCCGACTCAATCGGTAATAGTGCAGCTGTTCCGACCCGCTTTGCCTCGATCTAGAAGCAAAGAATATCCAGACTTGCCCCTACAGGAATCCCGGCTTAGGCTTTCAGAGGCTCGCTCAGGCGTATCGCTCTATCGAGGCAAATCATCGCTAAGGTGGGTGGCTACGGTGAACTTGTCTTTGGTTAGCCTGCACACATAAAATCTGAAATAATTATGCTAGTCGCTAGGTGATTAACCCCCTGCATGCTAATAAATCCAACGCACCTAGCTAAGGGAATAATCCTAACTCATATTGCTTGCTAGAACATGGAAATGAAATACTGCTTATATTCAGACCCTCGCATGCTAAGTCCCTTAACGGTTTCAACTCTCGGCTTACCTTCGGGTCCGAGCAACGTGCCTGTTTATGTTCTTTAGAAATGCATGCTTGTCTGCTTGAATGTTGCATTGTCTTCATCCAAACCTCGGAAGACTATAAAGTAGTCATTCCGTGCCTGAATGAACCCGCAAGTATTCGGGACCGTTAGGTCACCAAGGCAGTTCCCGATCCAGGGGACTGTATCATACCAAGTAAAAGAATCATGCTCTTGTGGCAAGACTCATTCAGGTATTTGGATCTTCCTGCAAGTCTCCCTCGTGTGCGGGCTTACAGCAGCCCAGGAGACTGTGCATATCCAATAGCTAAATGAATCTCGTGTGCTCGTGTGTAAATTAATAATCGTGTTCGATCATGGACAACTTGTGCACAAGGGTATAAGTTCTGCGGACGGTGCTGGGACACTGGCACCGATCCGATCCGGGCAGACTTCGTATGTAGTCATCGTGTGCAGACTGGATAGCTTGCAACGCATCATGTGTTATCGTGTATTCAATATAAGCTCCCGTTGCTTGTTATCCATGTCCATGACTAGTCCATTATGGCATCAAGCCAGTGATCATCGTGTGCAATTAAACTTGTGGCTTAGTCATCGTGTGCAGATGGGATAACTTGCAACGCATCGTGTGTTCATCGTGTGCTCTCGTTGCATGTTATCCTTATCCATGACTCTGTCCACCTCGTGTGTTTAAACTTGAACATTATAACTATTCAATGCTTGCTTGTAAAATGGAAGATAAACAAGTCATCCTCGCTTAGCGGCTATCCGCGTGCGAGTCATTGCATAGCATCAATGAATAACTTAACACCTGAACGATCATGTTATAAGGACCCTCCTGTTTGCATATGCTATGCCTCCTGAATGTTTATACTTACCGTGCTTGAATTAATCATGTTTGCCTTGGACAGGGAAGGAGAAATGGTAAGTTGGTAAGTCTCATCGTGTTTCCTCAAACATCGCACGGTGCACTGCCCGACACGATAAGCTATTCAATGTTTGCATGAAACTGATCCTAAGGCAACTAGAAAGACAACTTAATAGTTGTGAACGGAACCTGTATTACGTGTTTGGATTTGTCGAGCAGGCGAGTAGCTTCTCCACCAGTGCATTCAATGTACTGATAATCCACCAGTTTGTATGCAGGGTGCGGGAGAACCTCGTTCGGTGCGGACGCCTCCTTCGTGCGTGCTAAGGCCAGGAGTTCCCTCCGAAGCCTTGCAATGGTGCGTCCGGGACTGAAGCACATATACAAGACATAATGTTGGAGCGTCGCCTGACCATCGCCTGTACAATCATTCCAACTGTAGCCACTTGGCACGCTTTTACTGTTTCAGAGAGAGAGGCTTGAGCGACTTATAATCTCGGCTATACGCTGCCTGTAACACAAGTTTATATCAATAAAAAGAGCTTGCTTTACTTCAACTTGTGTTTCTATGCTTCCGCTATATTGTCAACTCAGTAAACCTGTTACCGATCGCCTATGCGTTCATGACTCCGCTGCACTCGGACAATCTGTGCGACTCTGTGGCTTAGAACTCTAACCGCCAGCCAATGAACCATGGCCTTGCACGGGCTGGATCACGCTCGTGCGGTATCACGCCCGGATGGGTCAAGCGATCGTTCCGTGGGAGCGCTGGCGAGGGTGATTCCCGCCTAGCAGGAACGGCCGAAATAGCCTACGGGAGATCGGGGCGTGACATATACTAGTCGACACAGCGAGGATTCTAGATGACATGATTATAGAGTTGCATACCTAAGTTATGAAATCTATCATTTATCGCAGCTATGCTTACTGGCGTGGCGAGGATTATGAGTATCATAATTTCAGATAGACGTGTAATGATTATCAGATTGTATCTTAAATTGGTTCTTAAAGTATCATCTCAATACTTATCTACTTCTGTTATTACAGGACCTTGTTCCATTATTTTTCTTGCTAGCAATAGAGATACCTTCAGTCCTTAGTCTAGTTCCTTTTTTAGCTTTATTTTTTAAAGATCCCTGTTAGTGTGATAATTGGTGACTTGCAATTAGGTCTGTGTCTTGAGTATTAGTGTTGACTGTTGGGAGTGTGGCTTGTGAATCTGTAAGTATTTCTTGGTTGGACATGTGAGTAGTGGGCATCAATCTAGAGTTAACCCATAGCGTAGTACCTTGTTGCAATAGTTCTATAATAGGTGCCATTATAGTTATTATTGGTACTATAGGTAGAAGGAGTGTAAAGAGTATCAGTGATGGTTTCAGAAGTTAGTATCAGAGTCAGCATGACAGTCCTGGATAGTCATGAATTCATGTAGTTGGGTAATCCATGTAAACCATTAAGTATCAAGAAAATTGTGTTGAAAATTAATGGAGCATGATATTCAATTTGGTGGTTGATACTTGGGTGTGCCAAGAGTAAAGAAATGCATATGCATAAAGGGAATTAATGAGTGTGCCATAGTAGGAGGATACCCATAAGTGTATAAGAGAGTGTAAGAGAATAAAAAATATATTGTGCTAAGTAGTGAGACTTGTGTTACAGATAAAAGTAGGTTCTTGATATGTTATTTGATCTGAGTGTACCGATATATGACTAATGGTGGAAGTATCACCTGATATTGAGGCAAGTGATGTGTTGAAAGTAATAGGTGAAAAAAGTGTCTAGGAATTATGTGCAGAATGCACAGTGGGTGATGGGTGTTAGGGTGGAAGTTCATAAAAGTTGAAGCATGAGTATTAGAAAATTTCAATAGTGTGTCATGGGTTGAGAAATACCAAGATTGGTCATGGAAGGTATGAAGTGTATCACTGATTTGTGTATCAGTCTATAAAAGGTTAAAGGGAGATACACATACATCAATCGAGATATGGAACCATATGGCTGTCTTTCAAAGTGAAGTAAAATATGGGTGTTATAGAAAGTGCAAGTAATCATGAGCTCTAGTGAGTGTGATGAGGTGACCTAATGATGAAGTTAGTGTTACTATACCAAAAGTGCTATTGTTTCTATATCAAGGATTAGTTGAGAAATGTGCTAGTAACAGTAAGTAACTTGTGTTATAATATTAGATTGGTGTATCAGTTAATATGGATAGCAAATTATTGGGAGTAATAGTGCAAGTAATCTTGGCAGTACAAATTTTAGTACACAGTTGAGGTTATATACAATTGGTGTATTTGTGTGTACCTTGAGTGTTAGAGACTGTAAGTATATATATGTATACTTAGATAGATGTGGGTAAGAAATGTATATTAGTATATGAGTAGATGATGTGCATGTGTAAGGATCTGTTGGCTTGAGCATGCTTGAGATGGCACTATAAACTGACTTGGGTGTCCATCTAGAGTTGTATTAGAGGGAGCAGTACTTAGTATGTTGTGTTACACATGGTGTGCACTTGAGTGATAAGAATAACTAGTATAAATAATTATAGTAGGTAAGAGAGCTAGAAGTGAGTGTGCTAATAGTAGAAATATTGGTACCTAAAGTGATAGAGGTATTAAACTTTTGATGCAATTTGACCTATGGTTGTGTTAGAGGTTCTTAGTATCAGATTTTGGAATTAATAGACAGGTGTATGCAGTGTAGATGTATCCGTGGATATCTTGTGGACTAATAATTAGTTGATGTGGGTATCAGTATATAGGGATAGGAATTAGTGAGTGAATGTGCCAGAGTTAAGTATATATTAGAGGATAAAGATGTCCAGGTGATGTGTTAGAAGGTTCTATTCTTTTCTTTCCTTTTGTTCTTTTTCGTCTGTTTGATTAATTGATTGTTTGATTTCTTAGTACCATAGATTTTATCTGTAATTTTCTTGCTATAATATAGTTATTAATACACTCTAACAGAGACTGCAATACCATGGCAAAACAGACCATAACCATGCATGTTTTCTCTAGATTGCATGTTGTATGATTGTAGGTAGGATTTTCTTAGACCTTGATTGTTGGGGGTTTGACCGCAGTGAAGAATTAATAAAGAGGTTATGACTGGACAGAGAGAGACAAGGTGCCTTAAATTTTAAGGATAAACATTAATTTAAATAAAGAGTTAAGAATTTAATATGGCAGAATTGACGATTTTGTTAAATTATTAATTTTATGAAGATTATGATATGATTGAATTTGTCATTAAATTTTGAGGAATTTAAGAAGATTATCATTATATTTATTTGACTGCAAGATATAAATTTTAAAACTTATATTTTGAATGTTGTATTTGAAGATTTTATAAGCATTGCATTGTTTGAGTATTGTGTAGAAAAAAAATCGAGGAATAAGATCACTAATGGATTAGAGTTTGAATTCAAATTATTTTTTGGGATGAGATTTTAAATTTTATAAATATGCATTGATTGGATTTAAAATTAGAGGATTGGATATTAAATTTTTGTATTTAGTTATTAACTTAAAATTTTGGAGAAGATTGTGATAAAAATAGAATTTGATTTTAAATTTGAAGATTTTCAGAAATATGATATTTATATAATTTTGAAAATTTTATGAAATGACAATATGGATTTACTTCATGATTATATGGTTTGATGAATTTAAATTTTGATGGTAAAATAAATAAATAAATAAATAAATAAATATAACTATTGAGGATCTTAAATTTCGAGGACGAAATTTTCTAAGGAGGGTAGACTTGTCACTACCATATTCTAAAAATAGGGGTATTTTTGTCTTTTTATTTATTATAAGTATTGTGTATATTTATTTTTAAATAATTGTATGATATGTGTGTGTGTGTGTGTGTATATATATATATATATATAGTGTTCTTTAATGCATGAGTTAGTAGACTAGACCTAGAAGCCCACTAGATGAACCTCTGACCAAATTATAGGGTTATGAATTTAATTAGCATTTTGGAGAATTAAATGTTGGGGATTATAATTTATTATTGTGATTTTATTTGATTGTTGTACCTTACCGTTGCTTCGATAATTGGAGCGCTATACTAGTTTTTGCCTTCCAACAAATTTTACACCCTTGTCACGACCCACACCTGAAAATTGGGCATGAGCCATGGGTACGTCCAGCCTATGCCGCAGCATCGGCGGTAGAACGCTGTCTAGGTCTCAAACATAACTCATCCTGTCAATGGTCTCAACTCCATAAGGAGGACAATGATAATATATGAATCCACAGTTTATAATATACTCAATCACAAGGCTATATGAAAGTAATTGGCACGATGAGAAATAAGGATAAAGAGTTCTATCATAAGTCAACACAAATATAAATATATCATAAGTCTAGAGTCTAGATATCCACCCAAAAGTCACAACAATAATACAACCCAAATCTCAGTCTAGTACAATAATACATAAAATGGGGCAGTCTAAGTGCCTGTAGGTAGAATCTCCTCTAAGATGGGTAACTCCTCTGGGATTTCTGGTATGAAATCTCCCTCTGCTCCCGGGCCGTAGTGGGTAGGGCAGAAATCCTCCAAGTCCTCTGAAAATGTTATCCAATCAGGATTGGAGCGAAGCACAAACACTAAACAGCAGTTTCATTTATGTTGACAAAAACTATAAAACAGTGTAAGGAATACAAGATGATATAAATACTAAAAATATAGAGTGCTAGAGAATATAAAATGAGCAATAGAATATCTAGCAATGAACAATATACAAGTGAATGCTTGAACAAGTGAATCTGAAATAAAGAATAAACATCTGGCTAAGTGTTTGAAATATCAGTTTATTATGTGATCGGCTTGGGACGAGATCAGGCTTGATATATATGATTGGCTATGATACATGTGAGGTCAGGCTAACCATCTGGTTAGCTATGATGCGAGCAATAGTCAGGCTAATCATATATATCAGGCTATGAAGCATGTAAATGGTCAGGCTACACCCGACGTGATGTGTCGGGTGAGCTATAATGCATGTAAGGTAGGGCATGATCACATAATCTGCTCATATTTCCCCATCCCAAGCTAGCACGATGGATTCCAATCATGACTCCTCATGACAGGTATCTAGGGTGCTAACCCGTGTATCCATGGTGTCAGAATCAAGTATATAATACAACTAGAATTATAGAATTAATCAACAAAAGCGAAAACTGTCAGAGAATGTACTCATCTGTAGTCCCGAGGAAGGTGCGAGGATCGATGCCCAAGATGAAATCACACTACCAGAAAAAGTCAAATTAGCGACGTCAAAAAATGTCGCTAAATAACAAAAAAAGTCGTGGAATGTCATATCAAAATACTGAATTAAGGGAAATAATATGTTTAACTAATTAAATGTGAGGCCTCTAGGTCAATTCTGAGGTTTACTGGTCAATACTAGGTTAACTGGTTAATACTTTGCCAAACATAACACTTATAGTACCCACCTACTACTACCTCACTATAAGCACTAACCATGCCTTGGTGTCACTAGGCCCATGATACTAGGTATCCCAAAACTCATTAGATGTGTAAACACTGGTCCCTGTAGGTACTAGATAGACATGACTCTTAACCCTAGCTATTTTAGTTCTGGCCTTGATATCTAGGTTATACTAACTACCCAGTACACATAATCCATATATGTATATATATATATAACCAGTACACTACTTACTATTTACATTTAGCTAAAAGTGAATAGTTGACTAATCAACCCAAAGTCTATACCAAACTGACATATTGCTGTGCACAGGACCTATTGCAAAGCCCTACAGTTCACTAGCCCCTCTCCCTCACTGAACTTAGTTTCACAGAGAATACACCTAATCTCTTAATAATGCATCGATCCAAGATAACTGATTTAATGACCCAAACACAGTTTCTCAGTCTAGAATTGGTTCAGATTTACACAGGCATTTGCTAAGCTCAAAGACAAGTATATAGCTACTGCCAGGGTCAACCCAAACAGTTTGAAGTTGTTCCAACTTACACAGACAATGGCCAACTCTTAGACTCATAACATGTAGGTCTGAATTGTTCACAGATACTCTGCATAGCCAAAAATCCCTACTTACTGATACACACACATACAGTTCAAAAATGTTCAGACTTACAAATACATGGCTAAATCTCTGAGGCACCTAACAGATAGGTCTGAACCTTGTTCAACTTATACAGGCATGGCTTAAACTAGCTACTGATACATGCATGGCTCAATCTCTGAGACAAGGATATGGCTACTAGCAGGATCAACCAGGTAGCATCCAGCAATCTATAACTGATACCCAGTATCAGGAACTCACAACTGGAGTGAACCCGACCCCCAAATACTGAGATATACATTGACAGGTATCTAAACCCCTCACTGAGACTGATGCATAGCCCACCAAATTCCCCCATTCATACACTACCACACACATTGGTTACTGACACAGCACAACATAAGATACTCTCACACTGGTATTCTCATAACTGGCCTAAAAACACTCAGAACTCATTCACTCAAGCTAAAAAACAGGCACACAGATCTATTACTGATACAAGAGTATCAGTCACCCTACCTCATGAATCATATACACACACACTCACTGATGCACTAACTACCACACACAGTTCACACACACTCGGGTTCAATGCACAGACACTGTGCTACTGATACATAGTTCCACAGCATGATACACTGGCAGACTGTGATGCCAACTGCTCACAAAAACTAACACACAGAACTCGAGCCTCACTTGGACCTTAATACTCCAGTATGTCCAACTGCTCCCTGAGAAAACTAAGCTCACATAGACAATTACACTGAAACCAAGTACTCACAGTTCACACACACAGCGAACTAGACTGATACTCAGTTTACCTAGCAATCTTACACTGATACACAGCTAACCTAGCTATCTCAAACCGATACACAGCTAACCTACAAACCTATTGATACCGTAACTCACCACTGGCACTGAACACAGTGATACACACTCACTGAATACAGAACCCTAACTCACTCCCAAAACCCGACTCTACACAGGGAACCTCCCTACAGTGTCTGATACACTGAACACAGCTACACAAAAACCCATACTGTAAACTCCAGAAACCCGACTGTACATAGAAATCCCTAATGCATACATACACACAGCACAGTTTCAAATCCCGATTGTACAGTAACCCTCCCAATGCATCCTTCTCCAAAACACACAACCTATCTATACACAATGCAAGTATATCTATGTATATATTTATGTATATCAAAATATACAGTAATAGAATACATTAGATAGGTAAACCCCTAAGGGGCATTCCATCGAACATATGTGGTGCAGAAAACAGATTTCACGTTAAGAACCCATGAATCCTCAACCAAAGCCCTATAAATTGAGATCAAACCCACACGTTGGAGGTGTAATCATGTCTACATGCAAACCCCTAGGATTAAGGTTCATGAAATTGGGGAAAAACCAACATATGAACACCAAACCCTAAATCCACCTAGGTCTTCATGGAAAAACCCCAAAAACGAAATCCAAAACAATTGGTGGGCTCCTAATGGCCAATCAACAATGAAAAACAGAATTAAATGGGTTTAAAATTTTGGATTCTCACCTATTGGGAGATGGTTTCCCAATGTAGGTCATCTTTTTTCAAGCCATCTTGGTCCAAGCTCCTAGATTACTTTTGATGGAGGAGGAAAATGATTTCTAGGGTTTTAAATTCTGAAATTTTGGAGAAGAAAGGGTTTTTCTAATGGAGGATAGGTTTAGGACTTTCTTCATGAAGGAAGAAGCTTGAGGGAGGCTTCCCTTCATTATATAGGACTAGGGTTAGGATTTCAAATACAAAGGTTTAATTAACCCTTTATGTTTAGTCATGAAAAAATTAAATTAATTAGGATTTAGTCATTTTTAGGGTTTTAAATCTAAAATAAAAAATGGTAACTAGGGTTTGTCATAAGAGTTAAACCTATTGGATTTTTAGTGTTTAACCTAAAACCTATGCATTATGAATACCTTATAATTATTTAATAAAACTCATCACACATATTTATTACATAATAAATTAAACAGGGAATTTACAATAACGTCCTAATCTGGAAATGTGGTAGTGACAAGTCTACCCTCCAAAAAAAAAATTTGTCCTCAAAATTGGATTGAACTAGAACAAGAACGAAATCAGATAAGGAATTATACCTTAGGTCTCGAAGAGATACGGGTATTGCTCGCGCATTTTGTCCTCTCTCTCCAAGGTCAACTCCCCTGGAGAGTGATGTCTCCATGCAATACGAACCAAAGGAATAGTCTGGTTCCGCAGCACCTTCTCTCTACGATCCAAGATCTCTATGGGCTGCTCAGGGTAGCTGAGAGTCGGACCAACCTTCATCTTCGAGTGATCTAGTATGTGACTAGGGTCTTCCATGTACCACCTCAACTGCGATACGTGGAACACGTCATGCACTTCCTCTAGTGCAGGTGGCAAGTCTAGTCTATACGCCACTGTACCGACCCTCGCAAGAATACCGAAGGGTTCGATGTAGCATGGACTAAGCTTTCTGCCTCCACCAAAATGAATCATGCCCCGCGTCGGAGAAATCCATAGGAATACTAGATCGCCAACCTAGAACAGTCTCAACACACAGTCTAAACAAAATAATCACAAGCCAAAAAATAACAGTCTATACCTGAAACTCAAGGGGTCTACGGTGGCTGTCGGCCCAATGTCGCTGTCTGTCCTACGCCACTCGCAGTCTATCTCTGATGAGTTTTACTTTTTCTGCTGCATCCACGACCATTTCTGGTCCTAGCAAGGCTCTCTCTCCGACGTCATCCCAAGAAAATGGTGTATGACACCTTCATCCATAAAGAACCTCGAATAGCGATATCTCGATGCTGGCCTGGTAGCTGTTGTTGTAAGCAAACTCTACCAGGTGCAGATGATCCTCCCAAGAACCTCCGAGATCTAGAACGCAAGTGCGTAGCATATCCTCGAGAGTTTGAATAGTCCTTTCAGACCTCCCGTCTGTCTGGGGGTGGTATGCGGTACCGAACTTGAGTTGAGTGCCCAAGCTAGCCTGCAGACTCCTCCAGAAGTGGGAAGTAAAACGACTATCCCGATCCGAGATGATGCTCACAGGAACTCTATGAAGTCTGATAATCTATCGAACGTACATCTCTGCTAGCCTCTCTGTCGACGAGCCAACCTTGAAAGGTAAGAAGTGGGCTGATTTGGTCAACCTATCCACGATGACCCAAATCTCGTCCTTCCCTCCTGGAGAATGCGGAAGCCCTGAATCGAAATCCATGGTCACGTGCTCCCACTTCCACTCTGATATAGGAAAAGGTTAAAGCAATCCACCTGGCCTTTGTCGGTCCGCCTTTACCTGCTGGCACACTAGACACCGGGATACGAAGTGTGCTACCTCGCGCTTCATTCCATACCACCATACGTGCTCCCTCAAGTCTCGATATATCTTGTTGGCACTGGGATGCATCGAGTACTGAGAGCGGTGTGCCTCCTGCAAAACCTTCTCGCGCAGATCCCCGTTCGGCACACGCATCCTCGTGTCGTGCTGTAAAGACCCATCATCTGCGATAGTAAAGTTGTCTGACAATCATGTCCGAACCTATGCCCTGATACTCCTCAGAGCCTCATCATCATACTGCGCAGCTCTGATTCTGTCCATCAACTCGGACTGTATCTACAATCCCCATATCTGAATCTCAATACCGGGAACTAGCACCTCAATTTCCAAGCTTTCCAGGTCAGCCAACAAATGTCTATCTGTCGTCAAGTACATAGCCATCGGATACCTGCTCAAGGCATCGGCGACTACATTGGCCTTTCCTGGGTGGTACTGCAACGAGATGTCGAAGTCCTTCATCAACTCCAACTACCTCCTCTGCCTCATGTTCAGCTCCTTCTGTGTGAATACGTACTTCAAGCTCTTGTGGTCCATAAAGATCTCCAAACGCTCTCCGTACAGGTAATGTTTCCACATCTTTAGAGCGAAGATAACCGCTGCCAACTCCAAATTGTGGGTTGGGTAGTTCTTTTCATGAGGGCGTAACTGCCTGGAAGCATAGGCAATTACCTTTCCGTACTGCTGAAGAACACATCCCAGACTCTTCCCTGAAGAATCACTGTAGATAGTGAATCCACCTGTCCCTGCTGGCAACGTCAAAACTGGAGTTGTCGTCAATCTCTTCTTCAGCTCATCAAATACGGCCTGGCAATCCTTCGTCCAGAAAAAATTCACATCCTTTCTTGTCAGCCTGGTCATCGATGCTGCAATCCTGGAGAAGTCTTGTATAAACCTCCTGTAGTATCCTGCTAGCCCGAGAAAACTCCTGATCTCAACTACCGAACTGGGGGTAGCCCACGACTCCACTGCCTTGATCTTCTTCGGGTTAACCGAGATTCCATCACTTGTCACCACGTGCCCAAAAAATTCAACCTTGTCAAGGAAGAATTTGCACTTTAAGAGTTTCCTGTACAGGTCCTCCTTCCTGAGAGTCTCTAAGACCAACCTCAGGTGCTCTTCGTGCTCCTCCGGGGTCTTAGAATACACAAGAATATTATCGATGAACACCACCACGAACTTGTCAAGGTACTGGTGGAACACCTTGTTCATCAAGTTCATGAATACTTCCAGTACATTGGTTAAACCAAATGGCATTACCATAAACTCAAACTGGCCATATCTGGTCCGAAAGGCTGTCTTCGGCGTGTCTTCTCTCTTCACCTTCACCTGGTAATAGCCTGACCTCAAATCTAATTTTGAAAACACCTTCGCCCTCCTCAACTGATCGAAAAGATCATCTATCCTCGGCAGCGGGTATTTATTCTTGATAGTGAGATTGTTCAAAGCTCTATAATCGATGCACATGCGCACCGTGCCGTCCTTCTTCGGTACGAACAATACTGGAGCTCTCCATGGTGATGAACTGGATTTGATGAAGCCTTTGTCCTGCAGCTCCTCAACTTGCTTCTTCAGTTCTGCCAGCTCACTGTTGTTGACTTTATAGATATGTTGTGAAATGGGCTCCGCTCCTAGCACCAAGTCTATAGAGAATTCAACATCTCTGTCTGACGGCAAGCCTGGCAACTCCTCTGGAAACACATCCATGAACTCCGCTATCAGAGGATGTGGCAACTCCTCTTCTTCCATCCTGGCTCCGCAAAATGTGCTCCTGCTCTGCTCCGCTGCTCCTCTGGTGACCTCGAACTCCGGCTCTCCTGGTGGTTGAAATAATAATCTGCCTCCATGACAATCTATATTAGCATAATGCCTACTCAACCAGTCTATTTTGAGTACAATATCGTATCCCGGAAGTGGCATGACGAGTAAGGACACGCTCAACTTTCGGCCTCCCACTGACACTCTCCGGTCCTTGCAATAATTATGGACTAGGATAATACCTCCGCCAGTCGTGATCTTGCAAGTCCTAGCTAATGGTTCTGTCTCTAAATGATGTTGAAGTGCATAAGATACAGACATATAACTATGGGAAGCGCCAAAGTCGAATAATGTAAATGTTGGAATGCAATCGAGAAGAACTGAACCTGTAATTAAGTCTCTTGCTGGCTCGACCTCCTCGACTGCCATGGTGTATGCTTGCCCCTAGGGTGCACCTCTCTGCTGCTGGTGCTGAGCAAACCTCTGCTGCTGGTGCTGAGCAAACCTCTGCTGCTGTGGTGGAAGTGGTCCCCTCTGCTGGCCTCCTGGTACGGTAGGTACCCTGGTTGGTCCCCTCTGGGCGGCTGCTCCACCCTAGCCTAGACGAGTCTGGATGGTAGGGAAATCCCTCAGCTGATGTATTATCGATCCGCAGGACAAACATGTGCCCAACCTCTTCCTACAGAACTCTTTAGTGTGTCCTGCCTTCTCGCAGTACGCACACTGGATGGTGGGCTGAGTCTGTCTCCGCTGGTGCTGGGCCTGTTCTCGGGCTGGTGCCTGGTACTGCTGATGCTGTTGCTGATATGGCCTCTGCTGCTATTGGAAGTGTGGACGCTTGCCCAGTCTCGCACCACTGTTTGCTCCTCCTGAAGTGTCACGTCTCCTCTTGGGCCTGAGGTCCAAGTCATCCTCAGCTATCTGGCCATCCATGAATATGCCCTCGAAGGTAGCAGTGCGACGTCCCGACATGCGAGACTTGATCTCCCTTGCCAGCCCCTTTCTGAACTTCCGAGCCCTGTCTCCTGGATCTCTAATCATCGATGGCGCGAAACGGCTTAGGCGGCAAAACTTCGCGGCGTACTCATCAACGGACAAGCTCCCTTGGACCAAGTCATGGAATTGACTCTCCAAGGCTCCCAGGGCAACATCAGGAAAGAACTTCTCCTTGAAGAGCTCCCTGAAGGCCTCCCAAGTGAGTCTCCTGACAAGGAGTCTCGGCTCAGTGCGAAACCACGTCAGGGCGATGTAGAATATTTGGCTGCCGGCGGCCTCGATCTGAAGAGCCTCCGAAAGCTACGCCAAGTGCAAGTTTCTCTCTATGTCCTCTAGCCAATCGTCGGCATAGAGTATTCCCTCAATACCTTTGAACTCCCGAGGCATCATCCTCTTAAAGTCCACAATAGTGCCCGGCCTCTGGTGGTACTGGCTAGGATGCTGCTGCTGGGTGACTCTCTCCATAGCCTGGAGAGCCACCTGATGAGCAGTCTCTATGCTCACCCTCATCATCTCGGTCTGGGCCTGGTGCGCCTCTGTCTGCACCCTCTGGGCCTCTACTGATGTCCTCTGGGCATCAACCATGCCCTGGATCAATGCGAACATCTGTGCCCCATCGACGGGCACACCTTCTGGAAATGGAGTCGGTGGTGGTGGCAGAGGCTCTATCACAGCTGTGGGAACCCTCTGAACAGGTGGGGGTGGAGGACCCCCGAAAAGTGCAGATACTCCCACATACACAGGAGATGTAGGAGGTGCTGCGGATGTCTGTCCAATAGGGCGAGAGGTGGCAGACCTCTCTGAAGCTGCTGCTCCGAGTCTCAAGGACCTGGTCTTCGGCGGCATCCTGAAGACATATTGAAAGAATAAATTAAGGTAATATACACGATATCATCAAGGAAGGACAGTAAAATTCTAAAGGAAATAATCATTAAGAGTAGCATTATAAGAATCAGAAATTTCCTAATTGTGATTGAGCATATTCTCGGCCTAATCCTATTTCCTAAAACAGGCTCGTAGCGATACTCTAAGCGAGCACCACTACGATATCGCTCTAAATACGAATCTGGACCTGCATGGGCCACCACTAAAAATGTGTCATGACCCGTACCAGAAAATTGGACATGAGCCGTGGGTACGTCCAGCCTACGCCACAGCATCGACGGTAGAACGCTGTCTAGGTCTCAAACATAACTCATCCGGTCAATGTTCTCACCTCCATAAGGAGGACAATGATAATATATGAATCCACAGTTTATAATATACTCAATCACAAGGCTATATGAAAGTAATTTGCACGATGAAAAATAAGGATAAAGAGTTCTATCATAAGTCAACACAAATATAAATACATCATAAGTCTAGAGTCTAGATGTCCACCCAAAAGTTACAACAATAATACAATCCAAATCTTAGTCTAGTACAATAATACATAAAATGGGGTAGTCTAAGTGCCTGTAGGTAGAATCTCCTCTAAGATTGGTAACTCCTCTGGGATTTCTGGTATGAAATCTCCCTCTGCTCCCCGGCCATAGTGGGTAGGGCAGAAATCCTCCAAGTCCCCTGAAAATGTTATCCAATCAGGATTGGAGCGAAGCACAAACACTAAACAGCAGTTTCATTTATGTTGACAAAAACTATAAAACAGTGTAAGGAATACAAGATGATATAAATACTGAAAATATATAATGCTAGAGAATATGAAATGAGCAATGGAATATCTAGCAATGAACAATATACAAGTGAATGTTAGAACAAGTGAATCTGAAATAAAGAATAAACATCTGGCTAAGTGTTTGAAATATCAGTTTATTATGTGATCGGCTTGGGACGAGATCAGGCTTGATATATATGATTGGCTATGATACATGTGAGGTCAGGCTAACCATCTGGTTAGCTATGATGCGAGCAATAAGCAGGCTAATCATATATATCAGGCTATGAAGCATGTAAATTGTCAGGCTACACCCGACGTGATGTGTGGGGTGAGCTATGATGCATGTAAGGTGGGGTATGATCACATAATCTGCTAATATTTCCCCATCCCCAGCTAGCACGATGGATTCCAATCACGACTCCTCATGACAGGTATCTAGGGTGCTAACCCATGTATCCATGGTGTCAGAATCAAGTATATAATACAACTAGAATTATAGAATTAATCAACAAAAGCGAAAACTGTCAGAGAATGTACTCGCCTGTGGCCCCGAGGAAGGTGCGAGGATCGATGCCCAAGATGAAATCACAATGACCTAATTGTGGAATATCAATGTCAAAATACTGAATTAAGGAAAATAATATATTTAACTAATTAAATGCGAGGCCTCTAGGTCAATTCTGAGGTTTACTGGTCAATACTAGGTTAACTGGTTAATACTTTGCCAAACTTAACACTTCTAGTACCCACCTACTACTACCTCACTATAAGCACTAACCATGCCTTGGTGTCACTAGGCCCATGATACTAGGTATCCCAAAACTCACTAGATGTGTAAACACTGGTCCCTGTAGGTACTAGATAGACATGACTCTTAACCCTAGCTATTTTAGTTCTGGCCTTAATATCTAGGTTATACTAACTACCCATTACACATAATCCATATATGTATATATATATATATATAACCAGTACACTACTAACTATTTACATTTATCTAAAAGTGAATAGTTGACTAATCAACCCAAAGTCTACACCAAACTGACACGTTGCTGTGCACAGGACCTATTACAAATCCCTACAGTTCACTAGTACCTCTCCCTCAATGAACTTAGTTTCACAGAGAATACACCTAATCTCTTAATAATGCATCGATCCAAGATAACTGATTCAATGGCCCAAATACAGTTTCTCAGTCTATAATTGGTTCAGATTTACACAGGCATTTGCTAAGCTCTAAGACAAGTATATAGCTACTGGCAGGGTCAACCCAAACAGTTTAAAGTTTTTCCAACTTATACAGACAATGGCTAACTCTTAGACTCATAACAGGTAGGTCTGAATTGTTCACTGATACTCTGCATAGCTAAAAATCCCTACTTACTGATACACACACAGTTCAAAAAAATTCAGACTTACACATACATGGCTAAATCTCTGAGGCACCTAACAGATAGGTCTGAACCTTGTTCAACTTACACAGGCATGGCTTAAACTAGCTACTGGTACATGCATGGCTCAATCTCTGAGACAAGGATATGGCTACTGGTAGGATCAACCAGGTAGCATCCAACAATCTATAACTGATACCCAGTGTCAGGAACTCATAACTAGAGTAAACCCGACCCCCAAATACTGAGATATACATTGACAGGTATCTAAACCCCTCACTGAGACTGATGCATAGCCCACCAAATTCCCCCATTCATACACTACCACACACATTGGTTACTGACACAGCACAATACAAGATACTCTCACACTGGTATTCTCATAACTGGCCTAGAAACACACAAAACTCATTCACTCGAGCTCAAAAATAGGCACACAGATCTATTACTGATACAAGAGTATTAGTCACCCTACCTCATAAATCATACACACACACACACTCACTGATGCACTAACTACCACACACAGTTCACACACACTCGGGTTCAATACACAGACACTGTGCTACTGATACATAGTTCCACAGCATGATACACTGGCAGACTGCGATGCCAACTGCTCACAAAAACTAACACACAGAACTCGAGCCTCACTTGGACCTTAATACTCCAGTATGTCCAACTGCTCCCTGAGAAAACTAAGCTCACATAGACAATTACACTGAAACCAAGTACTCACAGTTCACACACACAGCGAACTAGACTGATACTCAGTTTACCTAGCAATCTCACACTGATACACAGCTAACCTAGCTATCTCAAACCGATACACAGCTAACCTACAAACCTATTGATACCTTAACTCACCACTGGCACTGAACACAGTGATACACACTCACTGAATACAGAACCCTAACTCACTCCCAAAACCCGACTCTATGCAGGGAACCTCCCTACAGTGTCTGATACACTGAACACAGCTACACAAAAACCCACACAGTAAACTCTAGAAACCCGACTGTGCATAGAAACCCCCAATGCACACATACACACAACACAGTTTCAAATCTCGACTGTACAGTAACCCTCCCAATGCATCCTTCTCCAAAACACACAACCTATCTATACACAATACAAGTATATCTATGTATATATTTATGTATATCAAAACATACAGTAATATAATACATTAGATAGGTAAACCCCTATGGGGCATTCCATCGAACACATGTGGTGCAGAAAATGGATTTTACATTAAGAACCCATGAATCCTCAACCAAAGCCCTAAAAATTGAGATCAAACCCACACGTTGGAGGTGTAATCATGTCTACATACAAACCCCTAGGATTAGGGTTCATGAAATTAGTGAAAAACCAACGTAGGAACACCAAACCCTAGATCCACCAAGGTCTTCATGGGAAAACCCCAAAAACAAAATCTAAAACAATTAGTGGGCTCCTAATGGCCAATCAACAATGAAAAAAGAATTAAATGGGTTTAAAAATTTGGATTCTCACCTATTGGGAGATGTTTTCCCAATGTAGGTACTCTTTCTTCAAGCCTTCTTGGTCCAAGCTCCTAGATTTCTTTTGATGGAGGAGGAAAAGGATTTCTAGGATTTTAAATTCTAAAATTTTGGGGAAGGAAGGGTTTTTCTAATGGAGGCTAAGTTTAGGGCTTTCTTCATGAAGGAAGAAGCTTGAGGGAGGTTTCCCTTCATTATATAGGACTAGGGTTAGGGTTTCAAATACAAAGGTTTAATTAACCCTTCATGTTTAGTCATGAAGAAATTAAATTAATTAGGGTTTAGTCATTTCTAGGGTTTTAAATCTAAAACTAAAAATGCTAACTAGAGTTTGTCACAAGAGTTAAACCTATTGGGTTTTTAGGGTTTAACCTAAAACCTATGCATTAAGAATACCTTATAATTATTTAATAAAACTCATCACACATATTTATTACATAATAAATTAAACAGGGAATTTACAATAATATCCTAATCTGAAAATGTGGTAGTGACAACCCATGTCTTAGACGTGCCAGTCTTCCATTCTGAATTTGTATAACTCATAAATATGCCCTTTTGTGCTTCATTTTAGTCACATAATATTCGTTACGGACGTTTATTTTTATTTCCAAATAAATCCAACTTTGCATCCTTGTCCGTTCCAATAAAAACTGGAGACACAATCTTGACCCATTTTGTGCAACCCAAATTATGACAATATTCTATTCTGAGTCTTCTGCATCCATGACACTTGTGTCCCACCTAATTTTAGCCCTATGTACTTCCAATTAATTTTAGAACACCGTTTATATTATTTTTAATTAAATTGGTGTAAGGACCCAACTCAACCCAAAACTAGATCTAACACCAAACTAAATCCCCACTCATACCCACAAGACTCATACTAAACACCACACACCCTTTTTAACTATTATATTACACCAAACATGGTATTTTTCCTCATTCAATCCAAATTCTCACCTTTTGTGCAATTTTCCAATTATTGGGGACTTTTATGCAAAAGTGCGATGAGGTGTCCACCTCCCATTGGACCCAACACATGAAGAACCAACCCCCTCCCTCATTGACCGTTCCAAAACTCTCTCTCTCTCTCCCCTTTTTGTTTATACACTCCCCTTAATGTTAAATCATGGCCCTTCATTCAAAATGGAGCACCATCCTCACCACACACCCCCCCATATATATATCACACATCCTAATCCTTTTCCTAAAAAGCTATCCCTCATCCCAATAAAGACATGGTCGGCCCTAATCCCTAGGCTAGCACCCATCTTCTCCTTCCTCATGCAAAAACCATCACCCTCCATTATTTTTTTATCACCAACACCAACATCAAACAAACCTAACCCTAAACAAACCCATAGCCACCCTCTTCCCTCCTTCCACCGGTGAATACCCCGCCTGAGCGCAACCGTTGACCTCGTCGGAGCAGTTGACCCATCTCCGGCCGCCTGAGCCGACCGCCTGAGCTCTCCTCAGCCGTTCACTGCACCACCCTCCACCTTCTTCTCCGATCAACTGAACCACCCCGACTTTCCATGCGGCCTCACTGCCGAGCACGACCGACTCACCACGCCAGTCCCCTCACCGCCATTACTGACCTGCTCAGCGCCACCACCGCCGAGCAGTGCACCGCCTCCTTCATCATCATCTTTCCCACAGCCACGACCGACTCGTCCCTATAACCGACTCCCCGCGGCCACCGTCAACCCTTTTTATGACCTTCCTCCGGCCTCTTCCCTGACTCCTCTCCACCGGATCCCAACGAAGAGCAGCCTCGACCTTCATCATCATCATCATCTCATTATCATCATCATCATTATCATCATTATCACCACCACCCTCACCGGAGCCCAAGCACCGTCTCCGGTCAGCACCAGCCTCCCTCAACCCCGTGGTGCACGTACAGGTTCGAACTGCCTTCCTTCGTGATTTTTTTTGTGCATGTGTGAATAGTATTAGGGAGTATCATATTGCTTTATGGTAAGTTTAGTTGATGTGATTGCAAAACCATGTCAGCGAACCTAATGACCAGTTGCGTGTGAGTGCGTGTGTGTATAATAGTTAGTTTGATATATATATATATATATTCCATAGAAATTGATTGCTAGTACTATGTATAGCAGTATTATAGATATTGTATGACCATAAGTGATAATTGTGGGTGTCCCATATTTATATGTATTTGCATGACCCTAGGTATTACTGAACTGCCTGCCTTGTGTACACTAACGTACTGGCTTTAGACATGTATTAGTGAGTTAACTGTCTAATTATGCACATCATCTGAGGACAGGACACCCGTGCAGTTAGACGCACACTTGACCATGTTAGTTGACCAGTATCACCCTAGCATACCCTCTGAGTTCAGTGTAATTATGGTTGTGTATGTGCTAGTATAACGACTGATGTTATATTATATTATATTATATATAGGACCATTGGATCATTCTGCGAGACTTTGGGAGCAGGCTATTGGTATTGCCCGCTCAGGACCACAGGTAAGTATATTCTCTGATAATTTTTATTATCTGATAATTTCTATAATTCAAGTATTTAGAAATGTTACATCTGATTTTGACACTGTGCTACACAGACTAATATATAGATTGGATCTGCAGCCATGAGATGTTACATTGGCTATCGTATTGACATTGTATATGACATTGATATTAGACATCGTACATGATATATTGGATATCGTACATGATATATTGGACATTGATCGTGTATCATAACGTGTCATGGTTGGATCTACTGTACTAGTTAAGGGTGGAAGAAATATTAGTAGATTATGTGATCATACCCAACTCTACATGTATCATAGCTCACCCTACACCTCACGAATGGTGCAGCCTGACCATTATATGCCTCATAGCCTGTTATATATGATTAGCTTGACCATTACTCGCATCATAACTAACCAGATGGTTAGCCTGACCTTACATGAATCATAGCTAATCATATATAACAAGCCTGATCTTATCCCAAGTCGATCACATGATAGATTGATATTTCAAACACTTAGAATAGTTACAGTTTTTTATTTCAGTTTCATATACTACATCACCCGTATATAATATTGTAGCGCTTTCTCTTTATTTCATATATACACTGACTATGCCATATTGTCTATTGCATGTTCTCGTTATTATTTGCCACTGCATCTATTCATTATTTCTTTCAGTATATATCATCATCTATTTATTATTTTATAGTCCTTATCAATTAACTGGAACTGTTATTTGGGTTGTACTTTACTCTATCCTAATTGGAAATATTTTTCCAAACTGCGACTTAGAGGACTTGGTTCTGGCATACTTGGAGATTTGGATGTTATTGTTTGCAGGTTAGACTATTTCTTGTTGTTTAGACTAGTGTTGTATTTTATTTATTTTCTTCAATATCTTATCGTGCTTTAGTTTCTGTGATTGAGTATTTTTATATTATGTTATAATATATGTGTCTCCTTATGGAGTTGG
This sequence comes from Iris macrosiphon, assembly GCA_036927795.1. Classification (NCBI taxonomy): domain Eukaryota; kingdom Viridiplantae; phylum Streptophyta; class Magnoliopsida; order Asparagales; family Iridaceae; genus Iris; species Iris macrosiphon. The sequence goes on from JAYESA010000013.1 coordinate 126,536,929, forward strand.
ATATTCGTGAGAGATTGATTAGATAGTATTATGACCTAGAAAGTGTTCTACTGCCGATGTTGCGGCGTAGGCTAGACGTACCCACGCACTCGTGCCCCCTATATCGGGTACGGGTCATGACAAGAACACTTCCTATTATAGTGTACCTACTATTAACTGGAACCATTCCCATTCCCATTCCCATTCCCACAGTTACACCTTGTTTCCTATACACGGTTGCTTTATCTCTGCACACAGACATAGATACAACCCTCCTCACCATAACACTTCTACAACTGCAACATACACAGACACTTGTGTGCATCAGATGAGACAATAATAATTTGGCAGCAAAAGCTGAGACAACATCAACAACGTCCGAAGAATCCAGTAGGATATACCTATTATGGCAAAAGAGGTCACACTCATAATGTATGTAGGATGGAAAGTGGAAGATGCTTGAGGTATAGGGGTTCAGACCATATGATAGCTACTTGCCTACAAATGCAGAGGCAGGAAGTACCATATCAACAATTTCCAGCGTTGCCAGCTCCAGGAGCAGTTCCGTATCAAGTGCCAGTTTTAGCAGTTCGGCCGTTAGCCTAACGTCTGATGTTGATGCTAGAACAGGTATTTTACCAGAGACAACGTCAGTTTGGTCAGCAGAGACATCCCCATGACAGAGTTTCAACAGCACCGAGACATGAGCAAGCTGAGTTTGGCGTGCTGGAACAGATGTTAGCAGAAGGTATTCAAGTCGAGGGTGAGATTTGAGTTCTTCCAGTTTTATCTATCTTTTGGGTTTCGTATATTCGGCCAGTAGAGATGATCTATCGTCTCACTCTTTTGCCTTTGTATCTCGTGATATATGATGTATGTCATATGTCCTGACTACAAAGGTACATCCGGGACAGAGTCATATTCTTGACTAAGTCGTTGGTACTAATTTATCTCGGAACTTGATCCCTATTTATTTTTTGGAGTCAGCATAGGCCAGCGAGGACGGATTCCTATTTTGACTGACTCGGGAGAGATATATATCTGTATGCCTCATGTTCTTTCTCTTTCCTTTTGATTGTGTTGATTGTTGGTGCCTTTATTTATATTGTTGTTGATTTTATTATATGCCTATTTTATTATGCTTGGTATTCAGTTAGTTGTAGTTCATGAGATTCGGTAGTTCATGATATTTTCTGGATTATGAGTTTCATGATAGGATCATAATTCTTCTGCTTGGTCTATGAGTTTTCTTTCTTGGTGATAAACTCGACAAGACTAGCGAATTCCGATGATGAATTTTTTTTAAGGCAGGTAGAGATATCACACCCGTTCCCAGATTTGGTATTCTTGAATTTGTGATATTTAAAATTTTCCTTGTAGATGTATTCATATTATATTTTACATGTTGATTCTTGTTAAATATATTATATTTATTTAATTGTATTCATGTTTATTGTGGGAGACTATCCGAGACCAGTAGTGAACACCCTGGAAATTGCTATAGACTCATGATAGGACCCGTATATAGGATAGATACCAGACCTGATTCACACTTGGAGCCACTAAGCCTATTTTGGTCCCACTCATCCATCCTCTCGTAGATGCGGTGCGGTTTTATGAAGCTTCTAAGCATAGTTCACTCGCGTTGATCAATTAATGTTGAGTTTTGCCGCCACTCCTTAAGTTTACATATGGTTGAGATTTGGTTGGAGGGTGTCATGAATTAATCTTAGGGCTAACCCCATTTTTTCACTTGGTATATATATATGATTTTCTCTCTCCTCTCTCACTCTTTCTCATTTCTACTTCCTCTTTTTTCTACTTCCTCCTTCCCTCAAGAGCTCCAAACCGAAGCCCTAGCCCTCACCGTAGACTTGGTTCTAGGAAGAGGTTTGTTAGTCCACCAAGGCAACTATATCTTGCTCAAAGTGGTAAAGCTATAGATTTTCGTATTTTTGCTATGTAGTAATTAAAATGTGTTTGATGGAAAATGTTCTCCTTGATGTCCTCATTAGTTTTAGTTATTGGAGTTTTTTGGTTTTGATGAACGATTTTGAGTAGATTTGAGTTTTTATGTGTTCTATAAGTTTTCCTTGGTTTTGATCTACTAAAACTTAGTGTTTTGGAAAACTAGTTTTTTCTTATGTTAGAGCATTTCATTTTGAGCATTTTGGCTTTTGTTTCACTTGATTTGGACTTAAAATAAAGTTTTATGAAGAAAATAACTTTTGAATTTTTGGAGCTTTTTCGTCATGGGTGAACTTGATGTCTGGAGAATATGAAGTTCATATGCAGCCAGTGCGATATGCGGCAGAAGGTGCTATGCGGCATGAAAATGCTATGCGGCCTGAACTCCTTGTCGCATACCAGCATGCGTCCATATCTTTTGGATGAATGACTGATACACATGTGTTCTAAAGGGACTCCATGTGTTCACTCGCTGAACGAATAAGAATTTTCTAAATCCAAGAGACCTCTATGAGACAACAACTTCTATGCGGTACCGACCCGTATGCGGCAAGCAAGCATATGCTGCAAACAGAGCATGCGGCCACTTTCCTTCGGACACATGACTCTGATTGTTTGCCACATCTTTTTATAGTTTTATCTTTTCTTCCTGACCCACTTTATGGCCTGTCACATCCATCACTTCGGCAATTATTCCAAGGAGTGAACTTTGCTGTGACGCTATGCGGCACCTGCCTCATGCGGCAAGTAGTCCATGCGGCCTGGAACAGCATGCAGCCAGCTCGTCCATGTAGACAGCTCATCCATGAGGCCAGCGCGCCCATACGACCATTTGCTCATGCACCTGATCAATGCATGCGACCTGACCCATGCAGCAATGCATACGTACACTTCTCATACGCGTATATGATCCTATGCGACCCTAGTAATCTATGAACACGTTTCACGATTTCTTGAGTTTAATTATTTTATTTGGAATATTTCTTATCGTACCCTATGTGGTTGATCGTGGCTTCTTGTCTGTGTTATTCTATAGGAAGAGTTGACCTAGTAAACAGACTATGCTAGACCTGTATAGGTGCTAGAATTAACTATGTGCATAGTATGATTATATGTTGTAGTAGACCATATGGCAACCCAGAGTAAACTCAGCTTAGTAGATTAACTTATCCTTTGTTCGTCGGATAGAGTGAGGGGCATAGTTCTGCTTGGGAGACAATTTGTAATCCCGATCCTTGTTTGGTTTAAGGATTGTGGATCTGCTCCAGATTGGTTCACACTTCCCTCTCCCTCTACTCACGTCCGGCGACATAATTGTTGATTCAAGGATTTCATAAATTTAGACTTCTAATTGATTGGTAGTCGGAGTACCTAATTTGAGGAGATTATATTTTGACCAAGTGTCCCCATATGATAAGACTCATATGACCAACTATAAGTTTGGTGATTCCACCTAATTTTTTGTATCCGTGCCGATACAATTACTACGTGCTACGTGTACATGTATTATAATGTGCATTATGGTACGACATAACTTGCTATGTGCTATAAGATTATATATTTTGGGTTGTGTATCGAGAATGCCTCATATACTACGCGACATGTGATATTATTATATTAATTCCCCAGCACGGGCATGGTATGTGGGTCAACAACCAATGTGTGGCTAGGACTTGATTGATTATTGCATCACGCTAGGGTGAATCTAAATTGAACTGCCAAGTGACAAAGTAGATTCGTATCTAGCGTGGACCATACTACGGTATGACATATAAGGGGAGTAATATCTGACTACGCCATATGATTCCAACTAACCGTAGGGTTAACTAATCAACTAAAATATATAGAGCATTGAGAGGAACGGGATGCCAAGATCGTGCGTGGTGAACCACCCTCATATAATTTTTGAGGTATGAAAGTTTGCCACCACGGATATTATATATCATCCATACTAGTGGAGTAAAATATTCGACTTTTTTAATTTAAATCGAGCCAACATTTTCCCTATAGGAAGGGTTGGAACTGTTACTGATCTATCTGAGCAAGGTAGTCCTGCGGGAGATCGGTGCATATTCTACGTACTACGTGTTATTATTATTGGTTCGGCTAGTCGTGTTCTCCTGTAGCACGATTTGAGGATCCCTATATTATTTTATTACTGGGATAACCCAGACTTCACATATAAAGTCGTAGGATTGATTGGCCGATAAAATGAGTACGTATTGGTAGTCTAGGAACATGAACTATTATGGTGTGATGGTTCATCCCTTGTCCTTGTTTGGTTGTAGGGTTACACCAATATTTCATAATTGGTTATGTACTAAAGCTGTATATTCTATCTATATCTTAGCTTGTATTATGGCATGAGTCCCTGGATTATATTGATGTACTGTATTTTTGTCGTGTTCATAATTGGTGAGTCGTACCCTGTCTCGGAGTAGTGCAACACCTATTGTCCTTGTTTGGTTGTAGGGGTGTCCTACTGCTTCGATGAATGGTCATACCCTTGTAGTTGTGGCACGGATTATCATATTCTATGTACTTTATTGGTTTTTGCTTCATTCACTTGTGCTCCTTTATGGTACTTGCTATCAGGGCCTAACCCTACTGGTTTTGTTTGGCCAGGTTTAGTAGTAGAGACCGATGATCCTGTCATGTATCTGACCGATGGCGTATACCAGGAGGATGTCTGTTGAGGAACTTGAGTGGGTTTCTTCTTCCCCACTATGAGTGTCATTTTGTATTACCCTTTTTGGCGTTTAGCCGACCACACTTATTAGCCGGTTTATCTGGACATTATTTCCTCTATATGATTGTATATTATTCAGACTATGGTTGACTTACAATCATGTACTCTTGACAATGCACTAGTGTACCATCCTATATAACTAGTTTTATGATCATTCTGAAAGAGCGTCAGGGACGCCTAACTGCTTTATCTTGTATGTTCATTCTTATTGTTTCTTGGTTGATGATTAAGACATAGATATTCTTGACCCTAGGTGACTTGATTGTAGCATGCACCCCTTTGTCTCTAGACAACCTTAGCACATTGTGGCTTACTTAGGTATTCTACAAGCTGTGGTTGGCTGAGTCACCCCCCCCCCCCCCCCGCTCTCCAGTATTCTGGTTCTGGGGTATGACAAAAATACCTTATAAGGACTAGGATGTAGAACTGCTTTAAGGCCCACTTTAGATACTGCGAAAGCAAAAATAGCATTAATGTAACTACCACTATCTATAATTACTTTGCAGTTCTTATCTCCAATTCTTGTAAAAGTATGAAAGATCGTGTGTCATTTCCAGTCATCGCTAACCTTAGGTTGAGACAAGGTGCACCTAACAACAGCTAATGTAGGAGACCTAATATAACCTAAGACAGTGCCAGTTCCTTCCTTAAGATATTATGTGTCTTCATCAATATGATGAACGTAGCCCTCGTCATCGGGTACCGACTCTTCTTAAAATTGATCCTCTATCAAATAGATCTTAAAAGGACTAGAACAATTTTCAATGATATGTCCATATCCTTGACGTTTGAAATATTTTATGTTTGTGTCAATATTTAAAAAATCCTTCTCAATACACTTGCCCTTCATATCTACCCTAGGTTGGGATGGGTTGGAAATAGTTCAATTAGGGTATTGGTTTGTTGATGGTCATGAAGTTTGTTGACAAAAATCTTGACTCCTAAAACTCGAATATGGATTAACTTCGTCTTAGTCTTGAACTAGGGCATAAGCTCTCTTTAATGCGTCAATGTCTCGTACGAACAACTCAGTTTTCAAACAGTTCGCAAACTAGTTCTAAACATAGATAGAATTTGTTTAGAGTCTCACTTAAAGGACCGTTAGTCAACTCTAGAGGGGGGTGAATAGAGTGTAGCGGACGATATACCCAATTAAAAATTAAGACAAAGTAAAGGCAGTTACCAACTAGCAAATAATGCAACAATATGTATGAATAGTAAATGAGTATAGAAGAGCAAATTTAAACAACGAGATATATATTGGTTTTTCTCATGGAGAAATAATCCAATCCCGAGAACTCTTGTTCGATATTAAATCCACTAGCAGTAAAAACTCAAGATTTGATCTGAAGGGCTTGTGACTTTGTATAAACACAAGCTTTGATCTGAAGATCTCTAAGACTTCAGACACTTGATAAGTAGCTTTGAATAGACAAGGTTGTACAACTCGAACACTTCTAATTTAAACTACACTGGCACTTAGAAGAATGGGATTTGTCTTAGGAATGAGAAAGTTTAAAGCTCTTTTAAAGAATAGAGAAGATGAAGAGTGAATGAGTGAATAGAAATAAAAAATCTTCTTTATTTATAGATTTTTCTGGGGCAGAGTTCGGGTAGTACTCAGTACCTTAACGTTCAAAAATTTAAATGATGGAGCCATGAGAATAGGTCTAGCAAGGAGTCGATTTTGGGTGAACGAGTTCGGGGCGACCTCGGAATGAGGTCGGTTGACCCAATTCCAGAATGGTCCTGGTCAGTTTTGGCTCATTTGGGATGGTGCTTGAGTAGGGTATTTGGTTTAGTTATCAAAGTTGGTTATAGTTTAGGTAGGCTTATTTTGAGTGAACTTCGGGTTAGGATTCAACTAGTGCCAAAGTATGATCCGACTCACAATAGTCCTAGACTCAAGTAAAATAAAATACATAATAAATGTCAAAAAATATAACCAGACTAAAATACTGAGAAAAATCAATTTTCACGAAAGATTGTTGAGGGTGCAGTCTTATGTTGTATTGTATTTCCATGGATCGACTCGTAGTTTTAGGTTAATTATCAAAATTAGGTTAACTGAGACCAGATGGGTCAACAATCTCTCCCATTTTGATAATTGACAAAAACTGCGACTACTACTGGTAAAAATGTATGCGTTGTGTTGCAATCTCAGTAGTATAGCATTATCAAGTATCAGTGGTTCTCTCCCGTTGTCACTTCATCGAAATAGAGCAGCTCCCCCATAAAGTATGGAGTAGCATAAACATTGAAAACAAGAAAAATGAAACTGGAACACACAGATAACATGGCAATATCATATTCAAGCAAACTACATCTAGAGTTCATTAAAATTTGAAAAGTTTCCAAAATAACTACTACAAACTGAAACAGGTTTAACCTAAATAAATCCATATCAAAATACAAACTCATAAAGAAAATCATGTACAAATGTCAACTAAAAAAAATGTCTCATCACTAACTAACTAAGCATCAGATCTCTGCATCGCTACGGATCATCATCATCATCTCTAGCAGAAGGTTCACCGATCTCAGCAGGACAGTTCGGATTAAAGCGAGCAGAACTGGATCAAAGAATCTCTAAGCATCTCAATCATCGATGTGATAGACAACGATAGATGAATCATAAACCATAGGAATGGGTTCGCCATGATAATGAGAAAATCTGTAGCGTATGTCCGTCAGGGTGTTAGACACCCCCTGGAACTGTAGTATGGTACAAAAATCTAGAGTACGATATCGATTGTCTTCCAGTCTGAAACGATCCTTGAGTATAACTACCACTTTCCACCATAGGGGTATTTTGATAATTTTGTATGTTGTTAAAATTTTATATATTATTTTATATTAGTGATTGCCTAGAATTATATTAGTATTAGTTAGTGGCTAGCAAAATTAGAGTTTACAAGTATTAGTTAGTGCTAATTATTGTTAGTCATGACTTTAGTAATTAGAATTAATTAAGTTTAGTTGTCATGAAGAGAATATTCCTCTTAGTTATATAGATTCCTTTCTTTAGTTAATTAGATTCCATTCATGACAAATGAAGATGGGCAAACTTGATATTTTGGCATGACCAAACCTTACTATAAGAGATAAGTTGAATTTAGGTCCTATCCATTTATTTTATTTCACGCATTAGCTTCATTATCTCCAAAGCTTCTTCCTTCCCAAGAAAACCTAATTTCCTACCAATTTCACTCAATCTACTTCTAATTCCACTCATTCTCACAATTATGAAAGCCTAGAGCATTGGAGAGCACAAAGAGATCCATAGGAGAGGAGCTTTCTAGGAGATTATGTCTGACTCATCTCTTCCGTGTCCAAATTAGGAATTCTTCAAAGAGGCTACCAAAACACTAGGTAATTCTCTCAATTTTATCAAATTTATGGTTAGGAACATCCCTTGGTCATGTAGAAACCTTTCCATGGTTAGATTTGACTTTCGAATGGTGGATCTAGGAACTATGAGCTCTCAATTTGGTAGATCTAAGTTGGTGTCATAATTTTGGGGCTCAATTTGGGGAAACCCCAATTATGTCCATTGAGTGTGTGTATTGTGTGATAATAAGAACTATTGATGTTTATTTGATGGTGTGAAGGTGTTCTTGTGTCCAAAATTGGACACGTAGAGTCCATATCATGATATGCCATGATACGTATAGGTGAATTTGGTAAATTGGGTGTATACAAGTATTTATTGTCCAAAATAGCCCAAATTGGTTATAGTATTCATCCTCATTTTTAGCAGACATAACAACTTAGATATGTCATAACTCCTAACTCGGGACTCCGATTAATCTCATATTTTTTAAAAGAACCATATCGAAGATAACTTTCTAAATATATAAATTAATAATCCAAATTCTTCTAGAACTTTCTATAAAATAGTTTGAGTGCCAGATATCCGAAAGACGAATGCGTTTCGGTATTTTTACTATTTCGGGAGCTTTCGGACACGAAAATACGAAATGTTTAAAGTTTAGAAAAGCTGATACAAAGGGATATGACATAATTTAACCCTAACATTTATTGAATATATCTAATAGGTGCAGTATTAGTTACAAGTAAAGAACTAACCATACGACATAGGCATTTTGTGTATCCTATGAGCCTAGGTAGTAGGGATATCAAGTGAGTATAGCTATCATAATATATATATATATATATATATATATATATATATATATATATATATATATAGGTGTTAGGTAATAAGTGTTAGTGTTGATACAAGTTGTTATCAAGCGAGCCAAGTATAGGTAAGTTATGTGTCAAGGTATTAGAGTTTGGGTAAAGGTACTAGTTTGATACTTTGGTACCATGAGGATATTGGTATCATGAAATTCAAGTATCATTTGTGATGGTAAATAAGTATTGGGGCTTGAGTAAAGTATCATATTTAGTATCAAGTATTAGTATTAGAGTTAGTTGGGTAAGTATCTATGAGGATAAGGTATTGGTCAAGATACTAAGATATTGGATATTAGAACTAGGTAATGAGTAAATATCAAGATGTCAAGTGCCAAGAGTAGGACTAGTATCTTGGATGTAAGGTAAGTATAAGTTATGGTCTATCTTGGGGGTTGGTATCATATGATACTTAATGTGGTACCATGATACCATATACAAACAAGTAGAATATGTGAGGGATAAATTAGAGAGTAATATCCTAGGATGTATCAAGGTATTTAGAATACCAAGATACCAAAATATTAGAAATAGTACAAGACAATATTAGGATACTAAGGTAAGGTTATGATATTAGGTATTGTATTAAGATACCATGGTAAGGGTAGGGTCTAGCTTGGGTAATGGGTTAGGTACCAAGGTATGAGTTAAGGTATTGGGTATTGGTCAAGGTAATGGTATTAGCTAAGGTATTTGTCTAGAAACTAGGATAAGGGATAATATGTTAAGGTATTTGTTAAGGTAATGAGGTAATACTAAGGTAATAGCTAGGTAATGAGGTGTAACCTATGTATCCTGAAATTCTTTCTTAAATGTTATTATTTGATTAATTTGGGGCTATTGGGATTTTTCCATAATTTTTTGTTAATTAAAAACTAGTAACGGTAATTTTTTAGGGCTTTTAAAAATTTATTTTAGTGTCAAACATAATTTAAAATGTCTCAAACTTTTATTTTAGGTTCTAAATAATCAAATATTTTCTATAATTTTTTGAGAATTTTTTGAGTATTTTTAGTATTTATTGGGAGTTATTTAGGCTAATAACTAAATTTTTTAGGACTTCTAGAATTTATTGTGCAAGTCCAGGAATATAGAATGGACCCACATAATTTTTTAGTGTTTATAATAATATTATATATTTTCTAAAATAATTTTAGAATTTTTGGAATATTTTTAATATTTATTTTTAGCTAAATAGGTAAAAGTAATTTTTATAGCTTCTAGTAATTATAGTAGAAAACTTATGAACATAAAACTATCCCAAGTATTTTTCTAGGATTTTTGGGTTCAAAATATATTTTCAGTAATTTTTCCAGATTTTTATGATTATTTTTAATATTTATTTTGAGTTATTTAGATTTAAAATGACTTAAATAATATTTTGATAAATGCAAATCAAAAACAAATAATATAAACAAAATCATCCAACCAGATTTTGACACGTGTCAGCCTATTACTTTTTATTCAGCCGCAGCCAATATATATATATATATATATATATATATATATATATATATATATATATATATATATATATATATATTATAATAACCTTAATTATCCTATTATTTTAGAGACAGAGAGATTTGAGGGGATGTCATCTAGGATTTCCTTCATCTTCCAGAAGCCATTAATTATAGCTCCGGACTCCAAACGTGGCCCACTTTCTTGCGTTAGAACTATATTGAGGTTAGTTTTCTGAATATATAAATTGTTTCACGAAATTCTGAATATTAAATTCTAGAAAATTCGTAGAGCACAGCATATCCGAAAATAGACGCGTCTCGGTGTTTTCATGATTTCGGGAGAACCAGGAATCAGAATCACTAACCGTTTAAAGTTCCGAAAAGATAATGTCAATATAATTGATATATGTTTTTCTAATGATTTAATACGAAATATTTCTATGCGGTTAATTCTGTAGAAATTCTAGGTTAACAATCAACCACCGTTGCACAATACGCTTTTAAGTATGTGCAATAATTTCCAAACCAATTTGAATTCGGATGAGCCATAAATTCTAGCATGTTTTTGACGCTGAAATCTATAGGAAATCATGTATGAAAGTTGAGTTTGCACTGGTTGACTTTTTGGTCAATAGATTGCCTCAATTTGCGTGCCATGAGTCTCGAATTGGTAAAATTCAATTTTTTTGGACAAAATTTAGGAATTATTCTAAAAATCAGAATAATAATATTAAAATAAGATTTTAGAGTAATTATTCTAGAATTAAATAAATTAAAATAAATTATCTTTTGATATGGTAAAATTATAATACATAGGCTATTTGGACTGTGACTTGGACTCTGATTCATACCAGCTAAGGACCACAGATGAGTACATTCTCTGACAGTTTTTATTATGTTGATCATCTCTATGATTCTAGTTGTATAGCGTACTTGATTCTGACACTATGGATACAAGGGTTAGCATCATCGAGACTTGTCACGAGGAGTCGTGATTGGAATCTATCGTGCTAGCTGGGGACGGGGAAATATTAGTAGATTATGTGATCATATCCCACTCTACATGCCTCATAGATCACCCCACACATCATATCGGGTGCAGCCTGACCATTACATGCCTCATAGCCTGTTATATATAATTAGCCTGACTATTGCTCGCATCATAGCTAACCGGATGGTTAGCCTGACCTTACATGAATCATAGCTAATCATATGTAACAAGCTTGATCTGTCCCAAGTCGATCACATAATTGACTGATGTTTTAAACACTTAGCTAGATACTCTATTCATGTATTTCCAGTTAGTTATTCTAGCATTCACTTATATTCCTGTTCATTACTAGTTATACTATTGATGATGATATATTCTCCAGTATTTCTTATTCCAGTATTTCATACTCACCAGTATTTCTTATTTCTAGTATTTATATCCATCATGTATTTTTTTATACTGTATTATAGTTTTTGTCAATATACATGGAACTGCTGTTAGTGCTTGTACTTCGCTCCAATACTGACTGGATATTTTTTCAAGACTGTGACTTAGAGGACTGGTGTCCGACATATTGTGGACCACATGGAGAGTAGCTGCAGCCTTGGACCTTATAGCCAGGTGTGATTCCGAGAGGTCTAGCCGGGATCACTAGTTATTCAGTTAGTTTCTTTTAGCAGTTTATGGTACCGAATTTATTTTCGGCATACTTTGAGACTTGGATGTTATTGTTTTGGTTAGATTATTTTGTTTAGACTTGTATTGCATTACCTTTATTTTCTTCAATATCTTATCATGCTTTAGTTCTATGATTGAGTATTTACATATTATATTGTAATATCTGTGTCTCCTTATGGAGTTGGACATTCGTGTGAGATTGATTAGATAGTATTGTGACCTAGACAGCGTTCTATCGCCGATGTTGAGGCATAGGATGGACGTACCCACGTACTCGTGCCCCTACATCGGGTACGGGTCATGACACATTTTTAGTGGTGGCCCATGCAGGTCAGGCTTCGCAAGTTGTACGATGTCGTGGTAGTGGGACATCATAGTTGTACTATTGCGTGCCTGCGATAGGATATAGGACATAGGATACTAGGATAAGAGAGGATACTCAATCATAAATTATTTTTTGAGAGATTCCTGGGATGACCCTTGAGAATCTTATTATAATTTCCAATTTTGTAACAACCTATTTTTTTAAAATAAATTTCTGAATTTTCTGTGATTTTTAATTAATGATTATAAATGTCCTTCAGGGATTAATATTTTTATGTATTAAATTAAGTATTAAAATATTACAAAAATTAATTATTAGATGTTGTGTAATTTTTTTGAAATTTATTGGGCTCAAAAACTATTTTTAATTAGCTAAAAAACCCTATTTTTGATTAAATCGGACTAAACCGGATTGAACCAACCGAAACCGGACCAAACCGAACCGAACTAAACAAAACCCAACCGACCCAAACCCGACCCTAATGGGTCGGGTCCTACCCGACCGACCCGACCCTACCCAACCCGATAACCTAATCGTAAATCCCCTGTACACCACGATCCCCCGCTCCCTGACTCCGCCGGCCGCACGACCCGACCCCGCCCTGCTTCACGGCCCACGACCTGCCCCTGCCCCGACTCCCCGACCCACGACTCCCTACTCCACCAACTCTCCCTCTCCCCTCGCCTATAAAAGACCCCCCGAGCCCCCGTCAACCCTACAGCCATCGCCATCTCCCCGCTGCCGCCGCTACCCGAGCACCCCTCCGGTACCCTGACTTCACCCCTCCGGTCATGGCTCCCCGATGATGACGTAGACGACGGTGATGAATCTGACCCCCTCCGACCAACACCGCCAAAGCAGCAGCCGCATCCGCCGTCGCCGTGCCCCGCTACGGACACGTCCCTCCACGAGACGCAAGGTATCTATGTTCCCAATCTCGTATCTCCATTTGCATCGACCCGTATTCCATTCTGTCGAATCCTGTATGAAGACCTCGTGACCCTCTCGAACACCGTATAATTTGTTCGGGGTATCGCGTCATGTGTTGGTCGTAAACCGCGACGCAAAATAGGAAAAATAACACCAATTTCTGAAATTCAGAAACCGTCCCGAACTCACAAGTTCATGGCCGTATTTCTCCCAACCGATTTAATAATTATAATTTCTGTTAAACATTTAATTAGACAATATAACCGAGATTAAAATCCTATAATTTGTTTATTTTATTGTGCTGTGATTTGTGATTTATGATTTATTCGTGGGTAAAACGACCAAAAACTTAGTCTTTTAAACCCATTTTTTTCTCGGAACTGGATGTGTCCCACTAAACGAGGTGACTTGGCCATGTGCAAATTTTATCGCAAGGTGCGCATCGTCAATAAAGATGTATGGGATTTTGCAGAAATTGATTTGGATGTGCGTGCACACCGGAATCAACGCATATCCGTCAAAAATATCCCGTATCGGACCTGTTCTGAAACTCGTTGTAACTTCGTGTGTGCTTGTCATTTCAAAATGAAACTTGCGTCATCGAACTCATAGCGATACGTTGGTCCTGTGACCCAAGTTTGGTTCGATTCTGAGAACGTTGACAAAACCCCGTATCGTGGGCCCTACGGCTCCACTTGACGGGCGATTTTGTGATCGGCTCACCGAAATCCAGTTTTGGACATTCCTTTGGGTTCGTATCATCGTTCTTAACTTGTAGACACAAAATTTGATGAATTTGGAGAATTTTGTCTCTGGCACGCTTTTTGGTGCGAAGTAGGCCACATGTGGACCCCACTTTGACCAGAAACTGTTAATTTTGCCCCTGTGTCCAAATTGGACTTATGGGTAGTTTATCCTAGCTATTTCATATCTTCTGGAAATGATGGTAATATTTGTTTCAGCATCCAAAGGCGTTCCTGAAGATTCTACATACACCGGAGTAATTGAAGGAGTTCAAGCCCTAGGCAAGTATACCTTGCCAATCTTGCAATACTTGCTTTATATTATTCTCTTGAGTTATTTATATGATATATTTGTTCAACCTAGGACCGTGTGATGTTGCTTAGCATCCAAATAATATTCGGGTGTCAATGTCGTACGCGGAGTTGTGTAACGTCACCTAGAGATTGATATCGTGACCCTATACATTTTCGTGCTTGCATTATCAAGTATGTCATACCATAGGACACCTGACACTATTCATGTGACAGAATTTTCTGAGTTATTCATGGTGATTCTGTATAGGCTACAGGATTTGTGACATAGATATTACATATGCATAGCTATCATTATGACTCACTGTATTAGCTATGATCTTGCGTGTTATGGACATGAGACGTCGTGGACATGAGACGTGTTATTACATTGGATGGGGAGAGATACACAGAATACAGGCTGATTTTATATATATATTTATTATTGTGAGGCCGTAGACTCTACATCAGAGCTAGGCACTCTACTAGTGATATTACGGCTACCTGCTCCCCGACACAAAGCTTATAGTAGTCTCAACCTGGGTACTAGTGATGCTCTCACTTGTATATCACATAGCTGGTTACATAGTTTACCCTATTGTTATTGTTTTGTTTATTATTGTACTGTATTTATTTTGGCTTAAGTTATTCTTGTACCTTGTTATATCCCCTAAGGACCTGGAATCCGGATTATGTTCCCAGGTATAGCTTAGGAGATCTATCCCGAGATATACGGGACAGTAGCAGAAGCAGAAGTAGGAACATTTTCGATACCAGAGGACGAGGTGATGCTAGAGGATTTCTCTTGAGTATCTGCCCTATTTATACTTAGTTTTTGCTGTTGTTAAACTCTTTTATTTCCTGTCTATTGAACTGCTGTATCAAACTCTTTATCGGGTTGTTCCCCGAGATATTTTATTGAGACTTGTTATTAGATTATATTTTATTTTAATTATTCTGACATTTGATCTGTGATTACCTTCTGTAGATGAGATTAGAATTAGACTGTGACTTGTATCGTAGATCTTTACTGTTGTTTTACAGCTTAAGTACACTCTAATAGGTCCATTAAATTGGGTTTGCCCATTGGTGTGTGCTGCTGGTCATTGCTACGTGGCTAGTCCCTCGGTATTTTGGGACTGGGGCGAGACATAGTTTTTGTGGTGGCCCATGCAGGTCAACTAATAAATTATTTCGGTTTCAACTAAGGAACTGAGCAAGCCTGCGATAAGGATAGGATAAGTTATAGGATCTCATCCACTTGATTGAATCATTCTTGATCTCTATATCGGATTCGAATTAAATTTTTGACTTGCATCCTGCCTTGATTGCTCTGTGCGCCTCTTATAGTTTATTTTGGATGCAGAGCAATGGATCCACCAGCCAGAGACAAGACTCCTGTAGGAACACCACAACATGATGTGGTCACCTACAAAGATGAAGTAACACCAGTGGGTGGAGGTCAATCAGCACAACAAAGCAGTCAAGCAAATCAGCATGCCTTAAGATTTTGGCAAAATGATATTCTACCACCACCGCAGTTTACACCACCAATGCCCGTATTCCCCCAAGGTCAGGCTATGGATGGACATCAGATATTTTAAATGATCTACGCAATGATGCAAGCCCAACAACATATTCATCAAGAGGCTTAGTGTCACGAGGCAGAGAAGCTGAGAAATAATATAGTGACCGCACTGGAGCAGGCGAACCTACCAGCTCGACGGCCATCGACGGGATCTATCATCGATTTTTGCCAACTGAAGCCCCGTACATTTTCAGGCAAAGAGGAGCCCACTAAAGTTCATGAGTGGCTCACAAACACGTAACACCAATTGGAAGCAGGTAAGCTTCCTAGAGAGCGTTGGATGACTGCAGTCAGAATGCAGTTGACGGACAATGCACATCACTGGTGGTTAACTGAGGAGACACGGCTCGGACCAGATCGAGTCACTTGGGAAGAGTTCTCTAGACTCTTTCAGGAGAGGTACATTCCATCTATTGCTCGATCGGAACTTTGAGACAAGTTCAATCGTCTCACTCAAGACAATATGACAATGGAAGAGTACAATGCGGAATTCATCCGTTTGAGTCGCTTCGCCCCTATCCTGATCCCAACAGAAGAGGAGAAGGCTGAGAAGTTCTTCGATGGACTAAACTTTGAGGTACAGAGATTGATCGGATCTGTTGTACCTACTTCATACTCGAACGTTCTTGCTGCAGCCCGACGCATAGAGCGCATCACCAGGAGAGAGTCTAGCCTGAAAAGGCCATTTTTACCAGCACCAATCATAGCATTACACGGGGAGTCTGCAAAGCGACCCCAGATAAATCTACCACAGAGAGCAGTACCAAGAGCCTCATTCCTTCCTACTTGTCACTACTGTGGCAAGGTAGGCCATATTGAGAGGGAGTGCAGACGCAAGTGGGGAATGTGCTTGATTTGCGGATTCAGCCAACATTTAGCCAGAGATTGCATGAAGCATCGAGGAGAAACACCGATGATTAACCGAGAAGCCTTACCAGCACCGGGAGGATATTAGCCGAGGCCACCCTTGGCACCCTAAGCAGCACTCTTCCAACAGGCCCAACAACAGCAGAGGGCACAACCCCAAGGACACGGACAAGCTTTTACGATGACAATGGAGGATACACAGACTCGTGGAGTAGCAAATACACGTAAGATTTAAGTTATTCATAGCTATCTATTCCTAGTAATACTTTAGCACGTGCTTGTTAATTTTATTCCCTCGCCCAAACCTAGAATTTTGAACTTGTTAGTAATTGATACCTAAGTTTCCTAAGTTGTAGATTTCCTTGCTCTATCCAGATTCCTTTACTCTTGAATTACTTATCTAGGAAAATGTTTTTCCTATGTATTCTACTTAATCCTCACACTTTCCCTTCGATTTCTTATTGATCATGATTCCTTACTCCTTGTGTCGTGCTTCAACCAACATGTTTTGCAATCGCGTCATCTTTTCTGACCGGTTATGTTTCATTTTTTTAATTGTGAGGACGCAATTCTTTTAAGGTGGATAGAATGTAACAACCTATTTTTTTAAATAAATTTCTGAATTTTATGTAATTTTTAATTAATTATTATAAATGTCCTTCAGGGATTAATATTTTTATATATTAAATTAAGTATTAAAATATTATTAAAAACTATATTTTTGGGTGTATAATTAATTATTGGATGTTGTGTAATTTTTTTAGAATTTATTGGGCTCAAAAACTATTTTTAATTAGCTAAAAACCCTATTTTTGATTAAACCGGACTAAACTAGATTGAACCAACCCGAACCGGACCAAACCGAACTAAACAAAACAAAACCAAACCTACCTAAACCCAACCCTAATGGGTCGGGTCCTACCCAACCCGACCCGATAACCTAATCCTAAATCCCCTGTACACCACGATCCCCCGCTCCCCGACTCCGTCGGCCGCACGACCCGCCCCCGCCCCGACTCCCTGGCCCACGACTCCCCACTCCACCACCTCTCCCTCTCCCCTCGCCTATAAAAGAACCCCAGAGCCCCCATCAACCCCACAGCCACCGCCATCTCCCCGCTGTCGCCGCCACCCGAGCACCCCTCCGGTACCCCGACTTCACCCCTCCGGTCACGGCTCCCCGACGACGACGTAGACGACGGCGACGACTCCGACCCCCACCGACCAGAACCGCCACAGAAGCAGCCGCCTCCGCCGCCGCCGTGCCCCATCGAGGACACGTCCCTCCACAAGCCGCAAGGTACCTATCTTTCCAATCTTGTATCTCCATGTGCATCAACCCGTATTCCGTTCTGTCGAATCCTGTATGAAGATCTCGTGACCCTCTCAAAATTCGTGCAATTCGTTCGGGGTATCGCATCCTGTGTCGGTCGTAAACCACGACGCAAAAACAGGAAAAATAACACCAATTTTTGAAATTCAGAAACCGTCCCGAACACACAAGTTCATGGCCGTATTTCTC
The DNA here is from genome assembly GCA_036927795.1 of Iris macrosiphon. Lineage (NCBI taxonomy): Eukaryota > Viridiplantae > Streptophyta > Magnoliopsida > Asparagales > Iridaceae > Iris > Iris macrosiphon. Next base: position 126,555,226 of record JAYESA010000013.1, read on the forward strand.
CCAACCGGTTTAATAATTATAATTTTTGTTTAAACAGTTAATTAGATAATATAATCGAGATTAAAACCCAAAAATTAGTTTATTTTATTGTACTGTGATTTGTGATTTATTCGCGGGTAAAAACGACCAAAAACTTGGTCTTTTAAACCCAATTTTTTCCCGAAACTAGGTGCGCCCCGCTAAACAAGGTGATTTGGTCGTGTGCGAATTTTACCGAAAGTTGCACATCGTCAATACGGACATATGGGATTTCGTAAAAGTTGATTTGGATGTGTGTGCACATCGAAATCAACGCGTATCCGTCAAAAATACCATGTATCGGACCTGTTCTAAAAATCATTGTAACTACGTGTATGCTTGTCGTTTTGAAATAAAACTTGCTCTATCGGACTCATAGCAATACGTTGGTCCTGTGACCCAAGTTTGGTTAGATTCTGAGAACGTTAACAAAATCCCGTATCGTGGGCCCCATGGCTCCACTTGACGGGCGATTTTGTGATCGACTCATCGGAATCCAGATCTGGATATTCCGTTTGGTTTGTATCATCATTCTGGACTTGTAGACACTAAGTTTGACAAATTTGGAGAACTTTGTCTCTGGCACACTTTTCTGTGCGGAGTGAGCCACATGTGGACCCCACTTTGACCAGAAACAGTTAATTTTGCCCCTGTGTCCAAATTGGACTTATGGGTAGTCAGTCCTAGCTATTTTATATCTTCTAAAAATGATGGTAATATTTATTTCAGCATCCAGAGGCATTCCTGAAGATTCCACATACACCGGAGTAACTGAAGAGTTCAAGCCGTAGGCAAGTGTACCTTGTCAATCTTGCAGTACTTACTTTATATTATTCCCTTGAGTTATTTATATGATGTATCTGTTCAACCTACGACTGTGTGACATTGCTTAGCTTTCGAATAATATTCGGGTGTCAATATCGTACGCGGAGTTGTGTAACGTCACCTAGAGATTGATATCGCGACCCAACACATTTTTGTGCTTGCATTATTAAGTACGTTATACCATAGGACACCTGACATTATTCATGTGAAAGAATCTTCTGAGTTATTCAATGTGATTATGTATAGGCTACAGGATTTGTGACATAGATATTACATATACATAGCTATCATTATGACTCACTGCATTAGCTATGATCTTGCGTGTTATGGACATGAGACGTCGTGGACATGAGACGTATGATTACATTGGGTGGAGAGAGACACACAGGCTACAGGCTGATTTTATATATATATTTATTATTATGAGGCCGTAGACTCTACATTAGAGCTAGGCACTCTACTAGTGATATTACTGCTACCGGCTCCCCGACACAGAGCTTGTAGTAGTCTCAGCCTGAGTACTAGTAATGCTCTCACTTGCATATCACATAGCTGGTTACATAGTTTACCCTATTGTTATTGTTTCATTTATTATTTTACTGTATTTATTTTGGCTTGAGTTATTATTGTACCTTGCTATGTCTCCTGAGGACCTGAAATCCTGATTATGTCCCCAGGTATAGCTGAGGAGATCTATCCCGAGATATACGGGACAGGAGCAGAAGCAGAAGCAGGAACAGTACCGATACCAGAGGACGAGGTGATGCCAGAGGATTTCTCTTGAGTATCAGCCTTATTTATTCTCATGTTTTGCTGTTGTTAGACTTTTTTATTTCCTTTCTATTGAACTGTTGTATCAAACTCATTATCGGGTTGTTCCCCGAGATATTTTATTGAGACTTGTTGTTAGATTATATTTTATTTTGATTATTCTGACATTTGATCTGTGATTACCTTCTGTGGATGAGATTAGAATTAGACTGTGACTTGTATCGTAGACCTTTACTATTGTTTTACATCTTAAGTGTACTCTAATGGGTCCATTAAATTGGGATTGCCTATTGGTGTGTGCTGCTGGCCATTGCCACGTGGCTAGTCCCTTGGTATTTTGGGACTGGGGCGTGACATGGTTTTTGTGGTGGCCCATGCAGGTCAACGACTAAATTGTTTCAGTTTTAACTAAGGAACTGAGCAAGCCTGCGATAAGGATAGGATAAGTTATAGGATCTCATCCACTTGATTGAATCATTCTTGATATTTATATCAGATTCGAATTAAATTCTTGACTTGCATCCTGTCTTGATTGCTCTATGCGCCTCTTATAGTTTATTTTGGATGCAGAGCAATGGATCCACCAGCAAGAGACGAGACTCCTGTAGGAACACCATAAGGTATTGTGGTCACCTACAAAGATGAATTAACACCAGTGGGTGGAGGTCAATCAGCACAACAAAGCAGTCATGCAAATCAGCATGCCTCAAGATTCCGGCAAGATGATATTCTACCACCACCGCAGTTTAAACCACCAATGCCCATTTCCCACAAAGGCAGGCTATGGACGAACATCAAATATTTTAAATGATCTACGCAATGATACAATCCCAACAGCAGATTCATCAAGAGGCTCAGCGTTACGAGGCAGAGAATCTGAGAAATAGTATAGTGACCGCACTGGAGTAGGCGAACCTAACTGCTCGACGGCCATCGATGGGATCTATCACCGATTTATGCCAGCTGAAGCCATGTACCTTTTCAGGCAAAGAGAAGCCCACTGAAGTTCATGAGTGGCTCATAAATACTCAACACCAATTGGAAGCAGCTGAACTTCCTAGAGAGTGTTGGATTACTGCCGTCAGAATGCAGTTAACGGACAATACGCATCACTAGTGGTTAACTGAGGAGACACAGCTCGGACCAGACCGAGTCACTTAGGAAGAGTTCTCTAGACTCTTTCAGGAGATGTACATTCCATCTATTGCTCGATCGAAACTTCGAGACAAGTTCAATCGCCTCACTCAAGACAATATGACAGTGGAAGAGTACAATGCGGAATTCATCTGTTTGAGTCACTTTGCCCCTACCCTGATCCCGATAGAAGAGGATAAGGCTGAGAAGTTCTTCGATGGACAAAACTTTGAGGTACATAGATTGATTGGATCTGTTGCACCTACTTCATACTCGGACGTTCTTGCTGCAGCCCGACACATGGAGCGCGTCACCATGAGAGAGTCCAGCCTGAAATGACCATTTTTACCAGCACCAATCAGAGCATTACACGGGGAGTCTGCAAAGCGATCCCAGATAAATCCACCACAGAGAGCAGCACCAAGAGCCTCATTCCTTTCTACTTGTCACATATCTTAGTTATGAAATTTAGAGTTTCTCACAGCCATACCGGTTGGCATGGTGATGATTCTAGATGACATGATTATAAAGTTGCATACCTTAGTTATGGAACCTATCGTTTATCGCAGATATGCTTACTGGCGTGGCGAGGATTCTAAGTGTCATGATTTCGGACAGACGTGTATGATTATCAGGTTGTATCTTAAATTGGTTCTTAAAGTATCATCTCAATACTTATCCACTTTTGTTATTCTAGGACTTTGTTCCATCATTTTCTTTTGATAGCCGTAGAGATACCTTCAGTCCTTTGTCCAGTTCCTTATAGAGCTTCTTTCTATTAGGGTTCCTTGTTAGTGTGATAATTGATGACTTACAATTAGGTCTGTGTCTTGTATTAGTGTTGACTGAGTATGACTTGTGAGTCTGTAAGTGTTTCTTGGTTGGATATGTGAGCAGTAGGCATCGATCTAGAGTTAACCCATAGCATAGTACCTTGTAGCAATAGTCCTATTATAGGTGTCATTATAGTTAGTATTGGTACTATAGGTAGAAGGGGGAGTAAAGAGTATCAGTGATGGTTCCAGGAGTTAGTATCAAAGTCAGTATGTCAGTCCTGGATAGTCATGAATTCATATAGTTGGACGATCCATGTAAACAATTAAGTATCAAGGAAATTATGTCAAAAATTAATGGAGCATGATATTCAATTTAGTGGTTGATACTTGGGTGTGTCAAGAGTAAAAAAATGTATATGCATAAAGGGTATTAATGAGTGTGCCATAGTAGGAGGGTACCCATAAGTGGATAGGAGAGTGTGAGGGAATAAGAATACATTGTGCTAAGTAGTAAGACTTGTGTTACAGATAAAAGTAGGGCCTTGATGTGATTAGATATGAGTGTACCGGTATATGACTAATGATGGATGTATCACCTGATATTGAGGCCCATGATGGGTTGGAAGCAATAGATGGAAGAGTGTCTAGAAATTATGTGCATGATGCACAGTGGATGATGAGTGTCAGTATGGGAGTTCATGAAAGTGGAAGCATGAGTATTAAAAATTCCAATAGTGTGTCATGGGTTAAGAAATATCACGATTGGTAATGGAAGGTATGAAGTGTATCACTGATTAGTGTATCAGTCTGTAAAAGGTTAAGGGAAGATACTTATAATTCAATAGAGATATGGAACCATATGCCTACCTTTGAGAGTGAAGTAAAACATGTGTATTATAGAAAGTGCAAGTGATCATGAGTTCTAGTGAGTGTGATGAGGTGATCTAATGAGGGAACTAGTGTTACTATACCAATAGTACTAGTATTTTAATATCAAGGATTAGTTGAGAATTGTGCTAGTAACAGTAAGTACCTTGTGTGATAATATTATATTGGTGTATTAGTTAATATGGATAGAAAATCATTGGAAGTGATAGTGCAAGTAATCCAGACAGTGCAGATTTTAGTACACAGTTGAGGGGTGTAGACAATTGGTGTATTTGTGTGTACCTTGAGTGTTAGAGACTGTAAGTATTTATATGTATACTTAGATAGATGTGGATTTAAATTTATAATTTGAAGATTGGAAATAAATTTTTATTTTTAAGAATTTTGAGGAGTTGAGATTTTATGTTATTATAATTTTTGAGGATTCAAATTCAATTCGATAAACATAGTCAAAGCTATAAAGATTTTTGTAAGTGATTAAAATTTTATTTCAATATTTGAATATTTGACTTTTGAGGAAAGTATATGCATTTTATTTTAAATTGTTCGAGAAGTTAAATTTTGAGGATTTTATGTTGAGGATAAAATTTTATAGTGGGTAAGAAATGTATAACAATACATGAGTGGATGAAGTGCATGTATAAGGATCTGTTGGCTTGAGCATGCTTGAGATGGCACTGCAAACTGACTTGGGTGTCCATCTAGAGTTGTATTAGAGGGAGAAGTACTTAGTGTGTTATGTTGCACTTGGTGTGCACTTGAGTGATAAGAACAACTAGTATAAACAATTACAGTAGGTAAGAGAGCCAGCAGTGGGTGTGCTTGTAGTAGAAACAGTGGTACCAAAGGGATAGGGGTATCAAACTTTGGATGCATCATTTGACCTATGGTTGTGTTAGAGGTTCTTGGTATCAGATTTTGGTATCAATAATCAGGTGTGTGCAATATGGATGTATCCATGGATATCTTGTGGACTAGTAATTAGTTGATTTGGGTATCAGTGTATAGGGATAAGAATTAGTGAGTGAATGTGCCAGAGTTAAGTGTATATTAGAGGATGAAGATGTCTAGGTGATGGGTTAGCAGGCTCTATTCTTTTCCTTCTGTTCTTTTTCTTCTGTTCCTTTTTTGTCTGTTTGATTGATTGATTGATTTCTTAGTACCGTAGCTTGTATCAGTGATTTTCTTATTAGAATATAGTTAGTATTACACCCTGACAGAGACTATAATACCATGACAAAAGAAACCATAACCATGCATGTTTTACCTAGGTTGCAGGTTGTATGACTGTAGGTAAGATTTTCTTAGACCTTGATTGTTAGGAGAGTTTAACCATAGTGAAGATTAAAGAAGAGGTTATGACTGGACAGAGAGAGACAAGGTGCCTTAAATTTCGAGGATAAATATTAATTTAAATAAAGAGTTGAGAACTTAATATGGCAGAATTGACAATTTTGTTAAATTATTGATTTTTATGAAGATTACGATATAATTGAATTTGTCATTAAATTTTGAGAAATTTAAGAAGATTATCATTATATTTATATGACTGCAAGATATAAATTTAAAATTTATATTTTGAATGTTGTATTTGAAGATTTCGTAAGTATTACAGAGTTTGAGTATTGTGTGGAAAAAGAATTGAGAAATAAGATCACAAATGGATTAGTGTTTGAATTCAAATTTTTGGGATGAGATTTCAAATTTTATAAATGTGAATTGATTGGATTTAAAATTAGAGGATTGGATATTAAATTTTTTTGTATTTAGTTATTAGTTTAAAATTTTGGAGGAGATTGTGATAAGAATGAAATTTGATTCTAAATTTGAAGATTTCAGGAATATGATATTTATAGAATTTTGAAAATTTTATAAAATAACAATATGGATTTACTTCATGATTATACGGTTGATGAATTTAAATTTTGATGGTAATAAATAAATACAACTATTGAGGATTTTAAATTTCGTGGACAAAATTTTTTTTAGGTGGGTAGACTTGTAACCTCCGTATTCTAAAATTCTTGCTTAAATGTTGTTATTAGGTTAATTTGGGGCTATTGGAATTTTTACATAATTTTTTGTTAATTAAAAACTAGTAAAAATAATTTTTTAGGGCTTTTAAAAATTTATTTTAGTGTCAAACATAATTAAAAATATCTCAAACTTTTATTTTAGGTCTAAATAATCAAATATTTTTCTACAATTTTTTGAGTATTTGTAGTATTTATTGGGAGTTATTTAGGCTAATAATTAATTTTTTTAGGACTTCTAGAATTTATTGTGCAAGTCTAGGAATATAGAATGGACCCACGTAATTTTCTAGTGTTTATAATAATATATATTTTCTAAAATTATTTTATAATTTTTGGAATATTTTTAATATTTATTTTTTGTTAAATAGGTAAAACTAATTTTTAGAGCTTCTAGTAATAATAGTAGGAAACTTATGAACATAAAACTATCCCAAGTATTTTTTTCTAGGGTTTTTGGGTTCAAAATATATTTTCTGTAATTTTTTCAGATTTTTATGATTATTTTTAATGTTTATTTTGAGTTATTTAGATTTAAAACGACTTAAATAAGGTTTTGATAAAGGCAAATCAAAAACAAATAATACAAACAAAACCATCCAACCAGATTCTGACACGTGTCAGTCTATTACTTTTCATTCAGCCGCAGCCAACATCTTTATATATATATATTATAATAACTTTAATTATCCCATTATTTTAGGGAGAGAGAGAGAGAGAGATTTGAGGGGATGTCATCTAGGGTTTCTTTCATCTTCCAAAAGCCATTACTCATAGCTTCGGACTCCAAACGTGGCCCAGTTTCTTGCGTTAGAACCATATTGAGGTTAGTTTTCTGAATATGTAAATTATTTCACGAAATTCTGAATATTAAATTCTAGAAAATTCGTAAAGCAAGTCCGAAAATAGACGCGTCTCGGTGTTTTCACGATTTCGGGAGAACCAGGAGTCCGAATATAATGTTGAGTTAATTGACATATGTTTTTCCCAGAATTTAATATGAAATATTTCTATGCTGTTAATTTTGTAGAACTTCTAGGTTAACAATCAACCACCGTTGCACAATACGATTTTAGGTATGTGCAATAATTTCCAAACGAATTTAAATTCGGACGAGCCATAAATTCTAGCATATTTTTGACGCTACAATCTATAGAAAAATATGCATGAAAGTTGAGTTTACATCGATTGACTTTTTGGTCAACAAATTGCCTCGATTTACTTGCCATGAGTCTCGAATTGGTAAAATTCAGTTTCTTTGGACCAAATTTAGGAATTAACCTATAAATTAGAATAATAAAATTAAAATAGGATTTTAGAGTAATTATTCTAGAATTAAATAAATTAAAATAAATTATCTTTTGACATGGTAAAATTATAATACATAGGTTATTTGGACTGTGACTTGGACTTTGATTCATACCAGCTAAGGGCCACAGGCGAGTACATTCTCTGACAGTGTCACGACCTACACCCGGTGTAAGGGTACAAGTCGGAAACAACGTCCAGCCTACGCCACAGAATCGGCGGTAGAACGGTATTTGGATAATCGATCTAATAATATAATGAACCACCAATAATGATAATATACTCAATCACAGAACTAAGATGAAAATGATCACGAATCATATAAAGAATAGAGTAGTCACAATACACTCATGAGTCTAAAATAATACATCAATGAGTGTGAAGAAATAATAAAATAAGCTGGAGACAAAACCAGTACAAAGAATACTACGAAGCCACAACTCCTGGGTCAACTGTCTCAGTTGGGATAAGTCCCTCCTGAGCCAGGGTCTCAGAATCTAAACCCACAATATCCTGGGATCC